>CM038045.1:60566830-60896830 GCA_021397845.1 Areca catechu
ATATTTATTTATTATTATTACTACTATTTTTTGAGAGGAGTAGTGAGATGAAGAAGGAGGAGAGTTCTAAAGAAAAGGGCCTAAGAAATCCTAGAACTAAGAGAGAGAAGAAGAATTAGTTAGGATTTGGTATTATTTATAAATAAATTAGCATACATGGACTCTCTATCCCAAGGTTATCCTAAATCTAGATAGCTCCTAATAGCCAAGACAACCTTGGAGCCATTTAGGTCAGAAATTAACTAATCAACTAGCCAGATAAGGATAAGATCAGTAGGGTCCCCCCGTTACTTTTCTCAGACATCAATTAGATTGGCCAGGTCAGTCAACAAAATCAATTAAAAATCAACTTTCTTTAGGGCTACATCATCCTTGAACCCCTTTTTTGGATACTAGTTAATCAGCCAATCCTGGCTCGGTCCAACTCTTTTGGATGTCTTGTGCTATTGAGCTCGAGTTCCTTAGGGGCCGGCATCTAATTGATTTTAATTAGTAGGCTTAGGTTAATACAAGATGTAGGATAGTGGTTTGTGGGTGAAGGAAGGGTTATCAACTCCCCACTTTATATTGTTTATGGGTTAATATCCTTAAGATATTTTATGGAAGTATACAATACAAAAATAGGAAGATGTTCCAAACAAGTAATAACCTTTTAAGTCTTAATTATTTTCTCTATTTTAGTTAAGTATTATGTGGTATGTTTGTTTTCTTTTTATATTATGTTATTTCAAGCAGGAGAGAAGAAATGCAACTTTTAATCTTGGTTAATTAGGTATAAAAAACAAAAATTAGGTTAAGCAAATAAAGAAACAATAGATTTTGTAATTAAGGAAAGAAATCAAATTAGTATTTAAGGCAGTTAACGAAAAAGTTAAGTAATCTTTTTTTTGAATAATTCTAAAAAGGAAGAAACCAAAAAAAGAATTTTTTTTAGATTAGTTTGAAAAGAAAGAAACTAATTAAAAGGAAGAAACCAAATTTTTTTTCTTTTATGTTAATTTGAAAAAGAGGATAGCAGTAAAAAAGAGGAAATAAATCAAAAACATTAGGCAAGTTTTAAAAAAGGAGACTAATCAAAGGAAACAAAAAAGAACATTTTTTGGGTTAATATGTGTTGCCAATCTTACCGCGGTGGCCCGTAGCTCGTGAGCTGGCACCGATTCTCGGACTCTCTCACCTCGAGATCTCCAAGCCTCCGGTCCTGCAAAACAAAGTCAGAGACCCGGGCCGGGGATCCCGATGGGGGCACTCCGACGGTCAAGTTAGAGAGTGACAAGATCTAACAGGTCCTCTAAGGTGGGTTCCCGAAGGATTCCCGTGCTTAGAGAAGGTGTAGATGAAAGAAGTGTGGGGAAGAGAGGGGTTGAAGCCCGGCTTCCTTCGCTGGCTTCACCGAGCTCACGTCTCAGGACTTCTTGGGGGTCCCAGGATAGTTCTCCCGATATTCTTTTTCCCTCTTCCCTTTTTGACTTACCTTTCCGTCCGCTTTTACTGGCCCTTTTATACCACCGGATCGCCTTTGGCCCACGCCCCCTCCCGGAGGCTCCCGGAGATCTCTGAATCTTCCCCTCCCCCTTCTCCTCCAAGTCCGGGAGTTAAGTGGCCGGCACGCCTCATCCGCCGTGTGTCACGAAAGGGGAAAACTAGTGAGACCTCGAGCCAAGTACGGGAGCTCTCCTTTCGGGGCATTGATGGTGGGCTTCTAGCGTTACAGGCTCCTGTCCGCGAGGGTTTTATTCCTCGATCGTAGGGCCCTGCTTATTTGATATAAATGCGGTTTTGCACGCCGCTGCAGGCTGTACTGGCACCCTGTACGGGACGCGACGCACGCCGATTCTAGTGGCAACCTCGTGGCCCATGTCTCTGCCTCCTCGAGGCTTTGCAGAGTAGGGCTGACTGCGACCGAGGTGGATCCATCAGGGGGTGCCACCTGGCGAAGGAGCAGGAAGGCCCGGCTCGAACTCGGTAGAGGTGGACCCATCTTGGGGTGCCACCTGGCGAGGGAGCAGGGGACTGCCAGCTTCGGTCGTGGTGGACCCCTCCTGGGTGGACACCTGGTGAAGTGGCAGAGAGAGACTTGACTTCGGCCGAGGTGGGCCCAGCGGGGGGTGCCACCTGGCGAAGGAGCAGGAGGGCCCGACTCGACCTCAACAGAGGTGGACCCGTCTTGGGGTGCCATATGGCGAGGGAGCAGGGGGCTGCCAGTGGCCGAGGTGGACCCCTCCTGGGTGGACACCTGGCAGGGTGGCAGAGAGAGGCTCGACTTCGGCCTAGATGGACCCATCTTGGGGTGCCACCTGGCGAAGGAGCAGGAAAGCCTGGCTCAACCTCGATAGAGGTGGACCCATCTTGGGGTGCCACTTGGCGAGGGAGCAGGGGACTGCCAACTTCGATCGAGGTGGACCCCTCCTGGGTGGACACCTGGCGAAGTGGCAGAGAGAGGCTCGACTTCGGCCTAGGTGGACCCGTCAGGGGGTACCACCTGGCGAAAGAGCAGGAGGGTCCGACTCGACCTCAGCAGAGGTGGACCCATCTTCGGGTGCCACCTGGCGAGGGAGCAGGGGGCTGCCAGCTTCGACCGAGGTGGACCCCTCCTGGGTGGAGACCTGGCGAAGTGGCAGAGAGAGGCTCGACTTCGGTCGAGGTGGACCCGTCTTGGGGTGCCACCTAGCGAAGGAGCAAGAGGGCCCGGCTCGACCTCGGTAGAGGTGGACCCATCTTGGGGTACCACTTGGCAAGGGAGTAGGGGGCTGCTAGAGGCCGAGGTGGACCCCTCCTGGGTGGACACCTAGCGGGGTGGCAGAGAGAGGCTCGACTTCGACTGAGATGGACCCGTCTTGGGGTGCCACCTGGCGAAGGAGCAGGAGAGCCCAGCTCGACCTCAGCAGAGATGGACCCGTCTTGGGGTGCCACTTGGCGAGGGAGCAGGGGGCCGCCAGCTTTGACCGAGGTGGACCCCTCCTGGGTGGACACCTAGCCGGGGGGCAGAGAGAGGCTCGACTTCGACCGAGGTGGACCCATCTTGGGGTGCCACCTGGCGAAGGAGCAGGAGAACCTGGCTCGACCTCGACAGCGGTGGACTCGTCTTGGGGTGCCACCTGGCGAGGGAGCAGGGGGCCGCTAGCTTCGGCAAAGGTGGACCCCTCCTGGGTGGACACCTGGCGAAGTGGCAGAGGGAGGTTCGACTTCGGTCGAGGTAGACCCGTCTTGGGGTGCCACCTGGCGAAGGAGCAAGAGAGCCTGGCTCGACCTCGATAGAGATGGACCCATCTTGGGGTGCCACCTGGCGAGGGAGCAGGGGGCCGCCGGCTTCGGCCGAGGTGAACCCCTCCTGGGTGGATACCTGTCGAAGTGGCGGAGAGAGGCTCGACTTCGATTGAGGTGGACCCGTCTTGGGGTGCCACCTGGCGAAGGAGCAGGAGAGCCCGGCTCAAACTCGGCAGAGGTGGACCCGTCTTGGGGTGCCACCTGGCGAGGGAGCAAGGGGCTGCAAGCTTCGGCCGAGGTGGACCCCTCTTGGGTGGACACCTGGCGAAGTGGCAGAGGGAGGCTCAACTTTGGCCGAGATGGACCCGTCTTGGGGTGCCACCTGGTGAAGGAGCAGGAGAGCCCGGCTCGACCTCGACAGAGGTGGACCCGTCTTGGGGTGCCACCTGGCGAGGGAGCAAGGGGCCGCCAGCTTCGACCGAGGTGGACCCCTCATGGATGGACACCTGGCGAAGTGGTAGAGAGAGAGGCTCGACTTCGATCGAGGTGGACCCGTCTTGGGGTGCCACCTGGCGAAGGAGCAGGAGCACCATTTCTCGAGCGATGAAATTTTGAAAGAAAAATCCACATGGCACCGGAGGCATCCAGCTGGATCAGACACACGTTCCACGTCAGCGATGTAGCCATATCAATATGAAAAGGCAGAAATTGATTAGAAGCAACTAAAAAAGAAAATTAATCTAGAATTAGGATTGATGTCACCAAAATCATAAAAATTTCTTTTTTCTCTTTTTTTAAAAATTTTTTTAGCTTTTTCTGGATCTGCAAAAAGAAACAAGAAAAATTAGTATACCAAATTTACAAGAAATTAAAGAGTTAAAAAGTATTAGCATTCATGTTTTTTTCGGCAATGGTGCTAAAAACTTGATAGGCCGTGATGTTATCATTAAAATATCGTGGCTATCAGTTTAATTAATCAACTTCTAAATTAAATTAAGAATACGTAGAAAAAGAGAGTCAGGTTGAATCCACAAGAAAGGCAGTTTATTAAATATTTTGAAATTCTTGATTTAAAAAAATAAACAGATCGAAGTCGAGGAAATAAAAATTAAAAGTTTGAAAAATAAATAACTTGGTACTAGGATCTACTATTTAGATCCTAGCATCTACTTGCGATAAAAGTAAAGAGCATGAATTTAAAAGTGCATGAAAATAAATTTTTTACATTAAATAAAAGGAGAATTCTATTACAAGAAATTAAAAAGGATAATTTAATAACTAAGAAAAACTATAACAAAAATAGTAACAAAGACTAGGAGTAGATCAGCATAGCCTCATCAGGAAGATGGTCGATGAACTTCCTTCTTCCTTCACACTCCTTGGATCAGACTGGCTTTCTCTACTTCTTCCTTTTTGGATCTTAATTTGGAGATCGGTATAGGTAAAAAGATGGCATAGAAGATAGCTTCTGCTCTAAGAAACCTTATTCTTCGAGGCTAACCTGCAGCCCAAAGCTGGACCTTCTATCTTATATCGTACTTCTCTCTCCAAGATGCTTTCTTTTTAGCTTAAGGATCCTTTAAATAGAGCTCGTCTAGGATTTCCTTCCGATCAAATTTGGACTCAATCAGGCTCCAGATTAGCTAGATATCATGCAAAAAATTCTCAACCGTTCATTCTGTATCATAGCCTTAGATCATGCCAGGATTCATGCAATATGGCTTCCTGTCCTTATCTACCGAATAGAGTCCAATCCGGACTCATAGAATCCTAAAATTTCCATCTTCCTCTTTGATTGGGACTCTACCTCTTCGGCACTATAGGTAGATGGTGGCAGACGGTGGACGGTGACAAGAGGTGGCGACCGGCGGTGGAGATGATGGATCTGGGAAAGGCAACAGGAAACCATGGACCACTTATATAGGGCCTTGACTGAAGCTTAGAGGAACAGTGACTGGAGACTTCTCCGATGATAGTGGGTGCTCGACGATGGAAGGCAATAGGACGGTGGAATAGGCAGTGAAAATGATGACCGGTGGCAACATAATGGTGAGGATGATTTCAGGAAAAGGACAGGCCAAGAATTCTTGATGATTTGCTGGCCATGGTAGGTGCTCAGCGATGAGGGGGAGATCTCCGGCAACTTCTTCGACCATAGGCGGTGATGGCATGTGAAAACAAGGCTCGTGGACATACTCCAATGGCTGCCGGTGGACCATTATCCCTTTCATAGACTCAGCGACTGGTCCATAGTGGACCGGCTGCTTCAAAAATCATGCAACTTATTCAAACTCTGATTCCAGGCTTAATTGAACTTCAATTCGGATGCCGTTTATATCGTTGGACTCTAAAAATCGAGCTTTTCGCAATGATGATCTTTTTTCTATAAATGATGCATAAAAATATCAATTTGATATAAATAAAGGTAGTTTAATTATTAATTTAATGCTTTTATATATGTATATAATATAATTATTAGTAAGCATAGAAGCAAGCTAACAAAAGAAAAGTAGATAAATAATTCATGACTAAATGCACAATCTTTTATTGCATATAAAAATAAAAGAAATATAAAAAAGGTGTAGAATAAAAGAACCGCTTTGCTTTGTTGCAAGTCTCTCCCCTTCTAAGATTTTTGCACTAGTCGCTTATGAGTTGATCCCTTCATCTCCCTCTATGCAAAGGCTCCAAAGGGATTCCAGGGAGTAATGCTTCCAGGTAGAGGTATAAGAGCCTTTTTATAGGATTTAATAAGGGAGAAGTCTTCATATTTTTTTGATATAGGACTAAAGAAAAGGGAGACATAAAGGGCTAGGATTTTATTTTACAAGAAATGGATGGTTAGATGAGTGCTTACAATGAAAGAGAGGGACAGAGGGACTCCTGCCCATCAAAAGAATCAAATTTCGGTTGAAGCAGGCTTCAGAATCCCATTACAATTTGTATTATGTTGCCTAGCTTCTTTTTCTGTTGTTGGATCTTGATCAGAGGTTCAAAAATCAACTACATCATGTTTGATCATATTAGCATCAATGTAAGCCATTAGATTACTTTTAGATGTGTGCTTGTCCTCTTTCTTCTATCAATAGGTTCTAATGCCATCACCCAAATGCCATCATCAGATCTTAGATCTTCATCAAAACCACCACCGGAACCACCATCGAAACTACCACTGAGACCACCATCGAAGTCGTGCTGGGTGCTCTGTGATTGTCGTTTCTCTCATCTGCTCACATCTCATCATTGATCCTTCTTGATCGCTAGCCCAAGGAGCCTTTTCGGAGTCATCTCGCATTGCCATCGCCTTACTAGAATTCTTATTGCTATTGTTGCCATGAGCCAAGGATCATTTGAAATGACTGTGAGCTAAGGTCACCGGATCTATGCATTGCCACCATCTTTGCCGCATCGTGGGCCTCATCGGACATCGTGGGGTGGTCACCGGCTATCATTATGGCTGGTGGCATATTGAAATCGCCCATGGTCTACGAAGCTTAGCCGTGGACCATAGTTAATGGCAGCCAGGAACCGAGTGGGCATCCTGTGAACCAGGCAACTGGTCTACCATGGACCAACTGCTTTAAAATTCATGCAACTTCTTAATGATTTTCAAATTTTGATTCCAGGCTTATTTTAAGTTTGATTCGCTTCAAAATTATTTCATTTGAACCCATAAATCGAGCTCTTCACATTGACAGTCTTTTTTTATAACTAATATATAAAAGTATCAATTTTAATTAAATAAGAATAATTTAATTTTTAAATTAATACTTATATATAATGTAATTATCAGCTAGTATTATAGAGACGATATACAAGTTGGAGAAGATATTCCCTCCTAGCTTCTTCGACTCCATGAAGCATCTTGATTCATTTGGTATATGAAGTTAGGATGAGGGGACCAGTGCAATACAAGTGGATATATCCATTTAAAAGATATATGTACAGTCTTAAGAAGCAAGTAAAAAATAAAGCCAGAGTTGAAAATTCTATTATGGAGGCTTATATAATAGAAAAAATTTTAAATCTCAGCCGACATTTCTTTAATCCCAATGTATAGATAAAGTTGATTCAAGTTGACCAAAATGATGATGGTGGTGATAAGAGATCAGAGGGAGAGAGGATCTTAATATTTGCTTATCCTGCTCATGAATTTGGCCATGAGGTTCGTCGAATTTTAATAGATGCTGAATTTTGATAGTACAATATATGTTTTACTAAACTATGATAAAGTCGATCCATAGATTAAGCGTCTAACACAATCTAAACTCTTCAATCACTTATTACAGTATAATAACCTTATACATGTTTAGAAATTATGATCAAATATTGAGACAGGAAAACTTTAGAATAAGTAACAAATATCTGTATGGCACTTATAAAATTTTGCAGATTGGTTCTATCAAATGGTAAGTGTCCATTGATATTTCATCTATTTTATTTTTTTAATTATCTTTTTTATACTATGTAGGCTATACAAGAAGGGGACTCTATTTCTAAAAGGCTAAGATCATTAGCTTATGGGCCAACAAAATACGTAACAAATTATAACAACTATAATATTAAAGATTTGAAATTTCACATCCATGAATATGGATATTATAAGAGTATAATGAATAGTACTGTATGTGTAAAGGATAGTTGGTGAAAAGGGTTGGAGAGTCACTACTATGGAATCCTTGAAGAAGTGATCAAGTTGACCTATATTGGAAGTAATAGTGTCATTCTATTTAAATGACAATAGTTTGATAATAATAATGGTATGAAGGTTGATCTATGATACAGGCTTATTGAAATAAAATATAGATCAAACGCATATGTAAACGAGTCATTTGTGCTAGCTCAACAAACTATTCAAGAATATTATACTTATTTTCTATCAAGAAAAAAAGGAAGGAAAGATTGGTATGTTATATGCAAGATTAAGTCTTGAGCCATTCATTACGAGCTCGATGAAATAAAAGAAGAGTCCCATTTATCATAATACTTTCAGGAGGATGAAACACTAGGAGTTCACTAGTCCTACATTAATTTAGAGTTGGATGCTTCAGGAGTTCATATTGAGTTTATTTTAGGGGGCAAGCATATCCAAGAAAGGAAAGAAAAGGAAGATGATGAAGAAATTGAAGGGGAGGAGGAAAAAGAAATGAAAGAAGAGGATGATTTGGAAGAAAAATCTGAAAGGTATTAATCATTTGAAAAGGCTGATGAGTAGTGCTAAGTATATAATCTTTGAATTATTTTAAATACTTGTCTTCCATACATTTTAGATTTTTAATTACTTACACCCATAATTGTATAATTAATTTGATAAATCTATTTATTTTTATTTTTAAGGATTACATATCATGTCTTTTAACAATCGTAGCAATACCAGCCAAGGATAAAGCTCTCGTTCAAAGAGCGATCATGGTGCTAGCTCTCATGGCTTAGGACCACTGACACCATACAATAAATTCTAAAATTTTAGATATATATTATTTTTTATATTTATTAACTCTTGTCATGATTTTGATGAATAATAAAATACTTAAGTATATTTGAGTACTAACTGTGTATTAAAAGTATGTTTATCAGGTCAAGGTACTCATCAAAGTTGTAGTGTATTGAAAATTCAAGATACTTGTCAAACTGTTGAAGAAGTCATCTAAATTAATGAAATTTCAAGTTATATGGACCTTGGCACATAAGAATGACCTTGAAGGAGTCAAATCTTGAATTTGGATAAGTTTCAGTAAAGTTTCAGCCAAATGTCAACTTATGAAGATCAAGTATCGACTCAATGTATCGACTCATAGAACCCTGAGTTGATACGCAAAAAATATTTCAGTTGGTATGTTGATGTGTCGACTCATGAAAACCAAGTATCGACTCATGATCAGCCAAGTGTCAACTCAATGCCTGAGACCAAAAAATGATACAAAACTTGCTGATTTCAAATTTTTGCTCAAGTGGACTCATGAAGATGAAGTGTCGACTCAAGTGTCGACTCACCAGAAGAAGTATCGATGCACCAAAGCACTCCAGAAAGTTTCATAAAATATTTTTGACCTAGTATCAACTCAAGTGTCGACTCATGTATCGACTCATGATCTGAAGTGTCAACACCTGCAGGTCTGAATAAACAGTAACTGCTAGTTATTTGAAGCATAAAACTTCTCCAACTTGTGTCTAACGGCTATTTTTTCCTTTCCAATGGCTATAAACGATCATTTAAGGGTTAAAAGTGTATTTAAAGTATACCAAACACAAGGGGGAAGCATTTATTGTAATTCATTGTAAATCATTCAAATATTCATTGAGTATTCATTACTTTTGAGTGGAGTTGAGCTTTCATGCATTCAAGAGTATTTAAGAAGCATTCAAGTCCAATTCTCAAGCATTGATTAAGGCTTCAACAACTTGGAGACAAGCTTTCTCAATAGCAATCAAGAGCTTCAACGAGATATTTGCTTTTATTTTGAAAGCTACTTGTATTTTTACATTGTACTTGAATTATTTTGTTGTTCCCAATTTCAAGTGGATTAAAACTAGTGCTTGGGTTGTTGGTGAGCCTTATTTGAAAACCAACTAGGTTGTTAGTGAGCCTTGTTCGAAAATCAACTAGGTTGTTGGTAAGCCTTGTGTTGAAAAACTAACTATATTTTTGGTTAGCCTTGTGAAAATCAAGGAATTTTGATTAGTAAGCCTGTAAAACTAATTAACTGTAATCAAGGAAGGATTATAGTGAAATATCTAAGTGGACCTTTGGGAGTGGACATAGGTGCTTGGAGTACACCGAACCATTATAAATTCTTGTATTTGTGATTTCTTATCTTTCTCTTTTTGCATTTACTTTATTACTTTTGCTGCATACTTTTATTGAGCACATAAATACTTTACGAACACACTAGCACTTGTCTTTAATCTTTGCAAAAAGTTTTAAAACCAAATTCACCCCCCTTTTGGGTTGCTTTAGCTGGGCAACAATATCATTTTATGCTTTATTATTTAATATAATATTTTTTATTTTAGATATTCTTCGATCAGGTTATGAGGACATGGGATCATTAGTAACCCTAGAGTCACAGGCTGTAGAGACCGGCTCATCCTAGACTCAGCATTGTAGTGAGGACCTGCCTGACTTGCATCACCTCCGACTTGTCTAGAAGATAGAGAGCTCATCCATGTTCAGAGTAGCTTGTAAGTATTACATATTTATATTAATTTGTTTAAAATCTAATCATTTTAGAGTTAACATCTATTATTAAATTTTAATTTTGTAGGACATTTAGAGAGCATGGAGTATCTCAAGTGGTTACCAAGATCATTCATCGATTGATGCTAGGACCCATGAACACGTTCTTCAATTGGCCATAAGAGGCTTGAGATGTAGCTTGGCAGATGTTCCAGGTAAGTCAAATATGTCTAATTTTTAAAATCATGAAATGATTGTATTTTATTTATTTAATACAAGCTTGCTTTACTTGCAGGAGTATTATCAATTTGACACTTCTTAGGTTGAGGAGGTTGGCCATCCGATCTTTGAGGAGATGGCCATACATTGATTCCGAGATAGGCTATATGATCTCAGGCAAAGAGCTAGAGAGCACACTGGTTCCTAGTCATCATCATATTGGAGGACTTTTAAGGATCACTAGATATTGGCAGACATATGGGAGGCCCTCTGCAATATGTGGAGCATCGAGAAGTATTTCATTAGGTGATAGAGGGCATGACAAAATCGTACCTCCCGGTAAGATCTGATCAAGGATACTGGTTGGTACGCATATGGTGGTTGACAAATTGGTAAGAATTCTATGCTTACTTATATTCACTAATTTAATTTAAATTGATATTATATATATCTTAATTAAATTATTTTTATTATTTATTTATTATAGACATAGTAGCTGGATCATCCATCGGTGTAGCTGTAGCTTTGGGAGGCTATACACCGATCCAAGAGGACTCATGATTATTTAGATAAGAGATCTCGGCATATGACGGTAAGAATTTAAAACTTTAAGTATTAGTTTTTATATATACTGATATATATATATATATATGATTAGACTAATTAATTTATAAAATTTATAGGTAGATTACATGGAGTACATTATAGCACGGTATGATGAGGACCCATCCTCTCAGACCCTCCTTGATCTCGAGGGTTGGCTTAGGATCATAGAAGGGATGAGTAGAAGCTGGGTCCTCGGATTCGGCCAGAGCTTCGATCCTTTGGTACCTCGATACTCTTCAGCATCCTCTTTTCATACTTGGATAATCCAGATATGGAGTGATACACATATTAAGGATTTTGTGAGTCGTGTTCTGGCTTAGCGATCTCAGTACCTTCGGGATACCATTCACAATATGGTTGTAGAGCTTTTTGAGACCTGCATCTGCATGATTAACTAGCCTCGTTATCATAGCCATCACATTAAGTAAGTCTATTAATAATTTTTTTATTATTTTAACTTTATGCTTAGAAATTTATTAATAATATTTTATTTTTTTGGGTTATAAGATGCTCGTATATCTGGCTTTTATCCACTAGCTTCTAGAGAGGACATGCAGGAGGAGGAGGAGGATGATGATGATGTAGATCTCACATAATTTTTTTATTTTTATATTATATATTTATTTTTTTAGCAATATAAATTTATGAAATTATAAAATTTATATTTTTAATAAAATATAATTAAGTTTTTGTAATGTTATAATTATTATTGTTAATTATTACTTTATTTTTAATATTATTTAATAATTTTAATTATTTATTATTATTATTAAAATTAACCTTTTTTTAAAAAAAATAATTATTTTTTAAAAAAATTAAAAAATTATTAGCGACAGTATTAATGATTGCATCTACTATTACGAATAATTATTATCAACATCATTTTTTACCGACATAATTTTTTGATTGCTAATAATTTTTTAATTATTTTTAAAAAAATAAAAATATTATTAGTGATGATTGATGTCTCTAAAACCATCTTTAATAATGCTTATTAGCAATAGTTTTCAACATCGCCAGTAATAACCGTTAATTGTGACAGGGGTTTATACAATAGCCTATTAGCGATGGCAAATCGATTATTAGCTATGGCATTTAGCCATCTAATAATCTTTTTCTTAGAGTTAAAATAGTTGGCAATGGCTTCTAGGAAAGTAATTAATACTAGATAGCCAGAAAATTTACTCTGTCCCTGAGACCCAAGAGATAACTACTACCTTCGTCTAGATATACGACAAATCTAAATAAACTACTTGGCAATGTTTAGACTTAGGAGTGGGGGGAACTGTTATAGCGATTATTTACTCAATCTTGAGAACTAGTCAAACTTCCAACTACTTGCCGGAATATCGACTACTTCATTTAGGGTGTACTTTGACTACTAACTACAATACCAAGTATAAAGGAGATATCGAATACTATGCCAAGTAGAGCAACTAGTCAGACTGAGTACTTACTTGGTATTGGGTACTTACGCGGTATCGAGTATGTACGGGGTACCAAGTAGTTACTCGGTACCGATCATTTATCTGGTATTAATTATCTACTCAAGGCCGACTAGCTACCTAGATAGATCTAGTCGATTTTGTCAACATACAGTGCTGAGACTTCATCACCAATAGCATGCTATTTTACCTACTTAGAGTTGGCAACAGTCGAGTAAGTGGCTGAAGTCAACAACTTTCAGCTGTTCCAGCTGAATATTGTAGTGAACAAGAACCTAACAAACTACTATCCTTTTAACATAAAGACCCCAGCCTTCCAACGGAAAGTTGATATCTATGTCAATGGAGACCACTTATCTAACGGCATTCAATTATTCCGAGTAACTCTATAAATAGATAAGAGGGATTCCCCAGCTAGGTATGACACTCTTACTATTCGTGTATGCTCAATCTTTTTTTATCATTATTCTCAACTCTGGCTATTGTAGCTTATCCTAGTTTTCTCACTGACTTGAATGTCAGGTCCCCCACTAGTTACCACAAATCAAGGAACTACTCTTGCAAGTTTCTGCTAGAGAGAAGGCAAGAGCAATATCTCTTCCCCGCCTGAGAAGACTGGAAGATCTTTAGGTGCTGCTGGAATTCTAGCAAGGAGTAATTTGCCGGCAATAATATCTTGTTCCGTCTCTTATTTTTATCCAATAAATTCATCTCACTTTCCATTGTGAATTGCCTTAAAATCAGGCAAAGCCCCTTTGATCTGAACTTTAACCGTATGGTGCTATAAGAACTTTGAAAGAACAAAGGCTTTTATGAAAAACAAAAAGATTTCTAAATAGATTATGGGATGTGCATCAAGAAAACAAGGTTAAATTATTCATAATGCAGTAGATGTAAATATTATCAGACCAAAAGCTTGATCAGCAAAAGTTGAGGTATCCCTTCCAAGATTATTACCTCATTAATAAACATAGAAATGTAGAGTGATTGGTTGGCGGTTAAACTACCACTTCTGAGTTCCATTATAAATTGTCTGATGGAAGGGGAAGTCCCTCTGGCTAAAGATCGTGGTCAATGATAAAGTAGAAAGTGACATGGAATCAACATAACATCGTAGTCTTTTATGACGCTTTCATCTTACATTTATGTACATTTCAAGTTCTCCGCTTTGGGAACATGTTTACTGGATAACCAGAATCCTGGTGACAGGATTGCCACAGCTCAGCTCGTCGGCCAGTTTTCCGAACGGCCTTTATTACTGCATTTCGATCAACGTAGCCCAAAACTGTGATCTTGCTCGCTATTACATTTATTTCAATCATTCAATGCAAGCGACCCCTGCCAAAAAAATTGTTCTGAGTTGCAAGATTGGCATTTGGGTTCCATTTTGATGAGAATACAATTTTTTGACATTTGAAAAAGGAAAATTCAGGTATTTCTGTTAAAGTTTTGATATATATAAATACATACATAGTATGTGCATGAGAATAATGATAGGAATTGTATTAAATTAAAAATGCAACAAAGGTTTTGTAGTGCGCTGTAGTGCGTTCGTAGTGCGATGTGCCTTGGTTCGTGTGCTCCCCTGTTCTTCGTTCCGCCTTCTTCTCGAACATTCTCCGTCTTCTCATTTTGCCAATCTTCGTCATTTCTCCGGTATTTTTCAGTGGTCTCCTGGGTAAATCCTGTTCCTTGTACAGTGCTCTCCTTTCTTCCTCCTTTTCTCGTGTTCTGAGGTTGCTTTTGCTCTGCTGCCATGTGGCCCTCCGCTGTGAGGTGTATCTTGTTCTGCTGTCTGGTCTCCCTCTCTCGGGGTCCTATGGAGATCCTCATGCTTCCGATGGCCTACCGGCCCAACCTCCGCCCGGAGTCGACAGCGAACCGAGCTGGTCGAGGGTGGTTCAGGGACCCCTCGCGGTCCCTCCTGGACCTCCCACAAAGTCACGGAAGAAGAGATCGAGCTCCTTCAAGGGTACTTCAACATGGTTCTTGAACTACCTTCTGCCATTATGGAAGAAGCAAGGTGTGAATGGGAAAACGTATCTCTCATTGTCCGAAGCTTGGGTCGGAGAGTTCCAGCATAATGGATCGCCAGGGAGTTTAGGTTGCGGCTACGATTGGAGGAAGAACCTGAAATATTTCCAATCGCTGACGACCATCTCATTGTCCGTTTCCGGTCTGAGGCGACGTGCAGGCAAGCAAGGAACGGCGGCCCATGGTTCGTCGCAGGTCAGTTACTAGCAGTGCAACCTTGGGTTCCGGAGTTTCTTCCTTCTCGCCGGCCTGTCCAGAAGTCCATCGTATGGCTGCGTCTCCCCGGGTTGCCGATGGAATACTGGGGCCACTCAGCAATCCTTGCGGTGGCGGCGGAGGCAGGCAGGCAGGCCCCTGGACACTGACGGGTTTACAGATCACCGGAAGAAGACCGGTTATGCCCGAGTCCGAGTGGAGTTGGACGCTGCCAAACCTCTCATTCCGGGCGTCTTGATCCAAGGCAAGAAGGAATGGTTCTGGCAGGCTTTTGTGTATGAAAATCTCCCTGCTGTCTGCTATCAATGTGGGTGAATCGGCCACGTTAATGACGTCTGCCATTTTCGTAGAGAATCTCCGACGGGGGGGGTGTGGGAGTGGGGGGGGGGAACGATCATGGGCACCTCTCAGCTGATAATGTGGTCGTTGTAGATGATGCTGTTCCTTAGGATGCTGCACTCCCTTTGGCAACAGAACACTCCTCTCCAGGATGTGGGGCTCGACCGAGACTCGGCCCGTGGATTGCTACTTCCAGGATTTGCCAGGCCCGGGTGCTGAGGACACCGCCATCTGTCAACAAGGAACCGGAGAAAACATCAGGATCCGGACCAGACTCCTCTAGACCTCCTTCATCCTCTCTTGGTAGGAGCTCTCCAAGACACACCCCCTCTCCTCCGGGTTCTCCACCGGACTCCGATGGCTGGTAGAAGCCAACTAAAGTAGCCCGGCATCGCTCACCTGGTACCAGCTCGGGAGCTACTGCAGGGGATGGGCCGGGCGTTGGAGCTGCTTCCTTTGCTCTTGCTCCATTGCTGGATGGTATGGACGTTTGCATTGGTGAGGAGCCGACTGTCCATGATACTCTAATGGATGATCCCTCAATCATCTCCCTGAAGCGCACTCGAAGCCCACCGAAGGCCAAATCCAAGGTGCCATCCTCTTCTCTGTCAAAAACCACAACGGCCCAGGTTAGTAATTAAAAACCCTGTATGGATACGGGCAGGGGCGGTGGGGGAGACAAGGACTCTGGTTCTTCCTTTGCGGTGGACCGGGTTCTTACTGCTCGGGGGAGTGAAAACCATCTTTATCTTGTTAACGAGGGTGTATCAGGCGTAAAACCCTCTGTTCCTTCCAAAATCGGAGATGTTCGGCCAACTGGGGAACAAGTTGTTAATGATTCGGGAAAGCCTGTAGGGAGTCCTGGCTTGGTGAGGGAGGGTGGGAATTCCCCTGTTACCACTGCGACCCGCCGTCGGTTACCACCCTCTTTCTCTCTTCACTCTAAACCAGAGGTTAGTGGGGGAGGGTCTGAAGTTGGTCTGGGCAACGATCCAGTGCATTTACACACTAAACGAAAAGGGAAGTCCGTCATCTTTGGAGGAGCTGAGTTGGGTATTATGGCCACTGCGTCTCAGTCTCAAGCTCCACAGCATCCTCAGGGAGGTTCAGTGGGTGATGTCAAGGGGAGTTCTTCTACACAAGTCTCTGATCTTGACCACTTCCGTGTAAATGTCTGTTATCTATGGAATATCCAACTTTAGAAGGTTGGGATGTTTACATCGTTCTTGTGCATCTTTCTTGAAATCAGATTGACGGGATCCATTAATCAAATCCTTCTTGGAACGGGTACGGCATCGGTTTCCTTTCATCTAGAACTTTTTTTCGTTGATTTCCTTCCGTCTAGAACTTTTATCGTTGATTCGCAGGATCTGGTCGGTAGAATCATTGTCACTTGGGATCCGGGGACTATCACTGTTGATATCTTCTACCGGTCTTCCTAGCATGTAGCTATCGTCGTCATTGAAACAAGTAGATGTACTTGATTTCTGTCTGGGATTTATGTCAGTCCTGATTACAGAACAAGGAGGCTTCTCTGGAAAAAAATTACTATCTTAATTGATTAGGGCATCTGCACGGTCATTGTTGGTGACTTCAACTGCATTCTTCATTCGGAGGATAAGTATGGTGGTAGGCCCTATCTTGAGGATGTCGGAGTCAGAGATTGTCACCAGGGACCACAATGCTTTACTTGACTTGGGTTTTTGTGGCCGTCGCTTTACCTAGTGCAATAATTGCTCGGATCGAGCGAGGGTCTAGGAGCGTATCGATAGAATCCTGGCTATCTCTACTTGGATCCAATGGCATCCTACTTTTATGGTCCACCATCTCTCCAGGATCGAGTCTGATCATTGCCCTTTGCTCCTTTCTGTGGATTCGGTTATTTCTTGTTATCATCCTTTCAGATTTGAGAAGTTCTGGCTCGCCTATCCTCGTTCTTGGGATATTGTACGGGTTGTTTGGAGGATGCCTGTTCAGGGAGATGCTAAATATCATATAACTTGTAGGCTTGAGCTTCTCAAATGGAGGCTCATATGATGGAATAAGATAGAGGTGGGTAATATCTTTTCTAGACTGGAGGCTATAGAAAAGGACATTCTTTATCTCCAGAAGAGAGAAGCCACTGAAGAAGGTCTTCAGGACCAAGATCTCAGCACTCTGTGAAGACATCTTTCCGGCCATCACTCCCTTCTTCTTCAACGGGAGATCCTTTGGAGGCAAAAATCTAGGGCCCAGTGGATTAAGAAAAGAGATAGAAATATCAGATTCTTCCATCAGGCTCCTGTCATTCGAAGGTAGATGAACCGTATTAGGTCCCTCCAGACTGTAGATGGCCACCGGGTGGAAGACGACCAGGATATTAGGGAGCAAATTGCTCATTTCTTCCGTTCTAGATGGACTGCTCCCATTGCTGATCTCCCTACCTTCCACTCTTCTCTTCCTTCGACTAGGGTGTCGGATCGGGAGAATCATGTTCTTACATCCCATTTCTCCTCGGACGAGTTCCGGGAGGCTCTTATTTCTATGGCTGAAGACAAAGCTCCTAGACCGAACGACTTTCCCTCCCTTTTCTTTTGCAGCTACTGGAGCATTGTTTGGGAGGACTTCATTGTTGCCATCCATGATTTTTTTTATTCAGGCAGGATGCCACACTTCTGGAAACAAACCTATATTACGCTTATTCCTACATGCAGGGATGCTTTGGATCCTAGCCACTTCAGGCCCATCAACCTTTGTAACACCTTATACAAGCTCTATGCTAAGCTCAAAGTCAACCGGATGAAGCCACTTCTTCCTAATCTAATCAATATTGAGCAGGGAACTTTTCTGGAGGGTCGCTCCATCTCTGATAACCTTCTTATAATTGCTCAGGAATTCATGTTTGATCTCAAAAAGGCTTCCACTCGGAGGAGTCTTATGGCCATCAAGGTGAATATGGAGCGGGCTTATGATTGAATGCATTGGTCCTTTATTCGTAAGGTGCTGGAGGACTTTGTATTTCACTCTAATTGGATCTCTCAGATTCTGGCGTGTGTTCTTCACCCCTCTTATGCAATTTTGATTAATGGCACTCCCTCTGACTTCTTTAGCTCCAATGTCGGGCTCTGCCCAGGTTGCCCCCTATCACCGTACCTGTTCATTCTTTCTGTTGACGTTCTATCGCGAGCTCTAAGGGTGCTGCCTCAGGGATTGGGTCTTCAGCCCTATGTCCCAGGCCTTGAGGCCAATCCCATATCGCATCTTTTGTTTGCAGATGATTATCTCCTTCTGAGTTGAGCTTCTATTCGATGCGCTACGGTTTTCTGATGGATTCTCGAGGACTATTGCCTGGCTTCTGGTCAAAGAGTTAACTACGACAAATCAGGAATTCATTTTAGTTCGATGACTCCCATGATGATACGTTGATCGATTCAGGATATCCTTGGCATTGTCGATCATAGCGGTACTCTGCATTATCTTGGAGTTTCGGTTACAGGGGGTATGCTGACAAAGGTGAACTGTCACCATCTTATCAAGGACATCCAAGATAGGGTGCAGGGATGGCAGCGCAGGACCCTCTCCTTCATGGGTCGAATCACTCTGATCAGGTCCGTCCTCACTTCTTTGCCGGTTCATCTGTTATCTCATGCTATCCTTCTAAAATATGTGATTCTTAGAATAGACCAAATTATTCAGGCTTTTCTTTGGAGAGCATCTCCTGCTAGCAAATCCATCTATCTTCTAAATTGGCAAGTAGTTTGCCAGCCGCATCATGATGGTGGTCTTGGTATCCACTCGCTGCTCTTCATTCAAGATGCCATGTTCGCTAGACATGTCACCAAGTTTCTGTTCAATAAAGATAGCTTATGGGCGGATATGATGATGCATAGATATGGCCCCTTATCCTATTCTGGGCATTACCCATCTCAGCGTCGATGTTCTTCCATTTGGCGTGCAATGCTCACTACCGCCCTGAATATCACCCCCCATATCAGATGGGTCTTAGGCAATGGTTCTTTGATCAGCTTCTGTCCGATCCGTGGATCACGATCTCCCTTTGTCCCGTTGGCCGACATTCATTGCTACGAATATTAGTGATGCTATATCTATTCCTGATCTCCTGCTGACTCCTGATCTCCTGCTGACTGATGCCCTGCAATGGAATCCGTCACAAGTAATCCGAGTGTTTGGTCACATTTTGGGTGCTCGGGTTTTATCGATACCCTTACCCATCCATGCATGTTCTGACACTTGGATCTGGAGGTCTTCCGATATTCCCAGAGTACTTCTGAGTTGATTCCCCTGATCAGCTACAGCCCTCTACAGAGTCTGGGTCTCAGCTGGATCTAGCAGATCCAAGTGCATCCTAGGGTCAGTGCCTTTCTCTGAAAAATTGCCTGGGGCTGCCTCCCTACTAGAGCTTTACTCTCAACCAGATGTTTGAATGTTCCCTCTCATTGTCCAGTCTATTCTTTGGAGGATGAGACACTGGTCCATGCCCTCTTCTTATATCAACGTGCCACCCATATCTGGGACTTAGCAGGTCTTCTCTCTTCCTTCAGCAATGTTGCAGATTATGTTGATCATTTCTTGGGATTACTTCGACAGGCCCTAACTCAACCTCATTCTATTTGTATGGCCTACATAGCTTATCACATTTGGCTATCCAGAAATGATATTATTTTCAATTTAGCTTTTCCTTCTGCAAGGTTGATGGTGGAAAAGGCCCGAATACATGCTCAGGACTTCACTTTGACAACCGTGATATTTTCGGACATATGGGGCTGCCACTCCGCTCCTCGAGCGTCCTGCGAGGTTTTTGTCTCCTGGGAGCCCCCTCCAAATTATATCATGGTCAATTTTGATGGGAGTGTATTGGGAGTACATGTGGTTGCTAGCTTTGTTATCCGTGGCTCGACCTCAGGATTCTTGCTGTGGGTGGGCATCATCTTTTTGATCTGTCTATCTCGAGTGCGGAGTTGTGTGGTGCCTGGGCTGGTATCGTCTATGCTCGACAGGTTCTGCATGCAGACTGTCTTATTATCTAGGATGACTCTGCTACAGTAATCGCTTGGATTCAGAAGGCCATAAGGATTCGATCCTCGCATCCCTTCCTGTGGGACATTGCTTTTCTGCTCCAGGGTTGTTCATCCTGTCATGTTAGGCATATTTTCAGGGATGCTAACTTGGCAGCTGACTGGGTAGCTTCCTATGTTGCTCATCATTCGGATCATATTTTGTGGACTGATCTTGAGGATTCTCCTAGGGCTTTCAGGGATATTGTACTTTCGAATTTTTTGGATTGTATTCATGTTCGTGCTTAATCTGAATACAATAGTTTTTCAAAAATAAATAAATATATAAAAATGTAACAAAGGAAGCACGTAAATGGCAACCCACATTTTTTTTTCAAAAAGCATTGTTATACTAAAAAGGCTGACCTACCTGAAGGCTGACCCAGAAGGCCGACCCATTGAAGGCCGACCATCCAAAAGGCCGACTAGCCTAAAGGCCAACCAACCTGAAGACTGGCTGACCCAGAAGGCTGACCTACCTGAAGGCTGACCTAGAAGGCTGACCCATTGAAGGCCGACCATCCAAAAGGCCGACCAGCCTGAAAGCCGACCAATCTGAAGATTGGCTGATCCAGAAGGTTGACCTACCTAAATGCTGACCCAGAAGGCCAACCCTGTAAACACTGGGCCTGGGCTGAAGTCGGCAGACCCAGCCGACTTCAACCCAGACTGAGAAAAAAAAAATTGAGATGAAGGCCGGAACAGGGGAAGAAGAGGCAGAGTCGAACGGGGTTTCTTCCGACCGGGGTCTTCGCCGGAGAAGTCGGGGAAAGAGTCGTGGAAGGGAGGGGAGAAGTCGACGACGAGTCCGGGATGGAGTGGAACTCCGATCCGACGGTGGTTGCTCCCCAAACGGCGAGGAAAAGCTATCGAGAGTTCCTTTAAATCTTTTTTCGTTGTCACCCAATCGAATCTTCAAACCCCTTCCAAGCCATCGTTCTTCCTCTCCGACGGGCGACGGAGAGTTCCTTCATACACCGGTAAGTCTAATTATTTCAATTTTTAGAAAAATTTGATTGGGTTTTTCTTCTTGGATTTCTGGTTTAGCCTAGGCCGTACGTCGACGATGGCCGCGCCGCCGTCCTCCCTTCGGTTCGTCTCCGGTCTGCCGAGCCCTCTTCCCGGTGAACGTCTCGTGGCCGGCGTCGACAACCGGGGGAGAGGGGGTTCGGTTGAATAAGAATGGGAGCAGGGGTGGTTCGGGAGAAGAAAAGAAGAGGAAGAAAGAAAGAAGAAGGAAAAAAAAAAAAGAAAAGAAAAAAAAAAGGGGTTATGTACGGCCAGAAAGAAAGAAAAAAAAATATTATTAATTTAAAAAATAATAATAATAATATGATAGGAGGAGAGAGAAAGAGGAGAGAGAAAGAGGAGAGAGAAGGAGGAGAGAGAAAGAGGAGAGAGAAGGAGGAGAGAGAAGGATGAGAAAGAAGGAGGAGAGAGAAAGGGAAGAGAGAAGGAGGAGAGAGAAGGAGGAGAGAGAAAGAGGAGAGAGAATGAATGAAGAGAGAGAAAATCAGTGATTTGTTTTCAAGATTCATGAAAAAAATTGAGAATTTAGTTTAATTAAAAATTATTTATCTATGTAGAGAATCAGTCTTCTGAGCGGGAAGACGTCGCACCGATTTCGGGTTCGGATTAGTACAAGCGTGGATAGCTGATTTGTAAGGAATTCTAACCTAATCACCGTATTTATTAATATATTTTACATGACCTGATTTGTTTCGAACATAATTAAATATTTTTCATGCATAGTGGTTTTCGGATAGCATGATTTGATTTCCGGGTTACGGATCGAGTTTGTTGTTAGTATTGTTTGTATTTGCCATGTGATCTTGAAATGTGTTTGATCGTGATAGCGATCGCTGGAAAGTGACATGATCCGATTATGTGAAGAGAAATGATAAAGTGTTAAGAGAACTGGTGTTTGGACTAGCCATGCCACGGCGGTACCGTGGTTTCTCAGTGTGCCCGTCACAGGCTGGAGTGTGACAATTTGTGTGCCCGTCACAGGCTGGAGTGTGACAACAGTGTGCCCGTCACAGGCTGAAGTGTGACAACAGTGTGCCCGTCACAGGCTGGAGTGTGACAATAGTGTGTCAGTCACAGGCTGGAGTGTGACCGTGGTTAGTCCAGAATCCTAAAGATAATGGTTAAATAATTGGAAATTCTATAAGAAGAAAAAATAAAGTTTCCAAAGTTTTTGTTAAATATGAAATCGGAATTGTTGATTTCGTCATATGTTATGGTAATGTTTACTGCTTTCATATACATGTAAATTATTATTGGTGATTACTTTGGAACCCTTACTGGGCTATATAGCTCACTCCCTACCATCTGTTTTCTTTCAGAGACTCAGGAAACTTAAAGAGGATCTGGGCTAGGCGTGAGACGGAGCATCATGCTTGTTGAGATAAATAGTAAGTCCGGTTATTGACGTTTGTGAGTCAGTAGACCAATTTATGATCATCGAGTTAAATTATGAACTATACATTGTTAATGACTTGTTTATACAATATTAATTTACTTTGGATATATTTGAATTGTTGTGTACCTAGGCCTTGCATAATCTCTAGGGTAAAACCTAGGGTTTGTGCGGCCGGTCACGTAGCCGTTTCCGGTATTGGATTCGGGGCGTGACAAACCCACTGAAGGCCGACCACCCAAAAGGCCGACCAGCCTGAAGGCCAACCAACCTGAAGACTGGCTGACCTAGAAGGCTAGCCAACCAGAAGGCCGACCCACTGAAGTAGAAATCTGACTGACCCACTTTTGCTTAGCTTGACAGACATTTTTTCTCGGTCGGACGATTCACCTCCGTCAGACCGACTCATTTCCATTAAGGGAACCGCTCGAAGGCTCCAGAAGTCCCTCTCTAGCAAATTCTGACATTCTGTTGCAACCAACTCCACCACGTGACCACGACTCTGCACCACCAGGCCATCACCCCATCCTCCTGACGGTGCCGCCAGGCCACGACCCTGCCCCCATGCTGACTCTCCTGGGGGTAAATCGATCTTGTTCAATCTCATCCCTAACAGATTTTGGCGCTACTCCATGCCTTTATAGGGTAAAGCAAGGCAAATCCCAGGTATGAGGCAGAATCCATCTCTTTCAATTATGGATCTTCTCTTCTCATCCTCTAGTACTCAAAGAAACCTTCAAGCTTTTCATGTCAGAGGTCTTCCATTCTTTATGATAAACCCACTGATTTGATCGTCGAAGTGATTTTGTCAAAATTTTTGATACGAGATATTCTCTGTATTGTAGGTTCCCGGAAAAGAAGAACACGGAAGAAATACGACCCCCATGAATCTGCCCAAAGATTGGGGCTAAGAGGGTGGAGCTCGCTTCGCCAACCGCCATCACAGATCCTGCTCCTGCTCGCGGTCACCTCCGCGCGTCCGGACGCCCCCGCTGTGCATCAGCTCCGGCGTCCGGACACTGAGGGATGCCCGGGCGCTCTGCGGCCGTTTCTGCGCCAGGATCGCATCCCACGGGAGGCCCGCGCGCCCCGCGCCATGTCCGGCCCTCCCAGCCGGCCGCTGTCAGCCATTTCCGTGCCAGGCTAGCGCCCCCGCGCGCTCCGCGGCCGTCTCCGCGCCAAGCTCCGGCCCCTGCGCGCTCCTGGCCGTTTCCATGCTAGGCCCCGGCCCCCGCGCGTTCCCTGGCCCGCGTCCCCGCGGGCGTCTCTGCGCCACCTTTGCGCGTCCGGACGCCCCCGCCAGCTCTGCGCTCCCGCGCCCCCCGCGGTCGGCCTCCGCGCGCCTCCGCGTGCCCATGCGGTTGTCAGCCGTCTCCGTGCCGCGCCCGGCCCCACGGCCGTCGCCAGCGCGCCCCGCGGCCGGCCCTGCAGCGCCTCCGCACTCGCCTCCGCGCCCCTGCGACCGTCTCCACGCCCGTCGGCGTCTCCATGCCCCCGAGCGCCCCTGTCGGCCGCCTCCGCGCCCTCACGGCCCGCGGCGTCCCTGCGCTCCGCGGTCGGCTTCTTCCCGCGGTCAGCGCCGTCTCCAGCTTCGGCATGCCTTCACGGCCTGCACGCGCCCGCAAGGGGTCCGACCGGGACCATCTCTGCGCTCCTGCCGCTAGGACCATGCATCACCTCCACGTGTCCGGACGCCCCTGTCAGCTCCGCGCTGCTGCGCCACCCCCGGTCGGCTCCGTCTCCTCGTCAGCTCCGGCGTTCGCACACTGGGGGGCAGCCCGACATCCCCGGCCATCCCTACGGTCAGCTCGCGCCCCTGCACGCTCCAACGCCGTCTCCGCGCCACCCGTGGCCTTCTCCGCGCAACTGCGTGTGCTCCGCGCCAGGTCTGCGCCCGTCGGCGTCTCCGAGCCCGTTGGACCTCTCCGCGCCTTCCGGCCTGCTCTGCACCAGGTCCGCCCCGCGCCCGCGCTCCGCGCCCCTGCGCGCGTTCCGTGCCACGTCCGGCCCCACGGCCATCGTTGGACGTCCCGTGGTCGGCCTGTCCTGCGCCCGCGAGGGGCCCGTCGGCGTCTCCGCACCTTCGAGCGCGCCCCCAAGACCGGCCGTCGGCCCCCTCCGCTCGGTCCGTCTCCGTGCCTCAGAGCGCGCCCCCAGGTCCGGCCGTCGGCCCCCTCCGTTCGGTCATTCTCCGCGCCCGAGCGCGCCCCCAGGTAGGACCAAGGCCGTCTCTGCGCCAGGCCCGCGCCGCCCGCGGCCTTCTCCGCGCCCGCTGGTCCGACCAAGGCCGTCTCCGCGCAAGGCCCACGCCACTCGCGGCCTTTTCCGCGCCCGAGCGCGCCCCTAGGTCCGGCCCGCGGTCGGCCGTCTTCGCGGCCCCGCGTGCTCCCCGGCCATCTCCACGCCTCCGCGGCCTGCTCCGTGCCAGGTCCACGCCCCCGCGCTCTTCCCGCGACCGTCGGACGTCTCCGCGCCCCCACGCTCTTCCCGCGATCGTCGGACGTCTCCGCTCCCTCATGCGTTCCCTCGGACCGTCCGGTTCCATCCAAGTATGCTTCTCGGAATGCAGGTATGAAGGAGATCCGGATAACAATCCGGTGCATGAAGTGGTGCATCGACAGTGCCCATTTCGAAAGTCCGACTCCGGTCGGCAGAGGCTCTAGGGCAGCCCACTCTGAAAGTCCGACTTCGGTCGGCAGAGGTTCTAGGGCAGCCCACTCCGAAAGTTCGACTCCGGTCGGTAGAGGCTCTACGGCAGCCCACTCCGAAAGCCTGATTCCGGTCGGCAGAGGCTCTAGAGCAGTCCACTTCGAAAGTCCGACCCCAATCGGCAGAGGTCCGAAGACCATCTCCTTCAGCAGGGTCCAAAGACCCACCTTCAGCAATGGTTCAGACCCTCCGCTCCAGCCAAGGTTCAAAGAAAGAACAATGCTTCAGCAAAGGTTCAAACAACCCGAAGTGATGCTCTCGCCCTTTGAGGGTGTGAACCCTTCCAAAGGCCAAAAGCATGGGGGGCAACTGTTATACCAAAAGGCTGATCTACGTGAAAGCTGACTTAGAAGGCCGACCCACTGAAGGCCGATCACCCAAAAGGCCGACCAGCTTGAAGGCCAACCAACCTGAAGACTTGCTGACCCAGAAAGCTGACTTACCTGAAGGCTAACCCAGAAGGCCGACCTACTGAAGGCCGACCATCCAAAAGGCCGACTAGCTTGAAGGCCAACCAACCTGAAGACTGACTGACCCAGAAGGCTGACCTACCAGAAGGCCGACCCACTGAAGGCCGACCACCCAGAAGGCTGACCAGCCTGAAGGCCAACCAACCTGAAGACTGGCTAACCCAGAAGGCCAGCCAACCAGAAGGCCGACCCACTGAAGTAGAGGTCTGGCTGATCCACTTCTGCTAAATTTGACAGACATTTTCCCTCGGCCGGATGACTCACCTCTGTCAGACCGACTCATTCCCATTAAGGGAACCGCTCGAAGGCTCCAGAAGCCCCTCTCTAGCAAATTCTGACATTCTGTTGCAACCAACTCCACCACGTGGCCACGACTCTGCGCCACCAGGCCATCACCCTGATCCTCCTGACGGTGCTGCCAGACCACGACCCTGTCCCCATGCTGGCTCTCCGGGAGGCAAATCAGTCTTATTCGACCTCCTCCCTAACAGATTTTGGCGTTACTTCACGCCTATATAGGGTAAAGCAAGGCAAACCCCAGGTATGAGGCAGAATCCATCTCTTTCAATTATGGATCTTCTCTTCTCACCCTCTGGTACCCGGAGAGACCCCCAAACTCTCCATGCCAGAGGTCTCCCATTCTTCACGATAGTCCCGTTGAGTTGATCGTTGGAGTGTCTTCGCCGGAATCCCCAGCACGAGGCATTCTTTGTTTTGCAGGTTCCCGGAGAGGAAGAACCTAGAAGAGATATGATCCCGATGAATCTGCAGCAACAAGCATTAATGTCAAAATTGGTTTTTATATACCAAATGGTTCGTGCATAAGCTAATGAGTGCGAAGCAGTTCATCAAATTATTCAGTCAAAGAAATGCATCTAATGGAGAGCATATAGGGAATCATAGGTGGGCTTCCTCAACGACCTGACTTTATAATCGAAAGTACTTTGAATTTTCTGATTCCTTGTTTTACAGAGAGGATTAATGCCTCCATTTCAACCAAAAAAGTCTGAGAAATTAAATTTTTTGATAACACTTGGGATGTATGGTACACACGCAGATGCACATGTTTGCTAGATAATTTATCAATATCTTAACTCTACAAGGGCCTGAAAAAATTAGTTAATAATAATTATATTAGTTATTTTACGCCAGTTTGGATTTTTTCTCTCATCAAGGCAAGGAAAACTTCTTTTTCATGGAAGTAGATTATGTTTCAAGCCTTCTAAAAGAAATCTAATTACAGTTTGTTACGGCCGTAACAGTGACGTGACGAGGCTCAGATACCGCCGAATGCGATTGACCCACGTGGAGGTTTATCCGGCCGAGTCAGCACCCCGTCTTTAAGACCAGGTTCGGCAAGACCGCACCGTCCGACGACTTTCTAAGGCAAACTGCCCTCGCCGAGGTCGAGCTCGGCTCGGAGTTCCTCTACCACCTCGTTGGTGCTCAAACCCGGAGGGGTCCGTCCAAGTGAGGTCGGCCAAACCCAGGCGACTTCCTGCCACCTCGCCAGGTGTCCACCCAGGAGGGGTCCACCTGGGCCGAGGTCGGCCGGTCCTTCGCTCCTTCGCCAGGTGGCCCCCGGAGACGGGCACACCTCGGTCGAACCCAGGCGACCTCCTGCCACCTCGCCAGGTGTCCACCCAGTAGGGGTCCACCTGGGCCGAGGTCGGTCGGTCCTTCGCTCCTTCGCCAGGTGGCCCTCGGAGACGGGCCCACCTCGGCCGAACCCAGGCGACCTCCTGCCATCTCGCCAGGTGTCCAACCAGGAGGGGTCCACCTGGGCCGAGGTCGGCCGATCCTTCGCTCCTTCGCCAGGTGGTCCCCAGAGACGGGCCCACCTCAGCCGAAGCCAGGCGACCTCCGCCACCTCGCCAGGTGTCCACCCAGGAGGGGTCCACCTGGGCCGAGGTCGGCCGATCCTTCGCTCCTTCGCCAGGTGGCCCCCGGAGACGGGCCCACCTCGGTCGAAGCCAGGCGACCTCCTGCCACCTCGCCAGGTGTCCACCCGGGAGGGGTCCACCTGGGCCGAGGTCGGCCGATCCTTCGCTCCTTCGCCAGGTGGCCCCCGGAGACGGGCCCACCTCGGCC
Source organism: Areca catechu (assembly GCA_021397845.1). Taxonomy (NCBI): domain Eukaryota; kingdom Viridiplantae; phylum Streptophyta; class Magnoliopsida; order Arecales; family Arecaceae; genus Areca; species Areca catechu. The sequence continues at coordinate 60,594,820 of CM038045.1, forward strand.
AAAGCCAGGCGACCTCCTGCCACCTCGCCAGGTGTCCACCTAGGAGAGGTCCACCTGGGCCGAGGTCGGCCGATCCTTCGCTCTTCGCCAGGTGGCCCCCGGAGACGGGTCCAACTCGGCCGAGGTCAGGCCGCCCGTACGGAGAAGGTCACAGGGAAGGAGGCGCAGGCCCAGAGGCCATCCATTGGACCGTACGAATCCCAGACGGTGCCCCGTACGGAGGGTGGCGGCACGCGGAACACCATTTGCCTCGGCCCGACAAGTCCCATAGCCGAGAGGCGCGATTCTGACAAGACAGGCCCCATAGACGGATGGCGCCCACGCTTGGGAAAGAGAGCGCTCTCACTGGGCCCGAAGTCTGACCGGCCGCCTTACCAGCGCCGCCCCCCCCCCCCCCCCCTTTTTCTGTCTTTGCCTTTTCCCCGTTGGGTTCGGCGAACGAGGTCGGAAAGTTGCCTGGCCCACCTCGCCGAAAAGGGAAAAGAGAAAAAGACGGGGGAGGGGAGCCTCCCAGGAGGAGAAGACAAGTGCACGACGAAAGGAGATAAAGAGTGAGGGATCTGGAGATGACAAGGTAAGCAACAAGCCTGGGGACAAAGAAGAAGCAGTGGCAAAAGGCCTCGCTCCGAGAGTGAAACCAGAGATCCCGAGAGGGGATCATTTGGCATGAGCTCGGCAGGCAGGCCCGGCCGAGGTTCTGGTCCCCGGAGCGACTCTCTCACCAGTAAACTCTCTAAGTCTGGAACCCTCTCGGGGGGACCGGTCTGGAGAGTCTGTTCCTTCTCGTCGCCTACTGACTTGACCGTCGGAGCTCCCTCGCCGGGATCCCCGGCCAGGGTCTCCTAACCCCTTCTTGCAGGTTCGCAGCAGCCGGAGAGGCTCCCTTGCCAGGCGATCAGGAAGGATCCACGGACCGGAGCCACGGGCGTGGCGGCGAGAGCGGCAACAGATTGGCGCGCCAGGTAGGGGGGGCAGGACACCAAACCCAAGCGGGGGCCAGCTTTCTGCATGTGTCGCGCTCTCTGACGATGGTGGTCACTCGTGGCCGCGAGGCGTCCACCAGCCGCGTGGGGGAGGTTCACTCCCCTCCAGGGGCCCACAGCCCGGAGGGGGAGCTTCCAGCTCCCCCTCCTCTTCCACCATAGCCTACCCCAACGGACGGACCCCTTGCGGCCGTCATCCAACAGCTGCAGACCTTGACCTCGGCGGTCCGGCAGCTTCAGCATCAGTAGCGGTCCCTGGCCACGCAGCTGCAGCCAGGGACCCCCGCGGCCCGAGCCACGGGGCAGCGTGGGAGCCTGCGCTCCATCCAGGGCAGGCCATCCCATCCGAGGGTTGTCTCCAACCCCCGGGGGAGCCACCAAGCTCCCGCAAAAAGAAACTACTCCGGTTCGGAGGATCACGAGAGTCGATCCCCGGTCGACGAGGCCGAAATGGCGCATCGCAGCAAGCGACGCCGAGGCCTGACTTCGCGCCGAGACCGATCGGTGCCCCCTTCACCAGCAGCCTCGGTGGAAGACTCCACCGACGAAGCCATCAGGCACCAGGCCGAGAGGCGCCTGGAGGAGCATGAGCGCAAGCTGGCGGAGTTCGCCCGCCGATTTGCCGACCTGCAGAACTCGTCGGCAGACCCGGCGGGCTACGACTCCCGCCCCCCTTTCTCTGAAGAAATCCAGGAGGAACCAATCCCAAAATGGTTCCGCATGCTGCAGGTGGATCCCTACAACGGGACCACCGACCCTCTGGACCATCTGGAGAGCTACAAAGCTCTCATGAGGGTCCAGGGGGCCACTGACGCTCTTCTGTGCATCGCCTTCCCGGCCACCCTCCGGAAGGCCGCTCGAGTCTGGTTCACCCGCCTCGAGCCCAAATCCATTTGCTCCTTCCATCAGCTGGAAGGAAAGTTCGTGGCACACTTCGACGCTTGCCGAAAGGTGCCGAGAGAGGTGAACAGCCTCTTCTCCATCCGCCAGCAGGACCAGGAGCTGCTCCGGGACTACATCACCCGGTTCAAGACCGCAGCCCTGGAAATCTACAGCCTGGACGAGCCCATCGCCATGCTGGCTTTGAAGCGCGGGCTCAAGACTTCCCGCCTGACCTACTCTCTGGACAAGAAGCCGCCCAGGACGTACTCCGAGCTCCTCCTCCGCGCCCACAAGTACATCCGAGCGGAGGAGGCCGACCACACCCGTCGAGAGTTGGACGGGAAGACTCCGAAGAGGCCGCCCCCAAGAGATAACCCGGGAGCTCGGAAGCCCGGGCCATCTGCCGACCCTCGCCCGAATCCAAGGCCGAGGGGCGAAGCCACTCCCGAGCGGAGATACACCCCTCTCATCGCATCTCGGACGAAAATCCTCATGGAAATCGAGGGCGAGCGCTACCTCCGCCGACCTCCTCCTCAGAACCCGAGAGCCGTTCGAGATAAATCGAAGTACTGCCAGTTCCACCGCGAGCACGGGCACGACATGGAGGAGTGTCGCAACCTGAAGCGGGAGATCGAGGAGCTGATTAGGAGGGGCTACCTCAGGAGGTTCGTCAAGAACGAGGCCCCCTCGGAGGGGCAGCCGCTCGCGACCTTACCGCCCATCCTTGCAATCGGTAACCGCCCAACGGAGAAGCCCGTGGGCATGATCTCGCGCGGGGTCGGTCGAGCGGCGAAGAGAGCTAGGGAAGTCGGGAACCCGGAGAATGTAATCCCTCCCGAGGGGGGAGAGGGTAATGATAATGTAAACAACGATGTCGTGGTGGTCGAGATGACCATCGCGAAGCATCCTGTACATCGAATCATGGTGGATAGTGGAAGCTCGGTTGATGTACTTTTTTACGACGCTTTCTCTCGGATGAACTTGTCCCTCGATCGGCTGAAATCGGTGCACACCCCCCTGGTAGGTTTTACAGGAGATTCCGTGGGAGTCGAGGGGGAGATCACTCTCCCGGTCACCGCCGGATCCCCACCCCGGCAAGTGACCGTCCTAATAACATTTACCGTCGTCAGGCTCCCTTCGCTTTACAACGCCATTCTCGGGCGTCCCGGGCTCAACCAACTGGACGCCACCATCTCCACGAGAAGGTTGTTGGTACAGTTCCCCATGCCTTCCGGGCTCGGGGAGATGAAGGGGACGACCCAGCCAGTCCCGCTCTGCCTCCAGACGGTCCCGAGTGCCCGGGGCGCGGAGCTCGCCCCCGGTATCGACGACCTCGACCTAAGGGAGAAGGAACCCAGGGGAGGGCCTGTAGAGCGCCTGCTGACCTTTCCCCTCGGTTCGGATCCCCTGAAGACGGTGCAGGTCGGGGCCCAGCTCCCTGAAGAAGAACGAACCCGCCTGCTGGGGTTCCTCCGTGCCAACGCTGACGTGTTCGCCTGGTCAGTAGCCGACATGCCGGGCATCCCGCCCAAGGTCATCATGCACAGGCTAAACGTGGACCCAAATTGCCGTCCGGTTCGCCAGAAGAAGAGAAGCTTCACCATGGAAAGGCAGAAGGCGATCAACGAGGAAGTGGAGAAGCTTCTCGCCGCCGGTTTTGTGTGGGAGGTCCAGTATCCCAGCTGGCTGGCAAACGTGGTCATGGTAAGAAAGAGTAGTGGTAAGTGGAGGATCTGTGTGGACTACACCGACCTCAACCGAGCTTGCCCAAAGGACAGCTTCCCTCTTCCAAAGATCGATCAGCTGGTCGACACCACCTCGGGGCACCGCCTCCTGTCGTTCATGGACGCCTTCTCCGGATACAACCAGATCCGAATGAGCCCGGAGGACGAAGAGCACACCGCCTTCATAACTGACCGTGGAACTTTTTGCTACAGGATGATGCCATTCGGCCTCAAGAACGCGGGGGCGACATACCAACGCCTGGTCAATAGAATTTTCAAAGACCAGATAGGCCGCAACATGCAGGTGTACGTGGACGACATGCTGGTAATGAGCAAACCCGATTCGGACCACGTGGCTGACTTAGCGGAGACGTTCGGCAACCTCCGACGCCATCAGATAAAGCTGAACCCGGTGAAGTGCGCCTTTGGCATCTCCGCTGGGAAATTTCTAGGATTTATGGTGACCCAAAGAGGAATCGAGACCAACCCGGAGAAGGTCCAGGCCATCCTGGATATGGAGTAGCCCGCCTCCAAGAAGCAAGTGCAGCAACTGACAGGCCGAGTTGCTGCCCTCAGCCGTTTTATCTCCAGGTCGGCGGACCGCTGCCATCCCTTCTTCAAGGTGCTGAGGAAGATGAATGACTTTGCTTGGACCGAGGAATGCCAGCAGGCCTTCGAGGAGCTGAAGAAGACTCTTGCATCGCCACCGCTGCTGTCCAGGCCCGAGGAGGGAGAGGAGCTTATCCTCTACCTAGCGGTTAACCCGGAAGCCGTCAGCTCAGTCTTGGTTCGAACCGATGGCCAGGGGGTCCAGCGGCCGGTGTACTATACCAGCAAGCTTCTCCGTGACGCGGAGCTCAGGTATTCTCGGCCCGAGAAACTCATTTTTGCACTAATAGTGTCTGCCCAATGTCTCATGCCCTATTTCCAAGCGCACCCCATCGCTGTCCTGACGGATCAACCGCTGAAAGCGGTGCTCAGCCGACCCGATACTTCGGGACGATTGGCGAAGTGGGCACTAAAGCTCAGCGAGTTCGACATTACGTACAGGCCGAGGTCGGCCATGAAGGCACAGGTGCTAGCCGACTTTTTGGTCGAATGTGCAGGCTTGGGCAAGGAGCCCGAGGAAGGCCCCTCAGGCAGGTCGATGGAGATAGGCACCGATGAGCCCGGAGAGGACGCCTAGATCCTCCATGTAGACGGACCCTCAAACTTCGGTGGGAGCGGGGCTGGGTTCATCCTTGCCAACAGCAACGGGGTCGTCGCCGAATGCGCACTCCGTTTCCAATTCCCCGCGACAAATAACCAGGCGGAGTACGAAGCACTTCTTGCCGGACTGAGAATCTCCCGCGAGCTGGGCGTAACCAACCACAAGGCTTTCACTGATTCCCAGCTCGTGGCAGGACAGGTGTCCGGGGAGTACGTCGCACATGACCCCCAAATGGCGAAATACTTGGAGCTCGTCAAGGAGGGCGCGTCCAGATTCCGACGCTTCAACATCTTCCATATCCCCCGCGGGGAGAACGCCCGCGCGGATGCTCTCTCTCGACTGGCGACCCTGCCGGACACGATGCTGGGACGCGCCCATGTGGAGCGCCTTGAGATCCCAAGCCTCGAGGCACCAGTGGAGGTCCACCAGGTCGGCCATGAACCCAGCTGGATAGACAAGTACGCCGCATACATCACCAATGGCACCCTGCCGGAGGACCGTGAGGCGGCTCGCCTCATCAGGAAGAAGGCCGTGCGGTTCGTCCTGATGGACGGGCAGTTGTATCGAATATCCTACTCCTACCCCCTCCTCAAGTACGTAGGACCCGCGGAAGCCAAGCTTGTGCTCCAGGAGATTCACGAAGGCGTCTGCGGGAACTACGTGGAGGGCAGGGCATTGGCATACAAGGCCCTCCGTCAGGGCTACTTCTGGGAGACGATGAAGGAAGATGCCGCCGACTTCGTGAAGAAATGTGACCGGTGCCAGCGTCACACCACGGTGCAACGGCAGCCCTCCAACCCAATCTCCTAGCTCTCAGCCCCCTGGCCGTTCGCCCAGTGGGGGATGGACCTCCTGGGCCCATTCCCGCCGGTGTCTGGACAGCGAAAGTTCTTGATAGTGGCCATCGATTATTTCATAAAGTGGGTCGAGGTTGAACCCTTGGCGAGGATCACCAAAGCAAACGTCGCCAGGTTCTTTTGGAAGTCCATCATCTGCCGCTTCGGCCTCCCCCACACCGTGGTCACTGACAACGGGCGCCAGTTCGACTGCCGGGAGTTCAAAGAATTCTGCAGCGACCTCGGCATCAGGCATCGCTTTACCTCGGTGGCGCACCCCCAGACCAATGGGGAGGCCGAAGTCACGAACAGGACCATACTTCAGGGCCTCCGCACGCGGCTGGACCAGGCCAAGGGCAGGTGGGCCGACGAGCTCCCCAGCGTCCTCTGGGCATACCACACCACCCCGAGGATGGCTACCGACGAAACCCCGTTCAACCTCATCTTCGGAGCTGAGGCGGTCATCCCGGTTGAGCTCAGCCTACCCACGCTGCGTGTGGAGCAATATGACGAGACAGAAAACCCAGCCAGGATGATGCTCAACCTTGACCTTCTCGAGGAAACGAGGGACAAGGCCCGAGTTCGAATGGCGGCGTATAGGCAACGTGTGGCCAGGTATTACAACTCCCGAGTGCGGTCGAAGGTTTTTCGTCCCGGAGATTTGGTCCTACGGCGCGCTGAAGCTTCCCAGCCACGGGAATGCGGCAAGCTCTCACCCAACTGGGAAGGCCCATACCGGGTGGCGGAAGCCCTCCCTCATGGCGCATACTACTTGGAGGAGTTGGGAGGTGCCAGGTTCCCCCGGACATGGAACGCCTCGAACCTAAGGATGTACTATCAGTAATGTAAGGTTCCCTGCGCCCGTAATAAAGTTCCCCCACTTCAAACGCTCCCTTCTCATTTCGATGAAAAAGCCAGCGGCATCGGGTTCAGTTCTGAGATCCTGGGCTTCGGCCTGGAAGGTGGCGCGAAACCCAGTTCGCCCATGCAAGCCCGGAGAACAGCCCGGCAAGCCGCGCAAGGCTTGAGAAAGCCTGCGGCATCGGGTTCAGTCCGGAGATCCTGGGCTTCGGCCTGGAAGGTGGCACAGAACCCAGTTCGCCCACGCAAGCCCGGAGAACAGCCCGGCAAGCCGCGCAAGGCTTGAGAAAGCCTGCGGCATCGGGTTCAGTCCGGAGATCCTGGGCTTCGGCCTGGAAGGTGGCGCAGAACCCAGTTCGCCCATGCAAGCCCGGAGAACAGTCCGGCAAGCCGCGCAAGGCTTTAGAAAGCCTGCGGCATCGGGTTCAGTCCGGAGATCCTGGGCTTCGACCTGGAAGGTGGCGCAGAACCCAGTTCGCCCATGCAAGCCCGGAGAACAGCCCGGCAAGCCGCGCAAGGCTTGAGAAAGCCTGCAGCATCGGGTTCAGTTCGGAGATCCTGGGCTTCGGCCTGGAAGGTGGCGCAGAACCCAGTTCGCCCACGCAAGCCCGGAGAACAGCTCGGCGGGCCGCGCAAGGTTTGAGAAGGCCTGCGGCGTCGAGGCTCAGTCCGGAGGTCCCGGGCTTCGGCCTGGAAGGCGGCGCAGAAACCATGTCACCCGCGCGAATGTGAAGACAATCCCAAAGACGGACCCGCTTAAGGCCTACTCTACCGCCACGCGATCCGGGAGGCCCCAACCTTCGACTTGAGCAATTGAAGGACCGAGCCAGCGATCGCTCCAGCATTCCATGCCAACATCTCAGAAAAAGAGGAAAAAGAGAAGGGAGATGGGACGAACTCGAGATTTGGTCAAACTAAAACTTCATTAATACAAGCGACCAGTACAAGCCGGGAGTCCCCAAAAAGAAGAAAAAGAGAAAACACGACTACAACGACGAAGCAGACGAGAGGACAATGGACTCAGTGTGGCGCGGGGTCGGAGCCTTCCGCCGGGGGCGCGGGCGCTGCATCCTCGACTTCTGCGGCGGCCGGCTCTTGAGGCTGCTCCGGAGCCACGGCTTCGCTGGTCGACGGCGCCGCAGGAGTGGCGTCGGCCGCACCGGAGGCCTTGATCTCGACTCCTTGCCTCCTGCCTCCGAGCACCACCCCGCTGAGGTCGAGCTCGGGGAGGAAGGCCCCCACCTTCTCCCGGCACATCCGGAACCCCTTCAGGAAGGAGTCCACGGCGGCCTCCCGGACCTCCGACGTGTACTCGTCGGAAGCCCGGAATTTCGGGACGGCCTCCTGTGCCTCCCGCTTCGCGGCCTCCAAGAGTCCGTTGATGTACGCACTCCGGTCCTTTGCCGTGCTCGCATCTCGCCGGGCCCCCTCCAGCTGGCGCTCCAGCCACTGGGAGTGGGCCTGCAGGCGGGCCTTCTCCGCCGCGTCCTCCTCCGTACGACGCTGGTAGGAGATCCTCTCCTCCGATAAGGAAGCCTCCAGCTCCTTGTTCCGCCCCTCAGAGCGCGCCAGGTCGGACTGGAGGGCTTGGTTGCTGGCTCGCAGCTCGACCCCCTTTTCCATGAGGTCCTTGACATCGACCGCGAGCTTGCCGAGCTTCTTCTCCTTCTCGGCGTCCCTTTGTGCGTTCCCTACGAGGAAGTTCCTCAGTAGGAGAACGTCATTTCCGATCTGCACCAGCAAGAACAAAACAGGTCAGGAGAAAAGGAGGCTCGGTTCCAAAAAAAAAAAAAAAAAGAGAGAGAGAGAGAGAGAGAAGAAGGCGCTCGGGCTTACCGTGAAGAGCTGCGGGAGAATCCCAAGCAAGGCATCCGCATAATCCCGACCGCCCCGAGCTCGGCGGTCCCGGGCGGTGGAGGCATACTCCATGATCTTTTCCGCGAGTCCTTTGTCGCGGATGACCGAGCACCGGTAGGTGATCACCGGCGGCGGAGCTGTTAGGCCGGCTCCTATGGTGGCTGCCCCCTCGGCTGGGGCCGCGGTCGATGGGCCGGCGGTGGCCACAGGCTGCGCCGTCGAGGCAGCAGCGACGACGGGACCGGTGCGGGATGGAGCTTCGGGCGGTGGAGCCCCCTCAACAGCGGCGCCACCAGGTCGGGCGGCCGAGGCATCAACGGCCCCGCCCCGAGGCAACCTAGGCGGGGTTCCGGCGGCCGTCGGGCTGGGTGCGGTCGTCGGTGCGATCTCCCGGCCAGCCTTGGTACGAGCCCTCTTGGCCGCGGGCTCTTCTATTTTGGGGACATCCCTCTGGGCTGCGCCCTCCAGGAGACTCTCCAGTGAAAACTTCATTCCTGCAATACAAAAGAACAGAAGGTCAGCCGGCTCGGTCATGAAGAAAAAGGGGGCAGGAGTCAAAGTAGGGCCGAATCTCACCCGTCTCGCGGATGGGACTGATCCCGGCCTCAAAAAGATTCTGCTCCGAAAGCAGAACGTCGAGTGCTTGGACCACGTCGCTCAGGAGCTGGGAGTAGGCCTCCTGGTCCGCCGACTCAACCCGAAAGTTCCGGTTCGGAGACCGGTCCGGTTCACTCCAGGCCCAGTCGACATCTTCGACTGAGGCGAAGAAAAACCGGCTCTTCCAGCCCTTGACCAAGGAAGGGATGTCGAACCGGAGACACCTGGGCCGGGGCGAAATATACCACCAGCCGTCATCGGTGGAGCACTTCTTCAGGATGAACATGGCCCTGAAGAGGGAGAAACGGGCAACGAACCCGTGGAAGTGACAAAAAACTATAAAAGAGAAGATGACCCGGATGATATTGGGAGCCAGCTGGACCGGGACAAGCCGGAAATGGCTGAGAAAAGAAAGAAAGAAGGGATGCAGAGGAAACCGAAGACCCCCAAGGAGGAAGTCTTCGTAGAAGGCTATGCGACCGGGGCCACTCATGGTGACGCGCTCCCCGGACTGCGGAACAGACAGACGAATGGACCCCGGGATACCGTAAGCATCCCGGAGCAGAGAAAGATCGCCTTCGATCATGGTGGAAGCATGACCGGAGGGACCGGCGGGAAGAAAAGGCGGAGCAGGAAGAGAATGAAGGGGCACGGCGGGAGCAACCGGGGGAGGCCGGATCCCCCTAGGGATGCCAATGGTGACACCCCCGGGTTGCAGTCGCCGGCGGATCTCCTCCGGGATCATCTCCTCGTCTGAGGAGGAAGAAGATGGAGTCCTCGGCCGGGATGGACCGGCCTCGTCCGGATTGGAAGAGACATGGTGACGGCGCGCCATGGAAAAGAGAAGGACAAAGGATTAAAGGGAAAAGAAAGAGAAAGAGGGGAGCCGGAGAAGATGGAGGCACTCACCGAAAATACACCAGACGAGTGCAGGGCAACAGGAGTTAGCCTGCAGCAAATCGCCCGCGGAGCAAGGGGAAATGCCTCATTCTGGAAAGTCCCATCCCTTTCAAACTCAACCGACAGCGACCGTACCCGTCATTCCGCCTCGGGCCACTGGACGATCGCCACGTGGGCGCACGCCCGACACCGACGCCTCGTTAGCAGGGTAACGGCCTCTGCCTCGAAGCGACGCATTTATTGCCGGCAAGTGGGCGACGCGTGGCGGCTTCCCATAGGGTCTCAGGCGCATCAAGCCACGGCGACGAGGATCGTGGCAATTATGATGCAAGATCTTCGCCTCTCCACGTCACGTCCGCATTTAATCTCGACGTTCCGTTCTACGACGCCCCGACGGAACGGCGGGTTGGGGGGCAACTGTTACGGCCGTAACAGTGACGTGGCGGGCTCAGATACCGCCGAATGCGATTGAGCCACGTGGAGGTTTATCCGGCCGAGTCAGCACCCCGTCTTTAAGACCAGGTTCGGCAAGACCGCACCGCCCGACGACTTTCTAAGGCAAACTGCCCTCGCCGAGGTCGAGCTCGGCTCGGAGTTCCTCTACCACCTCGTTGGCGCTCAAACCCGGAGGGGTCCGTCCAAGTGAGGTCGGCCAAACCCAGGCGACCTCCTGCCACCTCGCCAGGTGTCCACCCAGGAGGGGTCCACCTGGGCCGAGGTCGGCCGGTCCTTCGCTCCTTCGCCAGGTGGCCCCCGGAGACGGGCCCACCTCGACCGAACCCAGGCGACCTCCTGCCACCTCGCCAGGTGTCCACCCAGGAGGGGTCCACCTGGGCCAAGGTCGGCCGATCCTTCGCTCCTTCGCCAGGTGGCCCCCGGAGACGGGCCCACCTCGGCCGTACCCAGGCGACCTCCTGCCACCTCGCCAGGTGTCCAACCAGGAGGGGTCCACCTGGGTCGAGGTTGGCCGATCCTTCGCTCCTTCGCCAGGTGGCCCCCGGAGACGGGCCCACCTCGGCCGAAGCCAGGCGACCTCCTGCCACCTCGCCAGGTGTCCACCCAAGAGGGGTCCACCTGGGCCGAGGTCGGCCGATCCTTCGCTCCTTCACCAGTTGGCCCCCGGAGACGGGCCCACCTCGGCCGAAGCCAGGCGACCTCCTGCCACCTCGCCAGGTGTCCATTCGGGAGGGGTCCACCTGGGCCGAGGTCGGCCGATCCTTCGCTCCTTCGCCAGGTGGCCCCCGGAGACGGGTCCACCTCGGCCGAAGCCAGGCGACCTCCTGCCACCTCGCCAGGTGTCCACCCAGGAGGGGTCCACCTGGGCCGAGGTCGGCCGATCCTTCGCTCTTCGCCAGGTGGCCCCCGGAGACGGGTCCAACTCGACCGAGGTCAGGCCGCCCGTATGGAGAAGGTCACAGGGAAGGAGGCGCAGGCCCAGAGGCCATCCCTCGGGCCGTACGAATCCCAGACGGCACCCCGTACGGAGGGCGGTGGCACGCGGAACACCATTTGCCTCGGCCCGACAAGTCCCACAGCCGAGAGGCGCGATTCTGACAAGACAGGCCCCATAGACAGATGGCGCCCACGCTTAGAAAAGAGAGCGCTCTCACTGGGCCCGAAGTCTGACCGGCTGCCTTACCAGCGCCGCCCCCCCCTCCCCCCTCCTTTTTTCTGTCTTTGCCTTTTCCCCGTTGGGTTCGGCGAACGAGGTCGGAAAGTTGCCTGGCCCACCTCGCCGAAAAGGGAAAAGAGAAAAAGACAGGGGAGGGGAGCCTCCCAGGAGGAGAAGACAAGTGCACGACGAAAGGAGATAAAGAGTGAGGGATCTGGAGACGACAAGGTAAGCAACAAGCCTGGGGACAAAGAAGAAGCAGTGGCAAAAGGCCTCGCTCGGAGAGTGAAACCAGAGATCCTGAGAGGGGATCATTTGGCGTGAGCTCGGCAGGCAGGCCCGGCCGAGGTTCTGGTCCCCGGAGCGACTCTCTCACCAGTAAACTCTCTAAGTCTGGAACCCTCTCGGGGGGACCGGTCTGGAGAGTCTGTTCCTTCTCGTCGCCTACTGACTTGACCGTCGGAGCTCCCTCGCCGGGATCCCCGGCCAGGGTCTCCTAACCCCTTCTTGCAGGTTCGCAGCAGCCGGAGAGGCTCCCTCGCCAGGCGGTCAGGAAGGATCCACGGACCGGAGCCACGGGCGCGGCGGCGAGAGCGGCAACACAGTTATTGCACGTAATAATAAATATTAAGAGTAATTTGAATAGGTTTGTTTTTGTAATTTAAAAAATCAAAAAAATTAAGCCAATTTTTTATGATACTTAAAGGTGTTTCAGGATCGGTTATATGGAGACTCTCGGGCGCTGGTACTAACCCCATAGCTTTCTCAGAGCTCTTAGAACAGACTTCTCGCAAGCTTTGCAATGCAAACGGACCCTGAGCTCAATGACCTGAAACCATCCAATGACAAAAACATTACCAAAACAAACAAGTAAAAGAAGAGTAAAACTAACACGTATGTTATTTTATGGCGAATTTTCTGCATGCAAGTTTCATGATTGAAGCACGTCGGTAAAATTTTTGAAACCTGTATACCATACGACATGGAACACTAAGTTAATTAAAGACTACTAACTTGTAGAAGTCATTGTCGACATGATCTTTAAGTTTAAGGTAGAACTGAATTAAATGATTTGTGATCCTTGCATTAAAATGCCATTATATTGAAAAGAAGAGCTCTATCATGAAGTGGTGACATGTATTTTTGCGTGAGATTTTGTGCCTTTTTGTGTGTGTGTGTGTGTGAGAGAGAGAGAGAGAGAGAGAGAGAGAGAACCTCCATTTGATATTCCGAGTTCCAAACGTGAGGTATGCTCGTTTGCCAACAGAGCAAGAGGATTTATGGAGGAAAAAAAAAATGAAACTTGATAGCAAAGCAAAGGTGCAGTTGATCATGTATCGACATCATACTCTATCATCATCTCTAGCACGCGTACAGCTGTGCAACGTTCATCATTTAGCAAACATGGTGACCAGAAACCATATTTTGGTTCTCCATCGCTTACACAAACATTGGAACGTTCGCGTTAGGTCTTTTGCGCCCAAAGCGCAAAATGGTTCTCGTTGAAGCCGGGCCATCCCCAGATATGAGCCATTTCATGCATCCGCTAATGCCATTGAAGGTGAAGGGAAAGTCTTTGTATGCCATGCCTGATGTAAAAAAATTATATCATATAATTTAATTGAATCATGTAAATCTTACTTTTTGATACATGTTTAATATTTGCAGCTTTATTTTTTTATTAAAAATTTTGAATAAAGAAGATGCCTTTCTTATAAAAAAATCATGACATCTCATTGCTTGTATTATGACATCCAGTAGCTTGGATTATCACACTCATGTATTATAAATTTTTTAATGATGAAAATATTCTCAACCTTATGACATCATGTAAATAGAGATATGACATCCTCTTCACGAAGGGATGTTATAAAGGAAGAGTATTTTCACCATTCAATCATGCATTTAATATTTACAATTTACTTTTTTATTGAAAATTTTGAAAGATAAAAATTTTCTTTCCTTATGATACATTTTTGTAAACAAGATATTATAATCCTGTTCATAGAATATAATAAAATTGAAAGTATTTTTATTATTAAAAAATTTTAAAATTATTTTAATGATAAAAATATTTCTTGATTTTATAATATCATGTTAATAGGATTATGATATCCTGTTCATAGGGATGTCATAATCCAAGTAAACAGATATTATATTTTTTTATAAAAAAATATTTTTATTATTCAAAGTTTTTCATAAAAAGGTAAAGTTGAAAACATTAAATATACGTTGAAAAGTAGAGTTTACATGGCCCGATTATATTTGACTGTGTATTTTTTTACACCGTCCCTTAATGGATAAAGAATTACTCTTAGGATGAATATAGGAACCGAACTGTGCGTGCGCGGCATCCTGAGTGCCTAGAATTTAATCATTTTTAATGAAAAAAATATTTTTTATAGGACTTAGTTTATAAAAGAATTAAACTTATAACATACGTATGGGAAGCAAAGGTTCAACCATTAGACCATATATAGCTTAAATTGCCTAAGGGATGCTGCCAATGAAATGAGCTAGCTCGGGTGGGCAGGCAGCACATTTGCACATGCTTACCCATTATATAGCGCATGGCCCAAGATAGAATCATGAGAATTGAAAAGAGGTACAGTTTTAAAATGGAAGTATACTTGTTCGCCATTAGAACCAACATAAATGATGCTAAAAATAAGAATTATAAAGATCATATCCAAGGTGCTAACAATCATACTCAATAAATTTATTGATAATTTGGTGGCTCGTTTTGTCACGTCTTGTAATCCAGTATCTGAGTGGCTACGTGACCAACCACACGAATCCTAGAACTATACCCTAGAGATCATGCAAAGTCTTAAAATCTATTATAACTTCACTTTTTATGAATTATATTGATCACAGTTTATAATAAAATATTCAATATTAAAAAATAATACAACTCGTATATTTACAAATTTAGTCATCCTTTAGTCGTCAAATCGAAATCAATAATTCTTTATATACTCATATTTCACTCGTGAGTTCAAATGACAATCAAGCATGAACATTCTGCAACTCTGAAAAGAAAAAAAATAGAGGATGGTAGACTTTATAGTTCGATAAGAATCCTCACATACTCACACTAATATAATACAATATAGTTAAAAAATAATAGGTAAACAATATAAAAAAGAACTTAACTTTCAAAATCTCATGTCAAGTGACTAATATAACTCAATATCGATATATATATAATATACATTAATAACCATCAAACATCCATCTTATTCAAAAATAATACATCAGATATGTTATTAAGCAAAATATCTTTTTACTTAATTTTGATTTCATATATTATCATCCATTATCTCATTAACATAATCCAAATAAATTAATCGTTATCTTTTAGAATTTTGGACTAATCATAGTCATGCTCCAGTCCATAACTAGCAAATATCAAGTATTTTCCACATTGTTACCGTCTAGATCGTCATGGCCTGCAGCTCTTGCATGGCGTTGGGTGGTGGCTTTCCTGCCGATAGTCCACCATGGCCTGCAGCTATAGGAAAATCTTTCCCACCAGTAAGAGGTGATACATACATTTTAAAATTTTTCTAAAATCATGCAGCAGCGGAAAGCGATAAAAGAAATTTATCAATAAATGTTAATCTAATTAACACATATCCCTACCAGGATCTATATGCATATAGAGTAATGTAAATATGAAATCATGTATTAATTATGTCATACATAATTTAAAACATACCTTTCACCAAAGGCTGCAAGAAGATACCCGGGCTGCCTGTCACGATCCCAACAGTGTCTCGGACCTGTAGGAGGGCCTCCTGCTCTGCTAGCAGTACACGTGTACTGCCTCTGTTGGTATCCACATGGAGCTTGTCGTAGTTGAGTTGTAGGAGGACACCAGACTGCTAGATCCTTGCAGCCCCCTCCTCTTTCAGCAACTCGAGCTTACTTTGAAAGATCACCTGACCGACACCTGGACCGACTACTGGCTTCTATCTTGCAAACATGGCTTTACAAGATCCAAGTCCTTCTTTCCTCTCCTTCCTCTTATCTAAACAAGCTCTCAATACTTGGAAGAAATTTAAGAGGAGGAATGAATAGTAAGGAGAAGGAACTATTTGGAAAGAAACCTCCCAAATGTTTTCTTCCCTTCTCCCTTTCTCTTCCCCCACCCAAGCACTCTCCAAGCCCCTTCTCTCTTTCTCTTCCTTTATGTGTGTGACCCCTTAGGTTCAAACACTACCAGCCAAAGTCGCCGTCTAGCAATGACACCTAGCGTCTGGTAGGTTGAAAAATTGCAGAGCAATCTGAACCTATCGAATATGGAATAGCACTGAACTTATTCCTTGATCTCTTGATGCTCCGAATGGCATAGGGTTAAACTGCCCAACCCTAATCAATCCATCTCAATATGTCTCAAACAAAGAATCCTTGTAACTCCTTACAAGGAATGCCCTGGCCAAGATCTTTCTCAATTAAGGCATAATAAACATTCAATCCAAACTATTTGAAGAGATCAATCCTATCTCGATCATACTACCGCTACACAAGTACTTGACTATACCTAGTAACCTTCTGTCACTGGATTAGAAATCCAGGTAGTCTGGCACCTAAGCACAGTGAGTTGCTTGCAAGTTGTCATAGTGATCTCAAGTCAAAGAAATAATTCGTGTTCATATTCTAATGCAAGACTCCTTTTCAACAGAAAGAGAGTCTCGTATGAGAGTCATGTTCAGTGAAGTGTCAAATACAACACCTGATGTCATACCAGCATCTCCATGCTACTTGGTTAAGAGGACAACCAACAAATATAATATCAACGACCTACCTCGATACACCATCATCCTGAATAGCATATCCTTTGGTCGCGAACCAGTTTATGAACTATACAATGTATCCTCTCTACATTGCATACAAGGTAGCTCAAAGGACATCATCATACAAGAGTTCAATTAGGAAGATGATATGTGATAAACAACCAAAATAAACCTTTTATTCAATTCAATAATTCATACATATACACGAGTTGTACAACCATTTATAGCCTATATGATTGGCTTTGGGACACAATTCCTAACAACTCCCACCTAGACTAAAGCCAATCGGAACAGAATCTAATTTCCATCTTTCATTTACAGTCGTCGAACTCTTAAATTCCAATGGCTTTAGTGAAGGGGTCGGCCTAGTTCTCCTTTCCATCGATCTTCAGAAGTTTGATGTCACCTCGTTTAATGATTTCCCGGACAAGGTGATAGCGATGCAGAATATATTTGGTCCACTGATGTGACTTCGGCTCTTTGGCTTGAGCTATGGCTCCAGTGCTGTCACAATATACCAGAATAGGACCATCTAAGGAAGGTGCCACTCCCAGCTGGTCAAGAAACTTCCGCAACCACACAGCCTCCTTTGCTGCATCCAATGCTGCAATGTACTCTGTCTCACAAACAGAATCAGCCACTGTATGCTGCTTGGAACTTTTCCAACAGACAGCTCCACCATTAAGGGTAAACACAAAACCAGATATACTCTTGCTATCATTTCTATTTGACTGAAAACTGGAGTCAGTGTACCCCACAAGTTTTAAGTTAGAATCTCCATAAATAATCCATTGGTCCTTAGTATTTCTCAAATACTTAAGGATGCTCTTAGCAACATTCCAATGAGCATCACCTGGGTCAGACTGGTATCTGCTCACTACCCCTAGTGAGTATGCCACATTTGGTCTAGTACATAGCATAGCATACATAATAGAACCCACTGCGGAAGCATATGGAATCCTACTCATATGCTCTCTTTCCTCAGGAGTTGTCGCACAATCCTTCTTGGAAAGAGTAATTCCATAACCTATTGAAAGATAGCCCCTTTTGGAATTTTTCATGCTGAACCGCTTTAACACAGTATCTATGTACATAGATTGGGACTGTCCCAGAAGCTTCTTAGATCTATTGCTATATATCTTCATACCCAATATGAATGAGGCTTCACCTAAGTCTTTCATAAAGAATTAAGATGAAACCCAGACCGATATCCTTGTAATGCTAGAATGTCATTCTCGATTAGGAGAATGTCATCCATATATAAAACAAGAAATACAACTACAGAACCATTTACCCATTCATATATACAAGGTTCCGATTCGTTCCTAACGAAGCCATACATCTTGATACATTTATCAAAGCGCATGTTCCAACTCTAAGAAGCCTGCTTCAGTCCATAGATGGACCTCTAAAGTTGCATACTTTAGACTCATCTATGAATGTAAACCCTTCAGGCTGTATCATATACACCTCCTCTTCTAGCTCACCATTTAGGAAAGCTGTTCGGACATCCATTTACCAGATTTCATAGTCTAAATGTACTGCCAAAGCAAGCATAATCCGAATGGACTTAAGCATTGCAATAGGAGAAAACGTCTCGTCATAGTCAATACCATAACGCTGATGATATCCCTTTGCAACCAGACAGGCTTTATAGGTCTCCACTTGCCCATCTGCTCTATGCATCTGCTTGAAGATCCATTTGCACCCAATGAATTTTATCCCTTCAGGTGTGTTGCCCAGGTGGCTTTCCAAGAGGGGGGTGAATTGGGATTATAAATACTTTAACAAGTATGTGCAATTTAAAATCCTTTTAGTGTTGTGGTGCAATATGCAATACGGAAGTAAACAATTAAGCATAATCAAGACAATCACAAACACAAGAGATTTAGAGTAGTTCAGAGCAACCCGCTCCTACGTCCACTATCCAAGCACCATTTGGGATTTCCACTATATCCCCCAACCGGAATACAGTCGGATTGTTTTAACAGGCTCACAATCCAAACCTATACACTTTGATTTTACCGGGATCACCAAAGAAAACCCTCACACTTGATTTTAACACAGGCTAACTAAGAACCTAAATCCCTTTGGTTTTTAGAGCCGGGCTCACCAAAGAAAATCCAATCTTGGTTTTATACCGGGATCACCAAGAACCCAACTTAGGTTTTAAAAGGCTCACCTAAAAACCTTTATCACTCTCTTGAGTCAGCCCCCTATGCTATTCTTAGAGATAAAACAAGATATATCAAAAATTTAAAGCAACTATACAACAAACCAAACTTTGTTTGAGTGTTGCTGATGAAGATCAAAGTGAAGCCTAGCTTTGAATGCTCTTTAGTGCTCTTCAAGCTGCTTTTTTTCTTCTACAAAAAGTTGGATTCAAGAATGAAGAATAGTTGATGAAGCTTTAAATCCTTTCTTGAATGCTCTTGAAGTGGGTTGGTGAAAAACTTGAAAATTTTTCAACTTCCAATGAATAAATCCTCAAAAATTGTTTAAATCTTCATAAATACTGCCCTTTGTAGTCTTCCATCAGAAATAGCCATTGTAGGGCCTAGGAAACTGAAATAGAGCCGTTGGAGGGTTTTTGGGATTCAAAAATGAAGTTCTGCAACTAGTCGATAGACTGCAAAAACCCATCACTCGAGTCGACTCGAGGTCCATGAGTCGGCTCAAAGTCTCGGACAACCCAAAAAAAAATTCTGTGTGAGTCGGCTCTTCTGGGTTAAGTCGGCTCAAAGTCACAGTCACCAACAAACCTAACTCTGGATGAGTCGGCTCTTCTGGGCTTGAGTCGGCTCGAGGTACTGAAACTCTGAAATTTTTTGTGCCATGCCAAAATAGGAGTCGGCTCTTGATCCATGAGTCGACTCTTACAAAAATTCCTTTTATGCTTCAAAACTTCTCCAAAGTTCTTCAAATCAAGATTCCAACAAGAACTAACCTACTTATTCTCATTTTTATAATTTTATAGCCCTTTTATAAGATTACATAGATGAGAGAATTAGGGCTTTACAATTTAAAGTATACAAGATTTCATACAATGTTCGAATACCTTTCACCAGATAGAGAACTAACTAATGTAAAGATAAACATTTTCCTGCAAAAACTTATTAAGTAATTGAAAGAATTAGTAAAACATACATGCTCCAATGTTTTGTAATCATAAAAATCATTCCAGGGGTCAACAATCTCTCCCTTTTTGATGATGACAAAACACTGGGCATGAACAGGATTTAAAACACTTTACAATTATCAATAATGATATACTAAGTATCATATTTACATGTATTAAAAAGTATTCAAAGTAGTGTGCATCAAACCAAATTAAGTATCAAGTTGTTGAACTGAAGAGTATTAAGTCAATGTATCATTTGTATCATCCATGTACTAAGTATCAAACCTTCACAATAATACTTTGCATTTGAAGTAAATTTCAATTAAAAGCTTAACCAAAGCTCCCCCTTTCTTGTATAACAATATCCTCTTCGTATTTTCATGCTTGCCTCATTTTTCATGTTCACATTCTCATATTTTTCATTTCATGCATACTCTTCTCCCCCTTTTTGTCATCAACAAAAATATACAATATAGAGAGAGAATCATTCATTAAAAAATTAAATCATTTACAATTATTTGAGCATGTATTAAATGAAACATAAAAAGGGATATATATAGATAAAAGGTGTCAATACAAAGGTGATACATTACAAATGTGCCAAAACACACCAAAAGTAGTATCAAAAACAACAACAAGAAATACTAAATAATAAATCCTAAAAGTCAAAAGGATGGACTAGGGTCATCATCACTAGGTTCATCTTCACTAGAAGAAGAACCAACCTCTAAAATACTAGGGGTAGGTTTAAATTTAGGGAATCTAGGTCTAAGGTCCCTGAGTCTAGTCCTAATAGGGGTTGAAGTCTTGGAAGTTCTAGGTTTAGGTTTAGCTGGAGCTTCAGAAGAAATCATAATAGGTGTAGGCCGTGTAGAAGGAGGATCAACAGAAAAAGCAAGGGTGCTGGTAGTCGACAAAATCTCTATCACCGGAGTATCTTCAATATTAGTGCCAATACCAAGCTCAACAGGAGTAGCAACTATAGGAATATCAGTAGAATGCACTGCCTCTCCCTGTCCATAATCTGTATCATGAATATTCGGTCCTGCTGAAGGTGCTGAATGATTGGCTGCCCTGATATGCTGAAGAATCAATAGAATCTCCTGGAAGCCATCTCCCATCTCTGTCTGAAGTGCCAGTATCCTGGTATCTGTCTCTGATTTGCCTTTCTGAAGACTAGAGATCTCATCCAGAATTAGCTGCAGTCTGCTATCATCACCTGAACCAACAGCAGTAGATCCTCTCACAGGTGATTGAGGTGTAGAAGGAGTTGGCTCATAAGGTCCAGCCTCATCAGCCTGTGGCTCAGCCTCGGCATCCTGTCCCTGTCCTGTCTGATCGTCATCTCCTGAATCCTCATCTGAATATGCTACTGGAAGTCCTGAACTCTTCCTGATCCAGTGTCCATCAATCTTCAAGAATTCCATCATGATCAAAGATTTAATATTGTATTTGTCTATATGAAGTAATGGCCTGCTATCCTCACCAGACAAATCTACCTGAGCATCCTGAAAGAGCAATGTGAAAACCATGCCATACGGAAGACATGCTCGTGCTCTACGAGCAGCTTCCCTAATCTGGGATATCATAATATAAGGTAAGTTGAGGGCCTCCCCCTCAACTAAACATCTTATAAATACCAGATCTCTCTCGCTCACCCAATCAAATCAACCAGTCATGGGTAGAAAAATACGACTGATGATGTTATGAATCAACCTCATCTTTAATGAAAGTTGATTAGCCCTGACATGTACAACACTAGTAACATCATTCCTCTCAAGAATCAACCTCAAGGTCTTTTGTTATTCCTTTAAAACCAAAAAGCTATCTCCTTCCTTAGGTATTTGTAAAATGTCACTTAATTTTTTCTCATTTATTTCAATATGTTTCTCTTTTACCACTGATTCTACATGAAATGCACCAAGGGACATGTTTTCAAAGATCTGTCTTACTAGATTAGGAAATGTGGCCAAGTTCAACATACAAAACGACTTCCAACCTTGTGTAATAAGCCAATCACCAACTCTCAAGTGTTCTTGCTCTAAAAAGGTAAAATCAATGCAATGACCGGAAGTAACTTGCCTATTGCCTATCAGAACTATCTGTCTTGGAGCTTCTGGTGCCTCTTCATGTTCTTCCTGTGGCTCATTTGCGGGATTTGAAGTGTCAAGCCTCCTTTTGGTTCTTCGCTCCTCTGCCACGGACTGCACAACCCTTCTTGGCTTCTTCCCTACGGCTTTCTTAGGTGCCATTTAGGTTGGATTAGAGTTTAGGAAGGGTTTAGAGGAGTTCTAAGGTTTTTTTCTAGGTTAGGAATAGGGAACGGTTGAGGCAAAATAGGAAGGGCGAAAAGAAATTGAGATTTGAAACCTATGATGTCCTATTTAAAAAGTGTCGGCCTGACTCTCAAGTCGGCTCGACAGAGCAGCAAGGTGCTCGAGTTGGCTCGAGCACAAATCAAGGTTAAAGCTTAGAAAACCAAAAAACAAAATTCTATGGGTTCCTTAGTACTAGAGAAGGTGGTTATAAACTCTAAAGAGAATTTTGAAATATCTAGATAATTTTTCTTCATTTTTGAAAAATTAGGTCAAAACTCTTAATATGGGTCACATAGGCCTAATTCACCTCTAATCTTTTCAAATCTATCTTGACTAAGAGATTTGGTAAAAATATCGGTAAGTTGATCTTCTGTAAGCACAAATTCTAATTCTACAACATTATTCAAAACATTATCTCGAATGAAATGATATCTAATTTCTATATGCTTAGTTCTAAAATGCTGAATTGGATTTCTATATAAATTAATAGCACTAATGTTATCATATTTAATAGGAATTTTAGATTGGATAATACCATAATCTTCTAGCTGTTGCTTAATCTATAATACTTGTGCACAACAGCTTCCCGCAACCATATACTTTGCCTTAGCAGTGACAGTGCTACAGAGTTCTGTTTACGATAGTACTATGAAATCAAGTTGACACCTAGGAATTGACAAGTGCCACTTGTACTCTTTCTATCAATCTTACAGCCTCCATAATCAACATCAGAATAACTAATTAGTTTTAAAGATGAATGCTTAGAATACCATAATCCTAAATAACATATGCCTTTAAGATATTTAATGATTCTTTTAATAGCAATGATGTGTGATTCTTTTGGATTATATTAAAAATGTGCATATATACAAACACTAAATAGAATATTAGGTCTACTGACAGTTAAATAAAGTAGAGAACCGATCATACCTCTATATAATTTTTGATCAACAGTTGTGCCATTTTCATCTTTATCAAGTCTGTATGCAGGATTCATGGGTGTTTCAATTTCTTTGCTTGATTCTATGCCAAATTTTTTGATAATCTCTTTAATATATTTGGCTTGGTTGATCAGAATTCCTTCCTTTGATTATTTAATTTGAAGCCCGAGGAAGTAGCTTAGCTCATCCATTAAACTTATTTCGAATTCACCCTGAATTAACTTAGCAAAATCTTGACACAAAGATTCATCCGTAGATCCGAATATTATGTTATCAACATAAATTTGAACAACTAAAATATCATTGTCTTTTCTTTGAATAAACAAGGTAGTATCAACACTACCTCTTATAAAATCATTTTCAATTAAAAACTTACTTAATCTATCATACCAGGCTCTAGGTGCCTGTTTAAGATCATATAAAGCTTTATTCAACTTAAAAACATGATTTGGAAATATGTGATCAATAAAACTAGGTGGTTGTTTGACAAAAACTTCTTCAGATAGAAAATCATTTAGAAATGCACTCTTTACGTCCATTTAAATAATTTAAAATTTATAAAACATGCATATGCCAACAGTAATCTAATAGCCTCTAACCTAGCTACTTGTGCATAGGTCTCATCAAAATATTCCTTCTTGATTGTAACCTTGAGCTACCAATCTAGCCTTATTTCTAATTACATTACCTTGCTCATCTAGTTTGTTTCTATAAACACATATAGTGCCTATAACAGGGTAGTCATTTGGTCTTTCTACAAGTGTCCAAATATTATTTCTCCTAAATTGATTTAACTCATCATGCATAGCTAACATCCAATTAGGATCGGTTTCAGCTTTTTCTATAGTGTGTGGTTCTACATGAGATACAAAAGTAATCAAATCATGTGCATCCCTATATGAAGCTCTAGTTCTAACACCTTGAGATGGATATCCTATAATAAGTTCTTTAGGATGTGAGTGTACATACCTTCATTCTTTGGATATATCATCATGACTTTTGCTTACCTCTTCTTCATGTTGTTCACTTGCTTGTTTGTCTTTGATAAACATGTCCTTTAGACAATGTTCAAGTGCACCTACATCATCATCAGCACAATCTTCTTTTTTAGAAGATGTAATGTCAGTTTCATTGAAAACCACATATATTGACTCTTCCACGATCAAAATTTTTTTATTGAAAACTCGAAAGGCTTTACTATTTGAAGAATAAGCAAAAAGATAGCCTCATCAGATTTTGTATTAAACTTACCAAAATTGTCTTTACCATTATTCAGAACAAAATATTTGTAACCGAAAACATGAAAGTAATTGATATTAGGCTATCTATTGTTCCACAGTTCATAGGGGGTTTTTCTAATAATAGGTCTAATTAAGACTCTATTCAAAATATAGCAAGCGGTATTTACAGCTTCTGCTCAAAAGTATTTTGGAAGATTTCTTTCACAAAGCATTGTTCTGGACATTTATTTCAAAGTTCTATTTTTTCTCTCTACAACACCATTTTGCTGTGGTGTTATAGGAGCGGAGAAGTTGTGATCAATACCATGCTTTATGCAAAAGTGATCAAAATGTTGATTTTCAAATTTTATACCATGATCACTACGAATAAAATAACAAAAAGATTTTTCAAGTTTGAAACTCTTTTGTAAAACTTTTTGAATACCTTAAAAGTCTCATCTTCATGTGCAATGAATAAAATCCAAGTATATCTTGAAAAATCATCTACAATCACAAGGCCATACTTCATACCACCTAGGCTTGTTATCCTAGTAGGTCCGAATAGGTCCATGTAAAGTAGCTCTAAGGGTATAGTAGTAGAAACAATGTTTTTGGATTTGAAACTCCCTCTCACTTGCTTTCTTAATTGACATGTGTTACAGATATAATCAAAATTTACTTTGAACTTTGACAAACCTTTAACCAAATCTTTTGAAATAAGTTTTGCAATAATATCCATACTAGTATGTCCAAGTCGCCTATGCTATAGTAAACTTGATTCCTTGCTCTTGTTATTCACTGCCACAAGACTTGTATTTCTTGACATAGCTAGATCATTAAGATCTACTACATAAATATTACCAAGTCTATGTTCAATGAACTTTGTACTAGAGTCAAGAGGATCAACTACTATATATATTGAAGACTTGAAGAAAACATTAAAACCAACATTGCAAAGTTGACTGTTGCTCAAAAGATTATGCTTTAATTTTTCTACAAGTAATTCATTCTCAATAAAGATAGAAGGAGTAATTTTTATTTTACCAATATCGATTATCCTTTGCGATTATCACCAAAGGTTAGCAAGCCACCATCCTTTTATTCTAGGATGAAGAATTGATCAATATCACCCATCATGTGTCTTGAACAGCCGCTATCAAGGTACCATCTTTTCTTTATATTTGTGGCTGCAATACATCCCTGCAAAATAATTAGGTAATAGATTTAAGTACCCAAGCTTTCTTGTATCCTTGAAAGTTAGTAGGATTGGTTCCTTTTGGAACCCAAATTTTTTTAATTTTTTTCTTGCCATTATATTTCAAATGACACTCAAATGCTTTGTGACCAATATTATTACAAGCATAGTAGATAATTTTTGGCTTTGAATAAAAAGTATATGATGATGCAAATTTAGGTCTATATTGCTTTGATATAATGAACTTAGGAGCATAAGATGTGGATGCAGAAAATTTATTTGAATTTGAACCTTTATAACCGATTCCAAACTTGCTATTTGAATCTTTTTGATCTTTCAAAATCAGTTCAAGTTTGTTAGAGCTTAAAGTTAATTTTTCAACCAATGGTTTAAGCTTTTGAACTTCCTTTTGCAAATCAGTATTTTCATTTTAAAAAATCTTATTCTTTTCAAGAAGTTCTTCCTTTTCGAATTGAGTTATTTTAAGTCTTTCATATATCAAACTTAATTCTCTTTGTAAAATCTTATTTCTTTCACCAATTTCATTTTTATCTTTTTCGAAAGTATCTAAGTGTTTTTCAAAACTTTCATTTTTAAACCAGTCTTTTTATATTCAATTAATAGTTTACAAAAGGCATTATGTAGCTCATCATAAGTAAAATCTAAATTAGATTCAGAAGTAGTTACCTCATTCTCTAAACCCATAAGGTATATTTGAGCAGTCTTTATTGTATCTTAATCTTCTTCTGTTGATGTAGATTCGTCACTATCGCTTCTTGTTGTAAGCATTGCCTTCTTTTTATTTCTTTTAATCATCTTTTTCTTGATCTCTAGACAATCAGGACATGTATGTCCCGATTTCTTGCACTCATAGCAGATTGAAATTTGATCTTTGTCCTTGTCCTTATCCTTTTCTGTCTTTTTCTCTTTATTTTATAAATTCTCCTCTTCTAAATTGCTTTCTCCATCTGTGTGTTCTTCTTATGCCCATAAACCTTTTGAATTTTCTCATTACTAGGGCGATTTCATCATTTTCCAGATCATCATCATCATATCTATCCGAATCTTCATCTTTATCTTCTTCAGTAGCCTTAAATGCTATAGCTTTTTTCCTTTTTGAATCTTCATCAACTCTTTGTTGCATGGCTAGCTCATGAGTAATCAATGATCCCAACAGCTCATCCAATGGTAGGGTGTTCAAGTCCTTTGCCTCTTGTATTGCTGTAACTTTAGCTTCTCATTTATCTGGCAAAGATCTCAAAACTTTTTGGACTAGCTCAGCATTAGTATAAGTCCTACCAAGACTTTTAAGATCATTTATAATATCAGTAAAACATGTATCATAGCAGATATAGTTTCACTAGGATCCATTTTGAACAATTCATAATTATGCACAAAAAGATTGATTTTTGAAGTTTTAACTTATGATGTGCTTTCGTGTGTGATCTCAAGCTTATCTCAAATTTCTTTAGCAGAATTGCAAGTGAAAATTTTGTTAAACTCATTTGGGTCCAAAGCGCAATAAAGTAAATTCATAGCTTTAGCATTCAGCTAAGCTAATTTCGTATCATTTTCATCCAATTCCTCTATCGATTTGGGAACCTCAATATCATTAATTCTAATAGTGGGTGTATGAGGTCCTTTTAGAATTACTTTTCATAAATGAAAGTCTACGGCTTGAATGTATCTTTTCATCCTAGCCTTCCGATATGTATAATTGGTTCCACTGAAAAGTGGAGGTCGATTTGTGGATTGGCCTTCGACCAAAGAAGTGCTCATGGGATGTGCCATTAATTTTTACTCTAAGTAATTTTCAGAGACTCTGCTCTGATATCACTTGTTACCCAGGTGGCTTTCCAAGAGGGACATGAATTGGGATTATAAAAACTTTAACAAGTATGTGCAATTTAAAATCCTTTTAGTGTTGTGGTGCAATATGCAATGCAGAAGTAAACAATTAAGCACAATCAAGACAATCATAAATACAAGATATTTAGAGTGGTTCGGAGCAACCCGCTCCTACATCCACTACCAAAGCACCACTTGGGATTTCCACTATATCCCTCAATCGGAATACAGTCGGATTGTTTTAACATGCTCACAATCCAAACCTATACACTTTGATTTTACCGGGATCACGAAAAAAAACCCTCATACTTGGTTTTAACACAAGCTAACCAAGAACCTAAATCTCTTTGATTTTTAGAGTCGGGCTCACCAAAGGAAACCCAATCTTGGTTTTATACCGGGATCACCAAGAACCCAACTTAGGTTTTAAAAGGCTCACCTAAAAACCTTTACCACTTTTTAAGATACAATCCCCTATGCTGTTCTTAGAGATAAAACAAGATATATCAAAAAATTAAAGCAACTATACAACAAACAAAACTTTCTTTGAATGTTGCCGATGAAGATCAAAGTGACGCCTAGCTTTGAATGCTCTTTAATGCTCTTCAAGCTGCTTCTTTTCTTCTTCAAAAAGTTGGATTCAAGAATGAAGAATAGTTGATGAAGCTTTGAGTCCTTTCTTGAATGTTCTTGAAGTGGGTTGGTGAAAAACTTGAAAACTTTTCAACTTCCAATGAATAAATCCTCAAAAATTGTTTAAATCTTTATAAATACTCCCCTTTATAGTCTTGCATCAGAAATAGCTGTAGTAGGGCCTAGGGACCTGAAATAGAGCCATTGAAGGGTTTTTGGGATT
This sequence comes from Areca catechu, assembly GCA_021397845.1. Taxonomy (NCBI): domain Eukaryota; kingdom Viridiplantae; phylum Streptophyta; class Magnoliopsida; order Arecales; family Arecaceae; genus Areca; species Areca catechu. Next base: position 60,622,580 of record CM038045.1, read on the forward strand.
CAAAAATGAAGTTCTGCAACTAACCATTAACTGCAAAAACCTATCACTCGAGTCGGCTCGAGGTCCATGAGTCGGCTCAAAGTCTCAAACCACCCAAATAAAAGTTCTGTGTGAGTCAGCTCTTCTGGGTTGAGTCGGCTCGAAGTCACAGTCATCAATAAACCTAACTCTGGACGAGTCAGCTCTTCTGGGCTTGAGTCAGCTTGAGGTACTGAAACTCTGAAATTTTTTGTGCCGTGCCAGAATGAGAGTCGGCTCTTGATCCATGAGTCAACTTTTACAAAAATTCCTTTTATGCTTCAAAACTTCTCCAAAGTTCTTCAAATCAAGATTCCAACAAAAACTAACATACTTATTCTCATTTTTACAATTTTATAGCCCTTTTACAAGATTACATAGATGAGAGACATTAGGGCTTTACAATTTAAAGTATACAAGATTTCATACAATGTTGGAATACCTTTCACCAGATAAAGAACTAACTAATGTAAAGATAAATATTTTCCTGCAAAAACTTCTTAAGTAATTGAAAGAAATAGTAAAGCATACATGCTCCAATATTTTGTAATCATCAAAATCATTCCAGGATTCAACAAGGTGGATCAACCAATGTCCATATATTGTTGATTTCCATGGACTGCATTTCAGATTTCATAACTCCCAGCCATGACTCCGAATCAAACCTTGTCATTGCATCCATATAGGTGATTGGATCCTCATTGTTCTCATCGAGTTCAACAGGATCATCGTTCTGGACCAAGAAACCGTAATATCTGTCCGGTTGATGTGGTACTCTACCAGATTCAAACTTTAAGTCCTTCCAAGTCTTCCTTATGTTCCAAAGTCCTTATAACTTGAAATTTCATGAATTTGAAGGACTTCTTCAACTGAAATACAAGCATTTTGTTCTTTCAACTAATATGAGCACTTAATCTAATAAACATACTAAAATACATAATTAGTACTCATATATACTTAAGTATTTTATCAATCATCAAAATCAAGACCAGAGTTAACAATCTCTCCCTTTTTTATGATGACAAAATCTTTAAGTATATAAACAGGTAAACTTAAAAAGATTAATAATAATAGTTCCCCCTCAAAATATGATTTAAAAAATATTTTAAAAAATCATTCAAAATTTTTAAACATTCTCTCCCTTGATAATTCTTTCCTTAAGATTAAAATATTTTGCTTTCTTTTTCCCCTTTTGCCCTTTCTTTCATTTCTCTTAAAATTTTTCATGTTTGTCAAATCTTTTTCCTTTTCATACTTAGCATTTTCTCCCCCTTTTTGTTATCATGAAAAAGGATGAAAGGCAATGCAATATAGGAATGAAGGTGGAAAGAATAACAAGTAAATCATTAAAATCAATGCATGATACTAATTAAATATGATATCAATTGAATATGATACCACAAAATGATAAGCACAAGCAAAAAATAATTCAATATATATTAGCTCTAATATGCATAACCAAGATATGATTAAGATAACAATCCATTCACCTCACTTGTTCATGGGATAAGGTCATAGTGGCACCCCAACACGTCATAAGAGATTCCATTGAATGGGAAGAAAGGGTCTTTAAACCCTACTTAGCTCCTATGACTGGATGGCCATGGTGACTAACCTAATCCGAAGCAGTTACTAGGAGCTCTTCTCTTTTTTTAATTCTTAATGAAATAAATCTTAATACCAATTGAATGCAACTTCCCCCAAAGAAAAAATAGATTTGATATCAAGGAGGAGTATCAGAGCAATATAAGTAAAGCATGATATCAAAAAAAATATTGAAAGCATCATATATGACAACAAATCTTTGGATGCTCTCCCTAAATATTATTCCTCCTTAAAAATATGTATTCACTGAAGAATAAAACATGAAAGCACAAGCATCATACTTTTAGATAATTTGAGATATGAACATAAATACTAAGTCTGGAATCAAAGACTTGAATTTTCAAGATATACAAGCTTTTCAAAATGCAAGGGATTGATCATCATGATTTCAAATTTATTTGAAATGATTTGATATCCATACAGATGCTAGAAGTAATTTAATAACAAGTCTAGCTACTAGAGCAAGAGTTTATCAATATATATACATTCTTCTCAAATATAACCCTTAACTACCAGTTCTACACTTGTTCCAAATAATTTCTAGTTTAAACTTGGATACAAAATAGAATACATTTCATGAAAACCATATGATTTGAAATGATTTTGATTACCCATACAAAAGTTAGAAGTAATCTAGTACCAAGTTTAGCTATTGGAGCAAGGATTTATTAATATGCATACCTTTTTCTTAAATGTAATCATTAACTATCGGTTCTAGTCTTGATCCAAATCATTTTTAACTTAAGCAAAGATGCCAAAATGTATACATTTTATTATCACATTTTACTTGAAATAGTTTAAAACTATATTAATCAAAATCATGTGAAAGTCTAATAATCATAAGTTTAATCATGATAGCATGAAATTCATCAATATCAAAAAGTTCATGCTCATAACCAATGACTATAAGTCTAAACTTGATTCTAATTAAATATTTAAAATAATTTTTCAAAGTAATTGATGCAACATTTATAACAAATATTTAACTACATTTTTAATTATGGAAGGAAATATTTAGAATTTACCAATATGTATAATTCTTCCTTTACCATTTAGTCTAAAAATGTAGCTTGTCCACTCTTTGTATTGTCTTGTACAACCACTTTTCAAAAACTTCATTTCTTCATGTTAGGCTGCAAGACATTCCTGCAAAATAAACTAGGTGGACAATTTTGGTACCCAAACTTTCTTGGATCCTTTAGGGTTAGTAAATATGGTTCCTTTTGGAATCCAAATTTTTTTTAATTTACAAGGATATGCATTATACTCAATTTTACAATATTTAAAATAAGTCAGATTGGAAGATGCATCAATAAAGAAATTCTTGTTTTTCCATTCAAGAGTTTTGTTTTTCTTTAAAAGCTCATCATTTGATATAAAAATCTTGAACCTTGTTAGAATTTTTATTTCATTCAATAAAATATTTTTCTCATTTGAAAACTTATTACATAGATCTTTCAAATCAATTTTTTTTTTCTAAAATTTTTTTTTTTAGAAAGATTGTTCTTATCATTTTCTAAAGCATCAATCTTTATATTTAAATCATGATTTTTATTGTCAAGATTGGTATTCTCAAGAGAAAAAGAATCTATATATCTTTTTAATTTCTTGTGCTCATATTTTAATACTTTGTATTCATGCACAAGATCATTAAATGCATCATGTAATTCATCAAAGATAAAATCATATTTATTTTCAGAACATACATCTTCCTCATTAGCCATGAAACAAAGATGGGCAACTTCTTGTTCATTATCCAAACTTGAATCTTCGCTATCGCTCCAAGTTGCCATCATTGTCTTGAATTTTTTTTTGGCCTTGAGGGCTATTATCTTCTTCTTCTCTTGATCAGCAACCACTTCCTTATAACATGAATTCAACTCATGGATCATAAGTGAACCAATAAGCTCCTCCAAAGATAGGGTATCAATATCTGGATTCTTGGATCGCCATTATCTTTGGATCCATGATATTGGTAAAGATCTAAGAATTTTATTTACCAAATCAGCATTAGTATAGACTTTTCCAAGACTTTTCAATTCATTAACAAAGTTATAAATCTAGTATACATATCGGATATAGATTCAAAATGCAGTATTTTAAACATTTCAAAAGAATGAACAAGCATATTAAGTTTAGTACTTTTCACTTGAAGAGTACCCTCATGAGTATTTCAAGTATATCCCATATCTCCTTCACCGATGTGCATGTGGAGATCCTATTGAATTCATTAAAGTCCAATGCATAATAAAGCAAGTTTATTGCTTTAACATTAATTTCAGATTGCTTAATGTCATATTCATTCCAATCCTCTTTGAGCTTTGGAATGGAAATGCCATTAATCAAAATGGAAGGAATATGATAACCATTAACTATAACTTTTCAAAGATAATAACTAATAGATTGAATATAGATACGCATGCTAGTTTTACAAAAAGTATAATTAGTGCCATTGAAAAATGGTGGCCTATTAGTTGCATGTCTCATAGCAAAACAAGCACCTTCTAGGGTTGCCATGATCTTTTAACTCAAAATCGTTGGATTATTTGCACAGCATATAGTTTAGATACCAACAATTTTGGGTTTCGGGCTCTGATACCAATTGTTGCCGAGTGATGATACAACCCAAGAGGGGGGGTGAATTAGGTTTTAAAAAAATATTTAAACTATTTCAATGGATATAAAACAAGTATGTGCTAATTCAAATCAAGTGCTTATATTTTGCCAAAGTGTTTGCGTGCTTAATGAAAATATGCAATGAAATTAACAAAGTAAATGCAAGAGTAAATAAGCAATAAATAAGAGCAATGACAAATACAAGAATATATAGTGGTTCAGTGTACTTCAAGGCACCTATATCTACTCTCCAAATTTTTCTTGGGTATTTCACTATAGTCACCAAGATTACAGTCGATTAGTTTTCTGGACCCACTAATCAAAATCCAAATTGTTTTCATCGGGCTTACAAGTCAAAACCCTTATTAATTTTCTAACTTCGGCAAACCAACAACCTTTTGGTTTTCACGACTAACCAAAAATCTCGGGCTCACCAATAACCTATGTTAGTTTTGCGGGCTCACCAACAACCTATGTTGGTTTTACGGGATCACCAACAACCTTTTGGTTTTCTAAGACTCACCAAAAATCTTGATACAATAATGTAAGAATGAAAGTAAAGAATATAATAAAGCTTTCTAAAATAAAGCAAGTATCTCTTTGAAACCCTTGGATGATGTTGAAGAAGCTTATCTTCAATTTGTTGAAGTCTTTGAATGTTGATAAAGATGTGAACTTGGAAACTCTCTCAATCTTGGAAGCTTGAAATCTTGAGCATACTCAAATCTTGAATCCTTGAAGTATATTTAATGATCTCACCAAAGGATTACTTTTTCATTTGATTTTTGGTATTTATATATCTCTCCAAACCATAGATAATCGTTTATGATCATTAAAGATAAAAAACTAGCTGTTTAAAGCAAGTTAGAATCAATTCTACACTTCTGAAAAACTAACAATTATACCAAGTGTCAATACTTGAATCTGGTGAGTCGACACTTGATTTCTTTATGAGTCGACACTTGACTGGTGAGTCGACACTTGACAGATTAGTTCAAGGTAAAAATTCTGGATTGACATAGTTCTGTATTTTTCTTGTTTTCAAGCCTTGAGTCAATATTTTGACATCTTCATGAGTCGACACTTGAGTGTGCCAGTGCTGAAACTTGCTGAAATTTCTCTAAAATCAAACTTTAAGTCCTTCCAAGTCTTCTTTATGTTCTAAAGTCCTTATAACTTGAAATTCCATGAATTTGAAGGACTTCTTCAACTAAAATATAAGCATTTTGTTCTTTCAATTGATATGAGTACTTAATCTGATAAACATACTAAAACATACAATTAGTATTCATATATACTTAAATGCTTTGTCACTCATTAAAATCAAGACCAGAGTCAACAATGAATAATTACCACGAGTAGTTTCTTTTACTTGATGTTTTGAATAGATTCTATAAGTTGAAGTAAACTGGTCTTCCTATTTTTGATACTCTAGCAGATTTACACAATCATAATAAACATGTTAAAAATACACATACTTGCACTATAGGAAATAGAAATATTTTTCTTATTGATGATATAGATCTTGTAGTAAAATTATAGTCGCCTATGTTTGGGTAGAGTTTCTAATAAATTTTTGAACCAAATTATTAAATTTTTATATTGAATTATTTTGAAGGTTAACAAAATTAGGCTTATGAGTGGATCATGGATCTTGAACCATCATTATTGAAATACTAGTGGAATCTCATGTTAATTTAAAAGAAAAAAAAAAGAAGAGAGGCTCAAATGAATTTAACTTGAGAAAAAAAAGATTCTACTGGGTTGACTATGCTCATAAATGAATTAATTTAGGATCTTTTGATTTCTTGGAATGTAGAGTCAATTTTCTCAATGCATAAAGCCAAAGTTGGTGATAATGGAATTGAATTTAGTGAATTAAGCTCTGAGATGCCTGTTTAAGTCCATACAATACATGTCAAATTCTCAAGATTTTTCTCGAGGGAACAAGAAAGCCAAGGGAGCTGCATATAGACCTCCTTAGAAATGTCCCTATTTAAAAAAGTATTTTTTACATCCATATAATGAGATTTTATTATTGAGTAGCTGCAACTGCTAATAATATCCGAATGGATATAAGAAGAGCTACTGGTGCAGAGGTTTCCTCATAGTTTACCCCGTACTCCTGAGTGAAGCCCCTCACTATAAGACAAGCCTGGTATCATTCAATTGAACCATCCAAGCAAGTCTTGATTTTATAAATCCACTTACTATCAATTACTGATTTTTCAGGAGGCAAGTTAACCAAATCCCATGTGTGATTCTTTTCTAAAGCTTGTAGTTCATCAGACATGACTTGTTACCATTCAGGTCAAGAAGAAGCTTCTTTGAAGAATGTGGATTCATGTAATGAGGCAAGAGCATGATGATAATGAAAGTCACATTAGTGTTTGAGAGGTTCTCTTACTCGAGTGGATTGATGAGACTCAATTAGTGTGATACAAGGATCATCTTGAGGCATAGCATCAGTGGGAGAGTCGAGGTCACCAAAAGAGCTAGAACTTTCTTTCATTTAAAAGGGACATTAGAAAGAGATATGGTGAAGTATTTTTGAACAATGGAGGGAACCCAGATGGACCAAGATTGTCTCTTGACAAGCTACAAAACATTTTGTATTCCTAGAAGATCATATGTCTAGAAAGCCAGAGTCTTTGAGCAGCAGGATCATAGCACCTATTACCCTTTTATTCTATGCCATAGCCCAAAAAAATAATACAAATGTGATCTTGGTTGGAGTTTGTTATGTTCATGAGGACAGAGAAGCACAAAATGAGCATAACCAAAGGTTTGAGAAATATTATAATCTGACTCTCATACAACAACTCACATGGTGTATGATTATCTAAATCAAATAAAGGAAAATAGTTGATGGTATACACTGCCGCAAGGGCTACTCCATCCCAAAAAGACTCAAGAAGGGAGGCAAATAAAAGCATGGCCTAAATAGTATTGAGAATATGACCAAGTTTACTTTCAATTTGTCCATTTTGTTATGATATCCCTGGAAAAGACCTATGAATGATAGTACCATGTTTACTGCATATTTTAAGAAAATATGAGTCTTATACTTAGCAACATTATCAAAACGAAAACTTCTAATGTACTTAGAGAATTAAGTATAAATCACAACATTCCAATCCTGATAAATCTGAGGCAAATCAAATCAATTTTTTAACAAGTATATCCAAGTAAAATGAGAATAATTATCAAAAAAATACAACAAAATAATGGCTACCTCATTTATTCAAAATAGGTGTTGGTCTACAAATATCAGAGTGTATCAACTCAAAAGATTTAGAAATAATAGAAGTACTTTTATTAAAAGCTAAAGCCTTTTATTTTTCTAACTGACATGACATATAATCAAATTTCTCATTTTTGCCAAATCGAATGCATCCACTACTAACAAGATGTTCAAGTTTAACTTGAAAAACATAACCTAAAAAAGTGGACCAAATGAACGAAAAAATAGGGATTGCAATAGCAATAGTAATGAAAGAATGAACATGCAAGGGAGTTAGCCTAAACAGACATCCTATCTTATGGCCAATTCCAATGAGCTATCCTGTTCAAGGATCCTGCATATGTTACCCAAACCAACAACCTAAGAGGGAAGTAAATTGGATTTTTAAAAATTAAAACATCTGCCTTTGAAAACTCAAATGATGTGTATGAACTAAATATTGTATCAAGTAATATATACAAATGCTGAAATATAAGAGAGATAAATAGACAAGCAAATACATAAACATAACAAGATTTATAGTAGTTCGGAGCAATTTCAACTCCTACATCTACTATTTAAAGACTTCTTGGGATTTTCACTATATTTTTGTAAGAATACAACTAGTTTATTTTCTTACAAGCTCATAAACCAAAATCCAAATACAATGATTATTTTTCGGGCTTACAAATAATCCAATTAGTTTTCTAAGGTCAACCAATCAAAACCATATATCTAATCCTTAAGTTTTAGCTCCTTGCTGAACTTGTAACAACACAAACACAAGAAAAATAAAAAACAGAGCAACAAAGAAAACAAACTTCAAAAATAGCTAGTTCTTGCAGTTGAAGATTGATATATTGCTACTCAAAGGCTTCAAAAGTTACTCTTCAATGCTCTCCTTGTTCCGTACTTAATGTTTCAAGAAAGTAAGTGGGAATTGGTAAAGCCTCTCTTGAGTTTAGAATGATTGCTCATTGACTTTTCTGAAAATTCCTTTGAAACTCAAGTGTATTCAATAAATGTTTTGAATCTTGTCTTTAATCCAAATATTTATACCCCTTCAAGTATTTTTTTCATTGGTTCTCAATTATTTCTAGCCATTTAGAGATGTTGGAAGATAAAAAATAGCAGTTAGAAATCTTGAAAATTAAAATCTAGAATTTCTAGAATTAGCTATTATTGTAGTAGTTCATGAGCTAAGAGTTGGCTTGCTTGAAGGGAGTCGATTCTTTTGAACAGTATCTAAAAATCATACTATGTATCTGTCCAAGAGAGAGAGCTCTAATTCTAAGAGTCGGCTCTTTTGAACTGTGTCCAAAAAATCATGTTTCTATTATTTTGTGTGAGAAGGCTCTAATTCTGAGAGAAGGCTCCTCTCCAAAATCACTTTTATGTTTGTCCTGAGAGAAAATGCTCTAATTATGGGAGTAGGCTCTCTTGAATAGTGCTAATTTCGCATGTCGTACCAGAGTCGGCTCTTTTGCTAGGAGTCAGCCCTTTCAGCTAGAATTTCTATTTTATATGCAATTTGATACTTTTTGGCTCTTCAATACTTTTAAAGGACTTTCAATGACTTTCAAGGATATACATGGACTCCCTAACCAACTCAGATACTTTTAATTACAAAATCGAGCTCTCTACTCCTTCCATCATATAAATAATTTTTCAAAGCATCTAAAGGATCTTAAAGAATACAAATGAACTCTCAATACTTCTATAAGAGCTCACTACACCTCCCAATTATTACATAGAGTTCTTGAAGAGATTTTTAATAATTCATATAAACTCACGAACTGTTTCAATGATCTAAAATGTTATCAATTAATGATCGACAGTTAACCACCTTTCCAATGGTCATATGCTAATCTCTAATCATCATAGCTTTTTATAAAATATTTTTAATCATTTGAAATGGTTAGTATACTATTCATGCTCCAGTATTTTGTAATAATCAAAATCATTTCTTGGATCAATAGCATATCACAATCATGATTAGAAAAATGAAGCTCAAATCCTCGATCACAAAGTTGTCCAATAGAGAGTAGATTTAAGGATAAAGAAATAACCAGACAAGCATATGATACAGTGAGAGAAGGTATGGAAATGTTACCAATATGAATCACACGCATGCATAAGCCATTACCATGGGAACAATGGGTGATGAGGTAGGTGAGGTTTTGTATGTAAAATGAGACTCATCGTATGTTATATAATTTTCACGGGCTAAATCAATATACCAGAATTTGTTAGGTTGTTTCACGGGCTAAATCAATATACCAGAATTTGTTAGGTTGTGGACATAGAGGAAGAACCTGTCTAAGATAAGAGTTGGTTGTCAAAGTGCCTCAAGGTTAGCCGTCGAAGGAGTGGTTAATTGTTTAGTAGACTCGAACTCAAGTGGCTCGGTATTCACGACCATAGCAATCTTGGAAGAAATGTAACTCCGAGAAGCACGTAGACGTGCTAGTTTTCTGTAATCAACAACTTTGTGACTTCTAATATTAGAGAAAAAGAATATTTTTCCATAAACCCAGTACTTCTTTGACCACCGGAGGCATTCCCAACAACTTTATTAGGTTGAGTGGAAATTTTAGATATTTATCAATAATGATGGGTAGCTACCATAAAATCTGAATTGCTAGGCATGGACAAGCAGAGAGTTTGGAGCCTAGTTTATTTAGAGATCAATTCAAAAAAATATCACTCTCCAAAGATGGCAATGGTGACCTGTGAAGTAACGAGGCTCGAGCCGATTCGAACCCATCTTTCAAAACCATAAGAAATTGAGTTAATCTCGAACCATCCCGGAATTCCGAAAATAATTATACATCAGCTCATTCCAACTCAGGTTCAAACAATGTTAATCAATCCCACAAGTAACTCAGTTTTGAATAAAACACCAATGGATTGACATTGCTCCTGATGCAAAGAATAAATGTCACGTGTCAGTTGATATCATTGAGCGAAATGCCTAGATGAATACCGGTGCTAAAGAAAATTCCAAGCCTTCTTAAGCCGATTCAAACCTTCCAAAGAGCATACCAATGGAAGGAACTGAAATGTTTGCAAATCAAATGATAATATGATGACCGATTGCATCCCAAGTTTCAAGACGATCAGCAAATGCATCATCTATCTCTAGTAACATACCTCCTTAGCATTTAGCCTTTAAGAAAGTTGCACATCATATATGCCTAGTGATTATAGTTGTGCCCATCAAGGAGGATAGATCTTCTATGCGTAGCCGACACGTGGGTAGAATGGATCTTCTAAAGGGATGGTGCGAGCGACCACCTTTGATGGCAAAATTTCAACGATGGACTGGAAATATGATGCAGGACCTTCCTATAATGTTAATTTGCCAAAAAGATGATCGAAGAACTTCTATCTCGTAAGACAGTCCACCAGAAAATAAGTTTCTTTCGAAACCAAAAAATCAACATAAAACCCTTTGAATAAAGATCTCTCCCGAGGCTTTGATTCTTTGACAAAATGAGAGAATTTGTGTGTATCCTGCATGTTCCAATATATGATGAGAGGCTCCAATTTATGATCATAATCTTTGATCGAAATTAGAAAGTACAGGATCTTTTTCTACACCTAATTGATATAAAATTTTTATCTAATTTATATAATAAGATGAATCTAAACTAATGCACAAGATATATACATTGACATGGAATCTTGTATATTAGGTATATATATATATATATATATATAAACGGTCAATGAGAAAGCCTGTTGCATGTTGCCAATATTAGAACATTCGGTTCTTGATTGTTGATTTAACTAATCTACTTGTACACCTAAAGACTTCTGTTCCATCCTTATCCTTTCTGGTGTCCAACGTAATGAAAAAATAGGTAAAGCCAACATAATGCCAGCGATGACTCCATTTTATATATCAGATATCTAAAGAAACTGACATGATTTGAAGATTAGAAGAATCAACCATCAAATGGCAGCATTATTTCCCATTCTCTCCAGTCCAAAGACAAACAAGAGAGAATTTGGAGAGGATATGGAGTTGGCACAAGGTTGACTGTGCTAAACAATATAAATTGCTGATGGCGGATTCATTTCTCAGGAAGAGAACATGAGGAGAAACATTCTGCTGGCTATATTCGCTTGGATCACGGTGGCAGCCTTCATCATACCGAGCACAAATGCTCTATAGCCAAACCGCAGCATAAGCATTTATCCAGAAGGTGTTCCTTCTGCCACTTGCATCATGCTCCAATTATACTTCTAATGTTTAAGATAAAATTATGTTGAACTCAAAGCTGTCCTGATCCATATTAAATTTCAGATGATTGCATGTGTCATTGATAACAGAAACAAAATCACTTTCACCTTCATCCTTCTTATATGACCTCTCAAATGATACGCCTGGAAGATTGCCTCTGTACACACAAACATGTTAGAGATGATTATCTAAAAGCTAGTAGTGATGATGGATAGCAATTAAAATGTGTGAATATCCACGACAAAGAAATGGAAGGACAGCTTACATAAGCCACTATATTAAGACGGTTTCTTCAGGAAACTCAAGAATCAACCTTCTTTATCACCATGTTTGAAGCACAAGTTTCAGAGAACATGGTAAACCACTTTAGGAATAATTAAATATGCCAGTAAATCCAATATTTTCAGTCTTCATTTCAGAAAAGCATGATTAAATTCACCAAAGATTTCATAAACAGTGCAAGAGCATCTACAGTTGCTGCTTCCAACAGGATTGCTGCCTTCGTTCAAAAATTGCAGGAAGGGCTCATTGCCATTAGCTACGTAAATGGCTCATTTTTCCTTGGCTGAGTAAAGGATTTTTCTGCAAGTAGCATGTTACTTTACTAGCATATTGTTGAAACAAAGCAAATCATGGACAAGTGAACAATAGGGTCTTCTAATTTCTGCCCTAGAATTTTTAAAATCCTAATTATACTTATTTTTAAGGCACTGACACGGACCCAGATCACTGATATCTGACTGTACAAGTCTGCATCCTCATTAGTATTTGAACATTCCAATCAGATATGGAAAGTTTACCTCAGCCAATTTTACACCAAAAGTGGTGCGTCAACATGGCAGCAGTTAATGTTTTTTGAACATATAGAACTCCCGGTAAGCAAGGAACCACACAAGTTATACATTGCAAAAGTTTTGCGCACTCAAATGCTAAAACAAGAATACCCACATTTTAAGAACATTGCCTGGTTGACTGTCTCGCTTCTTCTGGGCCTCCAATGGGGGTACAATTGAAAGGAAGAATGTATTGGTGGTCCTAGGAAGAATATATTTAGATGCTGAATAGAAGTGATTCTTCATAAAACATGATATAAACGACATACCAGCAGTCATTGTCTTGCTGAATATACCAGCATTTAGTGCAAAAAACTATTAACTGCATATAATTCAAACTATGCAAATTTGAACCTGCTCAACATATTACTTTGCTTTTGATATGCTCGTGAAAAATAATCATCAATGTTTTCATCCCGCTACTGAATTTACACAGCAGCCATCAGGCAGATTATTAACAACGTTGGGCTTTCAGAATCCAGCAGTCGTCAGTAACTAATTATTACCCATATTATAGTCTATAGCTTGACTGATTCATTAGACAATTCAGTTGAAAAATATCAAAGTTGATTTTAATTGCATTCATGCACATCTTCATCACAGAAGCGCCAAAATGATTTGATTTCAGAGCAGGGCCAAGCAGGACTCGTGATTCATTCATTTTTAAGAAAAAAGGGACACTAACTGCTGCTTCTAAACTCAACAAGCCTGATCAGCGACATAAACTCTGATGCTAAGCGCACAAAGATCTTTTCATTCCCCTGCCAGGTAAGCAGCCCACAGAGATCATACCAGGTGGAATTAGCCATCAGATACTCTATAGTAGCTAAAGACTTTGCCCTATCTATGTACACTGGTAGAAGAGTAAGTCACAGATTGAGAACAAACAGAAAGCATTTTCAGCAATGACGGTCCGAAAACAGTAGTATATCATGCTTTGAAAATATATCAGACTCCCCTCAAATGTCGATATTGAATTTTCACTGGTTCATAAGGGCTTAAAAAAGCTCTCTTGTTTTATACGCACCTTGGTTCTAGCATTTCAGAAAATCTGGTTGATTTGTCACCGATCTGACCCATGCCCATTTATGATCCTTTGTATCCACCCCATTTTGGGCCACCACCACATCCTCCATTGGAATGTAGCCATAACTGCCATTAATGGGACCTGATACGAACCCTGTGTAACCAGCCATGACTCCATGGATAGCAGAATGTGCCAATAATGTACAATATAAGTTGTCGGTGGCATTTGCTGGAACTGCTCGGATCATGTATGTAGGATCAATATATTTCACTGTGAACAGCTCTCCAGGATGGTCCCGTTCCCACCACTTCTTCATCTCAGACTTCAACCATGGCCCCACATCCAAAAACACAAGGTTGCCAGACTCGTCCTTTTCTTCTTTCTGTTTATCTGTTCTTGGAATGATATCTTGCCCAGCTCCCTCAGCTACCACGATCACGGCATGCCCATTTTGCTTTAGCCTCTGATCAAGGAATTCGAATAGCCCACCTTTGCCTTCCAAGAAGAAATCATTCTCAGGGATCAAACAGCAGTCCACATCACGACTGCTTAATGTGGCATGGAGTGCAATGTGCCCTGTGCTCCTGCCCATGAGTTTGACGAGTCCAATGCCATTCACTGCACTTTCGGCTTCCACATGAGCTGCATGGATTGCTTGTTGTGCCATCTCTACTGCAGTTTGGAACCCAAATGACCTGTCTATGATGCCAATGTCATTGTCGACTGTTTTGGGGATCCCGGTAATGGAAATATTTAGTTTGCGGTGTTGAATCTCTCTAAAAATTTTTACAGCACCCCTCATAGTTCCATCACCGCCAATGACATATAACTGCAAATATGAAGAATTTATATTAGGACTCGAAGAAGCAGCAGAGCTAAGGTACGCTCTCAAGCTCTCAATACCTAGCCCCATATCGGAGCCACCCTATCACTATGTCGGTGCACCATGTATCGGCTCGGTTCAGCATACTAAGAGATGACACTTCCCATGCCACCCAGTTTTGTACAGTATGGCATACCTTCTGCTGAACAATCCAGAAAATAGAGTAATGCCAAACTTTTTTGCAATAGAATAGAGCAAATTAACAATTAGCACCTTGCTTCAAAGACTTTCCCCTCCATAATGGTTGAGGAATTTTGTACTTATGCACTGAAAAGCTCAAAATTGAGAATGCAATCCTCAAATTTTTAGTTATGATTATGTTTTGCCAGCTCCCAATTCAAAATGAGACATCAATCTAAAGATGAAAGGAACAATACATATCAGCAATGTGTAATTCAAGAATGTGTGTGGATTGTGCAGTGTATATCAGTGACGGTAATTTAGAGCTTGAGAGTGAGATAGTCCTACTCTGTGTAGATGTAATAAATATAATTGTTCAGAGTCTAGCTAGGGTTGTTGACTATGTTCCTTCTACTGCTGTTGTTGCATGCGAACAGCACATCCGTTCTTGTTTAATTATCTAAATATATTGTCTATCAACAGAAACAGTTTTTAAAATCTAGGAGAGCTCTGCTGTAGATTTGTCAATTTTCAAGTCATATTCCCTCAGTAATCAAATCATTCAAAATTTGATTATATGTTTATAAGCTATTGCAAATTTACACCGCCAGAAATTGAAATTTAGTTGTGATCAAGAATTCCTGAACCATATTGAACCGGCTAGTTCGGGGTGTACCGAACTAGATGGGCTGATGACCAGCATAATTCGGTTGTGCAAAACGGCACAGTTGATCGGTCCGACCAAATCCCCCTGAACCGCCTGCACGGTTTGGCACCTGAACCATGCATTTCAAGCGGTTCAGCCCAGTTCAGGTTTAGTTTGGGTCTGAACCATTTTTTTACCGTAACATGGGGGGTGTGTTTGTTTTTAAGTTAACAGGGAGCCTGAAAGGCTCTCAGGCTCTCAAAAAATGCGAGAAAAGCTCTTCGGAAGGCTCGTTTAACGATCCTACTCGATCCAAATATCTGAAAATGATTAGAAGTACATAAATCAATCATTTTTCCTCTTTCTCCCTCTCCCCTTTTTTTAAATTTGTAGAAAATAAAAAAAAATGAGAAACTCTATCAAAATTTTTTATTTTGGCTTGATTTTAGAGTATGTTGCTGATTTATGAAAGATCTACACAATGATACTTAAATCATTATATTTTGTTAAATATATAATTTTTTAAATTAAAAAATATTTTTAGATAAAAAAATTATAATAAATAAAATAAATTATTAAAAAATGATAAAAATAAATTATTATTGTAGGGCTTGTAAGCTACTTTTATCATAAATTTTGTATCAATTTATCCAAGTTTTAATGCATCGTGTGAATAGTATCCTAAACCTAATTTTGAAAAAAAAGTGATCTTTCATACATACCTAGTGTTAAAAAAATATATAACATTCATGACAGGATTATATATAAATCTAAGATTAAATTAATTTTTTATAATATTACAATTTTTTAATATTTTTTTATTCTAAAAATTTAAAATATATATTTTTTAAAAAATAAAAAAGGTAAACAAAATATTAATTAATTTTACATAATTATTGAGCTTATGTGCATTTTCAATCTTTAAAAATGGATCCATTAAGGAAGAAGAAGGATCCAGAGCATGACACTACTTAGATACAAATGCTCTCAGGTCGATATTATTGAAGGTGTAAAGGATGCAATATAGAATTTAAGAATGATAGAATAACAAGGTTGAAGCAACACTTGACTGACGACTATCCTGATGTATCTGTGTACCGATAGTATCCACAAAAGGTCTGTCAGTTGACAAAGAAGCATTTTGCTGATTTAAAAGCAAAAAAAATATTAAAGGCAAAGATGGATTGTCGAGCTACAAAACCACTTTCTTATCACTCTAGAAAATTAGAGAGAGCATCTATTCCTTCCAATAAGGAGGCATGGATGGAAACTACTATTCAGACGAGCTTGTATGAGCAGAGACAGCAAGAGAAGATGGCTAAGCATAGGGAGCGATTTGGGCCGTTAACTTTTGAATCGAGATCGAGGGCAGGATCGGATTCTAGGAGTATTGCAAGAGAGTTTAAGGCATAGTTTAATACCTAAGTTAGAGAGCCTATCAAGAGAGGCACCAATTGTATTGCATCCATGTTGAAAATATTTGACAGTAGAAAGAAGTGTTTCAAGAACATTCCAGCAAGAGCCATTATCTACGACTTCAATCTACATGACTTTCCTAACAGAGATTCAAGTAATAAAAGATTGATACTGTATTAAAAAAAAGATAAAAAGAAAGATATATGACGGGTTATCGGATCCTGATTTCACTTCAATCATATTTTAGTGCATGTAGCAAATGATCTATATTATTGCTTTATTATTGCATCTATACAAGATGCCGGTGTAAGTGTAGATCCTTTAGGATCAAGGGATTTTATTCTTAGCTTCTTGACAATAATGAGCTAGAAAATTTGATATCCTATCAGAGTAAATGGCCCATGTATGGATTGACAATGATATGTAATAGTTGGACTGGTCCTACTAAACGAAGTATCATCAACTTGACTTATTATGATAAATTTTTTTTAAAAATCTATTGATGCTTCAGATCAGGTGTATGACACCAGCTATATCCTAAGATTGATGGAGAAGGTGATTGATCAAGTGAGAGAGCAGAATGCCATGCAGGTCATCACAGATAATGGACCATAGTATAGATCCATAAGGCAGATCTTGATGCAGTAATGACCGCATATTTTTTAGAACCCTTATGCTGCATATTATATCGATCTCATATTGATGGATATTGAAAAGATTCGTAGGATACAGAAGATAGTTGAATTAGTATAGAGTATCACCAAATTCATCTATAACCATATATAAATATTATCACTAATATGGAGCTTTACAGAAAAAGAAATATTGAGACCAGGCATCATATGATTTTTTATGAATTATATAGCACTTGATAGTCTTCTTGATAAAAAAGTAAAGCTGTGTCAGATATTTATCAATCCAAAGTGGCAGTAGAGAAGCTATGCGAGGACAAACACTGAGAGGAGCACTGTAGAAAACTTAGTGATGAGACAGATATTCTGATAACAGGCCGAGAGGATGGTAGAGGCTATTAAGCCTCTATATAAGATACTTTGGACTATGGACTCAGAGCAATATACTTATATGGACTTCCTTTATTACATGATGAAAAGAACAAAGAAAAAGATTCAAGAGATAGATTCATCACATGACAATGAGTATATCCGAATCATTGATAAATAGAGTTATCAAATGAGTTCGGATTTACATGTAGCAGGTAGGCAGTAAATCATGAACATTCTAAAAATTTAAATTCAATTGTATTTCTACAAGTATACTTGACTAATTCTGAAAATATGTGTAGCTTACTATCTGAATTCGAGATTCCAGGTTTTCATACCGGATATTGCCATTGATGAATAGCTTATGTCTGCCCTATACAATGTTATATATAAGATAGAACTCAATCTAGATGTCGCGATCATGTATCTAAAATAAGTTAGATTGAAATTGTTGAGTAATTTTTATTAACAATAATTTTAATAAGTAACACATGATAACAATAATTTTTTCAGATAATTTTTTAGATATGGCACATTTTTTTGAATCCAATATAGCCATCATAAGTAAATCAAAGATGAATCATGGTAGGTACTAATAAGTTTAATATTAGATTCAAAATAATTTTTAATTTTATTGAATCTAAAATTTTAAATAATTTAATATCTTTTACAGCTGAATGGTAGGTGCATTTTGATGGATCAGTAAAATATTTAAAAAATCTTGCTATCAAGATCCTCTTCTGGATGGTATTATCGAGTGGATATGAGCACAATTGGTCGACCTAAGCCTTTATCTACTCTAAGCAGAGGAATTGTTTAAAATAAAAATGCATCAACGATCTTATGTATATATATTATAATTTAAGGTTAAGGCTAAAGTGCATTGAGAAAGTTGATCTAAAATATTCCAATTTGATTGCAAGTAATTTTGTTGATGAGGATGAAGATCCAATAATTGAATGGGTAGAGAGCCAAATCATGATGAGCCAGGATTGCCTCATCGACTAGCCAATTTTATAGCCAGCGAGGATGGAATGAATGCCGAATAATGAACAAGCAGTAATATTTTTCACAGAACTTTAGTAAATATATCACATCATCCCTTCCCACCATTGATTCGATCGAGAGACAAAAGAAAATGAAAGGTAGCTACATCTCTATCAGAGCACTCATTGATTCAGGTTCAGAGACTAGGAAGAGTAATGCTAGTGCTTCTTCTAATAATCAGGGATATAGTGATCGAGAAGGGACTAGAGGACAAGAGATACAGCTGGTTATTGATCTTCGATTCACTAGTGAGTCAGTTTATTCACGTGACACAAGATATGGACTATGATGCACCAGTCAGTAAAGCCCGCGATAATATGATTCTATACAGACAACAAGCTCCACGAGGTCATTTAGAACATGATGTAACTGCACATCTCGCATGTAACGTAAGATCCATAGATATATTAAGCTCATCCTTACATTTTGGATCCTCTTATCCGTAGGAACTACTAGTTTATGATCCATATGGATATGAATATGATGCATCCGAGATATTATCTTCTAATGGTTATTATTTCATACAACCCGAAACATTTTACAGATCTGATTTTACTATCAATATATTCAGATGACCCCTCTAAAACCATACCATCGACTCTGGATACCTCCAGAGTCAGGATCTCAGCGAGGGATCTGCGATGAGTTACGATCGATCATACATACCTCCTGGAATAAACTTACAGGATTACCATGCTGCTTGGCTAGAGAGATTTACTGATCTTTCTACGAGTTTGATATTTATGAGCATGATATTCGATCCGATTCTAAATATCGGTATGTAATTATGTTTATTTTTCTTCTTTCTCTTCAATTAATTATTGATAATCTTGTTTTTCTTTCTTAAAATATATTATAGAGTAGTTGGAGACTAGACAACACTTTATTAGTGATTTTTTATGAATTAGGCTTGACAATACATCTATTTAGACCTCAAAACAACCAAAAAAATATAAAAAACTAATTTGAGATTAAAAAAAATCATAAAAAATCAAAAAATTTGACACATTACAATAAACTGTGTATCGGTATGGTACGATACCGGCACCATACCGATCGAGTATGGGTACGAGTCCCGTATGGTACCGAAATCTTGCTCCAGGAAGTCAAAGAGAGTATCTATTCCTTCCGATGAGGAGGCACAGATAGATACTATCATTCAGGGAAGCTTGTATGAGCAGAGATAGTTAAAGAAGATGGCCAGGCATTGGAAGCGATTTGGACCGTCAGTTTTTGAGTCGGGATTGGGATCGGGATCGAGATCGGACTCTGAAAGTATTGTAAAAAAATCTGAAACGGTTTAGAAGGACCTCCTTAGTCAGAGAATTCATCATGAGAGGCACCAGTCGTATTGTATCTATGTTGAGAGCATTTGATAGTAAAAAGAAGTCTTTCAAAGCATTCCAGCAAGAGCTACTATCCACAATGTCGATCCATATGTCTTTCTTAGCAGAAATTCCAAGTAACTGAGGATTGATACTGTACTGAAAAGATAAGAAGGATATGTGACGGGCTATCAAATCCCGATTTCACTTCAGTCATAATCCCAGTGCATGTAGCAGATAATCTATATTATCATTCTGCTATTATATCTATACAAGCTGCTGATGCAGGTATAGATCCTCCAAGATCGAAAAATATTTATGCTCAACTTCTTGCCAACAATAAAGAACTAAAAAATTAGACTGCTTCTTGTCCATCTATAGATTGATAGTGATGTATGATGGTTGGACTAGTCCTGCTAGACGAAGCATCATCAACTTCTTCATTTATTATGATAAATTTTTTTTTATAAATCTATTAATACTTTAAATTATGTGCACGATACTAACATATCTTCAGATTGGTAGAAAAGATGATTGATCAGATAGGATAGCAAAATATCATACAGGTCATCATTAATCATGAACCACAGTATCAGGTGAAAGAGCATCTTACAGATCTAATTTTGCAGACGGTATGTGTCACGCCCCGAATCCAGTACCGGAATCGGCTACGTGACCGGCCGCACAAATCCTAGGTTTTACCCTAGAGATTATGCAAGGCCTAGGTACACAACAATTCAAACATATCCGAGTTAAATTAATATTATATAAACAATCCAATAACAAATGTACAATTCAGTATTTAAATCGATGTCATTAATTGGTCTACTGACTCACAAACATCAGTAACCGAAACTAACTAACTAACTAGCTCAACAATTATGAAGCTCCGTCTCACGCCCAGCCCAGATCCTCTTTAAGTATCCTGAGTCTCTGAAAGAAAACAAATGATAGGGAGTGAGCTACATAGCCCAGTAAGGGTTCCAAATGATCACCAATAATAATATACATGTATATAAAAACAGCAAAACATTAGCATAACATGTGACGAAATCAATAATTCAGATTTCATGTTTAACCAAAAACTTTGAAATTTTTATATTTTTTTTCCTTTAGAATTTCCAATTATTTAACCATTATCTTTAGGGTTCTGGACTAACCACGGTCACACTCCAGCGTGTGACTGGCATACTATTGTCACACTCCAGCCTGTGACAGGCACACTGTTGTCACACTCCAGCCTGTGACGGGCACACTATTGTCACACTCCAGCCTGTGACTGGCACACAAATTGTCACACTCCAGCCTGTGACGGGCACACTGAGAAACCACGGTACCACCGTGGCATGGCTAGTCCAAACACCAGTTCACTTAACATTTTATCATTTATTCTCACATAGTCAGATCATGTCACTTTCCAACGATCGATATCACGATCAAACACATTTCAAGATCACTTGGCAAATGCAAACAGCATTAACAACAAACTCGTTCCGTAACCCGGAAATCAAATCATGTATCCGAAAACTACCATGCATGAAAAATATTTAATATATGCTCGGATCAAATCAGGTCATGTAAAATATATTAATATTGCGGGTGATCAAGTTTAGAAGTCCTTACAAATCAACTATCAATGCCTGTACTAATCCGTACCCGAAATTGGCACGACGCCTTCCCACTCAGGAGACTGATTCTCTATATAGATAAATAATTTTAATTAAAACTAAATTCTCAATTTTTCTCAAATCTTGAAAAATCCCTGATTTTCTCTCTCTTCCTTCTCTCCCTTCCTTCTCTCTCCTCCTCTCTCCTCTTATCATACATATTTATTTATTTTTTATTTTTTATTTTTTTCTTTCCCTTTTTTTTTTCTTTCTTTCTCTTTTCTTTTCTTTCTCCCGAACACCCCTGCGTCTCTTCCTCAGCCGACCGAACCCGTCTTCTTCCCTTCCCCCACTGCCGGCAACCACGGTGGTTGCCGCAGGCTTCTCAGACCGCGACGGCAGGCGACGGCGATGGTGATGGCGGCGACTACGGCGGCGACTACGGCGGCGATGGCGAACGGCCATAATTCAAACCGAACCGGAAAATCCAAAAAAAACAACAAAAATTTCCCAAAAAAATTGGAAGAGACTTACCGGTGCTTGAAGAGTTCTTCGCCGGAGAGGAGGACGTCGCGTGGAAGGAGCTCGATGAGGCTCAGATCGGTGGTGGTGAAGGAAATTTAAAGAAAAAATCACCGAGGTTTCACTGCCGTTTGGAAATCAAACCCCATCCAATCGGGATTTTCACCGTCCCGGACTCATCGTCGATCTCTTCCCTCCCCTCCACGACGCTTCCACCGATTTCTCCGACGAAGAATTCGGTCGGAGAAGCCCCGTTTAACTCCGCCTCTCCTTCCCCTATTTCGGTCTTCGTCCCATTTTTTTTTTTCTTTCGTTTGGTTTGAAGTCGGCTGGGTCTGCCGACTTCAGCCCAGGCCCATAACTTACAGTATATTTGGATGGACCTCTCCACAGCCATATCATCAGTCTCTAGATACCTCTCAGAGTCTCAGCAAAGGATTTACAATGAATTACGATCTACCATGCATACCTCCTGGAGTGAGCTTACAGAATTGCCATGATGTCTGACTAGATAGATTTATTGATCTTCCTGCAAAGTATATTAATGATTTCGATATTTATGGATATCGACATTCAACCCGATTCTAAATATCGATATGTAACTATGTTTATATTTTTATTTTTTCTTCAATTAATTTTTGATAATCTTATTTTTCTTTCTTAAAATATATTGTAGGATATTTGAAGGCTAGAAAGCACTTTGTTAGTGATTTTTGGTTAATTAGACTTGACAATATATCTATTTGAACCTCAAAATAATCAAAAATAATAATAAAAACACAAATTTTAGATTAAAAGAAACTATAAAAAATAAAAAAATAAAAAAATTCATATCTCACTATATCGTGTATCGATATGGCATAGTATCGATATTGTACCATATTAGCCGGGCACCGGTATGGATCCTGGTACCGGTACCAAAATCTTGGTTGTGATTATGCCAAAATGATTTTCTTCAAGGGGTGATTCACATAAATTCTAACTCATCAACATATCTTCCTACTATCCTGCTTATCCACAGACCTTAGGCCATTAATCAGAATTATGTACCTTATATGCGGATAAATACAATAGCCTTATATGATCATCCTATAGATTCTGAAAGCACCTATTTCTCCCCTGATGTGGTAGGACCGTTGACGTGGAGCCCCTCTCGGACCCAGCTGGCGGCCACGTACTCTGGCGGGACCTTTGGTCTGGGCCCCTCGTGCTGGGATGGCTCCCCAAAGGTCGAGCCCCGGCCAAAGTCAGGCCCTCGTTCTTCGCGACCCTCGTGTCGGAGTGGCTCCCCGAGGTCGAGCCCTGGCCAAGGTCAGGCCCTCGTTCTTCGCGTCCCTCGTACCAGAGTGGCTCTCCCGGGGTCGAGCCCCGGCCGAGGTCAGGACCTTGTTCTTCGCGCCCCTCGTGCCGGAGTGGCTCTCCCGAGGTCAAGCCCCAACCGGGATCAGGCCCTCGTTCTTCGCGCCGCTCGTGCCGGAGTGGCTCCCCCGAGGTCGAGCCCCGACCGAGATCGGGCCCACGTTCTTCGTACCCCTCGTGCCGGAGTGGCTCCCCCGAGGTCGAGCCCCGGCCGAGGTCAAGCCCTTGTTCTTTCCACCACTCATACCGGAGTGGCTCCCCCGAGGTCGAGCCCCGATCGAGGTCAGGTCCTCATTCTTCGTGCCTTTCGTGTCAGAGTGGCTCCCTCGAGGTCGAGCCCCGACCGAGGTCAGGCTCTTGTTCTTTGTGCCCCTTGTGCCGGAGTGGCTTCCCCCAGGTTGAGCACCGGCCGGGGTCAGCCCCCGATTCTTCGCGCCCCTCGTGCCGAAGTGGCTCCCTCGAGGTCGAGCCCCGGCCGAGGTCAGGCCCTCATTTTTCGCATCCCTCATGCCGGAGTGGCTTCCCCGAGGTCGAGCCCCGGTCGAGGTCAGGCCCTCGTTCTTCGCGCCCCTCGTGCCGATGCGATTCCCCCGAGATCGAATCCCAGTCGAGGTCGCACCCTCATTCTCCGTTCCTGTGGAAGAATTCTTCCCCGCTCGAGGTCGATCCCATGGTCAAAGTCAACCTCCTCTTCGGAAACAGGTACGAACATTTTAGGTGGACATTGTCTCTTCCCCGAGCACCCCAGGGCGGACAAGCGACGGTGTCGGCAAGTGGCACCATTGCCCTCACCCTGGCATGGCTGGGGAGACTGGCACACCTAACGGGCGACAACACGCCGCCTGGAACATCTGGAGGAATGGCTCCCCTCCAAAACACGCCGACTGTGCCCCTGCGAAGTGACGTTTCGCTAGGGCATACCGGTCTGCGGGGGAGCGCCTTACCGGAACCACTGAACTCCCAGTCTGCTGTCGGTGCCCACCTAAAAAAGGGAGCTCCGTTACCTACCATCTGCACTACCCAGAAAAGGAAAGTCTCGTTAGAGAATTTAGACCTTGTAGCATCTGTGCCCGAACCGGTGCTCTGCCAAGTCTCCCCCTCACATGGTGGGATGATGCCAATGAAGAGCAGCTTTCTGTCCGGGCGTCAAGGTCGTAGCATATCTCCCTGCCACGAAAGGGATGCGCACCCCTCCATACTCTACGGGCTTTGCTGGTAACAAATCCCCTACCACCTCGAAAGGAAGACGAAAGGAGAGCGGGCCTATGTCCCACTGGTGCAGGGAGCACCCAAGAGAGACAACAGAGACAGAACTCCGTACCTCGCTCGAGGTGTAGCCCGCCTATAAGAAAATCAAAACAAGCCTCCGGCAAGAGATAAGCAAGAGGGCAGGTAACTCAGCAAAGCATAAGGTACACCAGGAGCATCTAAGAACTTCCAGAGAGAGTCCCGATAGCCACCACTGCTCGTGCCCTCCTTCTCGATCCAGACTTTCACTTCATCTCTTTCTTAGAAACCTCCGAGAGTGGAGACCGCTTCGGGATCCATCGACAAGGATCTGTTCTCCTAGATCGTTCTCTGACTTGATCGTCAGAGTGCCCCCGCCAGGATCCCCGGCCCAGGTCTCCTTTCTTTTGTAGGTCCGGGCACGTGTGTTGGACGCCGTACGGGAGTGCCACCAACCGACACCGAGCAGGAGTTACAAGCCACTACGATCTAGGCGGCAACAGATTGGCGCGCCAGGAAAGAAGACGGTCCCCAGTTCGAGCCAGTCTCCCACCGCTAAAGCAGTTCTGCCCGCACAATGGTGGTCATGCACGCGCGAGAAGCCTCCACTAGCCATGTAGGGGATCCTCCCCCCCCACGAAAGCCCACGCTGTCCGAAGAGGGATCTCCCCACTCCACCACCACCACCTCCGGGCGGACCTCCAACTCGCCGCTCTCGCCCAGCAGGTACAGACCTTGACTGCAGCAGTGCGGCAGCTTCATCATCAGCACCGGTCCCTAGCCACCCAGCAGCAGCCAGAGACCCCGGCAGCTCAGGCCGCCGGCCTACGTGGTAGCATGCATTCCCTCTAGGGAAGGTCATCGCACCCGCGAGCCACATCTGATCATCGGGAAAGCCTTCGGATCCCGGGAAAGAGGCAATGGAATGGGTCGGTCGACTAAAAAAGCCGGTCCCTGGCCTCTGACCATGTCGCCGCCAAGCATTGCAAGCACCATCAAGGCAAGGCCCCCCGGCGCGACCCTCCCCAACCATCGCCTCCATCTCCTCCGACAGCCTTGATGGAAGGTTCCATCGTCGAGGCTATTAGGAACCAGGCTGAAAAGCGTCTAGAAGAGCAAGAGCGCAAGTTGGCCGAGTTGTCCGGCCAATTTGCCAACATGCAGGGCTCCACACGCGAGCCAATGGGCTATGACGCATGCCCCCTTTCTCTCAAGAAATCCAAGCAGAACCGATCCCCAGTCGGTTCTATATGCCTTAGGTGGATCCCTACAACGGGACCACCAACCCTCTGGACCACCTAGAGAGCTACAAGGCTCTCATGAGAGTCTAAGGGGCAATCGACGCCCTCCTCTGTATCGCCTTTCTGGCCACTCTTCGGAAGGCCGCTCGTGTCTGGTATACTCGCATCGAGCCTGAAAGCATCCACTCCTTCGCGCAACTAGAGGGGAGGTTCGTGGTGCACTTCGATACTTGCCGGAAGGTGCCACAAGAGGCCGACAGCCTCTTCTCTATTCAGCAACGGGACCATGAGTCCTTGCGGGACTGTCCCACTTCAAGGTTGTCATCCTGGAGATCTACAATTTGGATGAGCTCGTCGCCATGCTGGCACTAGAAAGATGGCTCAGGACCTCCCGCCTGACTTACTCCCTAGACGAGAAGCCATCGAAGACCTACTCCGAGCTCCTTCGTGTCCACAAGTACATCCATGCGGAGGCCGACCAGACCAGAAGAGAGTTAGATGGGAGGCCCTTGAAGAAGCAGTCCCAAGGAGAAGCCTCCGGGGTGCATAGGCCCGAACCAGCCCCGAACCTCTGGACTGGCCTAAAGCCGAAGAACGCCCCTGTTCCAGAAGAAAGATATACTCCTCTCCTTGCCCTAAGGTCCAAGATCCTTATGGAGATTGAAGGCGAGCGCTATCTACGCCGCCCTCCACCGCTAAGGCCATCCGGTAGCCGCGACAAGTCAAAGTACTGTCAGTTCCACCGTAACCATGGCCACAACACAGAGGAATGCCACCACCTCAAAAGAAAGATTGAAGATCTGATAAGAAGAGGCTACCTCGGAAAGTTTGTAGGGGGCAAGGCTCCGGCGAAACCTCAAGCGCTTGCGGCTCTCCCCCCTATCGACAATTGGCACACCGACAAGCCGGTGGGCATGATATCCTGGGGGATAGAGCGAGCCCCGAAAAGGACCAGGACGGGGGAAGGGTCATAAAATATACGCCCCTTTGCGAGGGGAAGGAAAACTAGGAAGGGGAATATAAATAATGATGCCGTTCTCGTCGAGATGATAGCGAAGCATCCTGTAAAATGGATTATGCTCGATAGTGGAAGTTCGACTGATGTCCTTTTTTACGATGCCTTCTCTAAGATGAATTTGTCACCTGCTCAGCTAAAGCCGATTCATGTCCCCCTCGTCGGTTTTATCGAGACTTGGTGAGGGTTGAAGGGAAGATCATGTTCCCAGTCACTGCCGGGTCACCATCTCGGCAGAGCACCGTCATAATGACCTTCACGGTTGTTAGGCTCCCTTCGACCTACAACATGATTCTTGATCGTCCATGGCTCAATTTACTCGACGCAATCATATCAACGAAGCGGCTTTTGATGCAATTCCCGACCCCCTATAGAGTAGGAGAAATGAGGGGGGCACCTCAGTCGATTCAACACTGTTTACAAGCCGTCCCCAAAGCCAGGAGCGTCGGGAAAGATCCTACGGCTGATGACTTCGACCAAAGAGTCCAGGATTCTAAAGACGGTCCAATTGAGCACCTGCTATCTTCCCCTAGGCGAGGACCCACTGAAGACTGTGCTGATAGGAGCCCAGTTGCAGGAGGACGAGAAGACTCGCCTGCTGAGTTTCCTCAGGACGAATGCGGACGTGTTCCCTTGGACCATGGCGAACATGCCAGAAATCCCCTCTGACATCATCACTCATCGACTGAACATCAACCCGAAGTGCCGCCCGGTCCGGCAAAAGAAGAGAAGTTTCATCCCAGAAAGGCAAAAGGCAATCAATGAAGAGGTGGAGAAGCTCCATGCGACCGGATTCGTTCACGAAGTCCAGTATCCCAGCTGGCTAGCGAATGTGGCCATGGTCAAGAAAGCCAATGGGAAGTGGAGGATCTGTGTAGACTACACCGACTTCAACCGAGCCTGCCCAAAAGATAGCTTCCCTCTCCCAAAGATCAATCAGCTGGTGGATGCTACCTCGGGGCACCGTCTACTCACCTTCATGGATGCATTCTCCGGGTACAACCAGACTTGGATGCACCCGGAAGACGAGGAGCACACTGCCTTCATTACGGACCGCGAGACATATTGCTATCGGATGATGCCATTCGGCCTGAAGAACGCTGAAGCTACTTACCAGTATTTAATCAACAAGGTCTTCAAAAACCAAATTGGCCGCAACATGCAAGTGTATGTGGACGACATGCTCGTCATGAGCTAGCCGGAGTTAGACCATGTTGCAGACCTACAGAAGCTTTCCACGATCTCCGCCTTCACCAGATGAAGTTGAATCCAGCCAAGTGCGCATTCGGCATGGCGGCCAGGAAAATCCTGGGCTTCATGGTAACTCAGAGGGGAATCAAAGCCAACCCGAAGAAGGTTCAGGCAATCGTCGACATGGAACACCCCACTCGAAGCAAGTACAGTGCTTGACCGACCGGATTAGTCCTGAGCCGGTTCATCTTGCGCTCCGCCGATCGCTGCCAACCTTTCTTTAAGGTGTTGCGCAAGATGCACTACTTTGCCTGGACAAAGGAATGCCAGGAGGCCTTCGAGGAGCTAAAAAAATTCCTGGCATCACCGTGACTGCTCTCCAGGCCGAAGGACGGGGAGGAGCTCCTCCTATATCTGGCGGTCATCCCGGGAGCTGTCAGTTCAGTGCTTGATCGCGTGGACAGTGAAGGAGTTCAAAAGCTGGTGTACTACATCAGCAAGCTCTTCCAGGATGCGAAAATCAGGTACACCCGCTCCAAAAAATTAATTTTCACACTCATCATGTCTGCTCAGCATCTCAGGTCATATTTCTAAGCCCACCCGATCGCGGTCCTAACTGATCAGCTGCTGAGGACCATACTCAGCCGTTCGGATATGTCGAGACGTCTGGCGAAGTGGGCGCTGAAGTTTAGTGAGTTCGACATCACCTATCGCCCGAGGCTGTTCCAAAAGGCACAAGTGCTGGCAGACTTCCTAGTCGAGTGTGCCAGCATGGATGAAGAGCCGGAGAAAGCTTTCCCGGAGCACCAGATCAAGCCGCTGACTGACAAGGAGGTCTGGGTCCTCCATGTGGATGGTGCGTCGAATGCAGGAGGAAGCGGAGCCGGCCTCATCCTCGCCAATCACAACGGGGTCGTGGCAGAGTGCGCACTGCGCTTCCTGTTCGAGGCTATCAATAACCAGGCAGAATACGAGGCACTCCTCGCAGGGTCAAGAGTATCCCACGAGTTGGGAGTGTCCAGTCCAAGAGTCTTCACGGACTAACAGCTAGTAGCTGGTCAGGTTTTCGAGAGAGTTCGAAGCCCAAGACCCCCAAATGTCGAAGTACTTAGAACAGGTGCGCGCGAGTGCAGTGGGTTTCCGGTGCTTCAGCGTCTCCCACATCCCTCGAGAAAAGAATGCTCATGCCAATGCCCTCTCCAGGCTCACAACTCTACTGGATTCATCATTAGGACGCACCTACATCGAATACCACCAGGCTCCTAACTACGAGCTGCCCGCTGAGGTCCAACAAGTCACTCCTGAACCCAGCTGGATAGACTGTTATGTCAGGTATATCATCGACAACATTCTGCCCGAGAACTGCAAAAAGACCGGCCTTCTCAAGAAGGCTGCACGCTTTGTGGTGATAGATGGGCAACTCTACCGCAAGTCCTATTCTTACCCGCTTTTGAAGTGCTTGAGATCCTCGAAGGCCGCCTTTGTGCTCCAAGAGATACACGAAGGCTTCTGCAGGAGCCATGTGGGGAGCAGAACACTGGCGTACAAAGCCCTCCACCAAGGTTACTACTGGGAGACGATGAGGGAGGACGCATCCGACTTCGTAAAGAGATGTGACCGTTGCCAACAGCATGCCTGCATACAGCATCAACCGGCTACGCCGCTCGCATAGCTCTCCATCCCCTGGCAATTCGATCAGTGGGGAATGGATATCTTGGATAGTAGCCATCGACTATTTCACCAAGTGGGTCGAGACCGAGCCATTAGCACAGATCACTGAAGCCAAGGTTAGATCTTTTCTTTGGAAGTCAATCGTCTGCCATTTTGAACTTCTTTACTCTATTATCACCGACAACGGACGGCAGTTCAACAACCAAGTATTTGAAGAATTCTGTGCTGACCTCAACATCCGCCACCGTTTCACTTCGGTGGCTCACCCTTGGACCAACGGTAAGGCCGAGGTGACCAGCCGGACCATCCTTCAAAGGCTCCGGACTAGGCTAGACCAAGCCAAGGGCCGGTGGGCCGAAGAACTTTCCAGCGTTCTTTGGGCCTACCACACCATCCCCAGGACGGCGACAAGTGAGACACCCTTCAATCTTGTCTTCGGAACAAGGTTGTAATTCCGCTGGAACTGGACCTGCCCATACTCCGGATAGAACAGTAGATGAAGCTGAGAATCCCGCCCGACTTCTACTTAACCTAGACCTTCTGGAAGAGACAAAAGACAAGACTCGGCTTCGCTCCGCATGGCATCCTACAAGCAGCGGGTCGCCCGGTACTACAATTCCTGTATGGAGTCGAAGACCTTCCGTCCAGGCGACCTGGTTCTGCGACGGACTAAAGTCTCGCAGCCCTGGGAATGTAGCAAGCTCTTCCCCAACTGAGAAGGCCCTTACAGGATGGTCGAGGCCCTTCCTCACGGAGCTTACTATCTCGCCGAGCTTGATGGTGCCCAATTTCCATGAACTTGGAATGCCAGCAACCTAAGGATGTACTACCAATAATGTAAGATTCCTTTCCAACAATAAAAAATTCCTTTTTGGTGCAACGTTGTTTTCACGTGTAGGAAAATCTTCGCTCGGCTCTAAGTCTAGCAATCAAAGCCGGGAAACTCCTGAAGCCCCACACTTCAAAGCCAGGAAACTCCTGAAGCCCCGCACTTCCAAGCCGAGAAACTCCTGAAGCCCCGCACTTCCAAGCCGGAAAACTCCTGAAATCCCGCACTTCCAAACCAAGAAACTCTTGAAGCCCCGCACTTCAAAACCGGGAAACTCCAGAAGTCCCGCATTGAACCCGTCGGGCCCTCAGTCCGACGATGGCAAGCCAGGACGCTCCAGAAGTCCCGCAGTCAATCCGTCAGGCTCTCAGTCCGACGACGGCAAGCCGGGATGCTCCAAAAGTCCTGTATTCAATCCGTCCAACCCTCAGTCCGGCAAAGACAAGCCGATCTCCCAAGTCGGCGACAACAGGTCTGGGATTCTTGCCCCACAAATCAATGGCATTCCAGCTCGGCAGGGATAACTTGCAAGAACCTCCAAGGTCCTTCCAGCCATCCACCAACTCCCAGATCAAGGAGGGAGCCGCAGAACCTTGGAGGCCCCAAGATAGGTGGTCAACCCTGGCCAAACCCCTGAGGACCCTTAGCATAGCTCTCGGCATGGTGAAGGCAACTAACGGGACCACTAAGTCCCCTTCGGTCGCCAACTATCTCTAAGGAGACACCGGGAAGAATTGGAGTCTAAGAAGTTTTGGTGCAGTGGTCACAACGAAGGTTCGAACTCATGCACCAGAAGGAAAAGAAAAAGGAAGAAGACAATCTAATGGAAAAGGAGAAATTTCATTAAGATGGTCCCCAAACAAAAACTCCTAAGTATGAGTCAAAAAAAAAAAAAGGAAGAGAAGAGAAGGAAAGGAGAGGAGTATTCAATGAAAAAAGATGGACTTCATTGATTAAAGTTTCTTTACAGTAGAGGAGACCCCCGACAGGCCGGGTAGCCCCCAAAGAAGTGAAAAGGAAAAGAAAATTCCTAAGTACAACCACAACTCCATGGGCTCCTTCCCGAGATGGCGAGGGGGGTCGCGGGCATCCCCCTGGCTCTTCGCCGGTAGGGGTGCCACCTCAGAAGTTGATGGTGGGCTCGCTGCCTCGTCCGCTTCAGTTGAAGGCCCCGTTTCCTTAAGACTAGTGCCAGGGGCCGTTGGAACGATGACGGCCTCCAAGTCTAGCTCCAGGAAAGCCTGCGCCAACTTCGACCGGCATACTGTGAACCCCTTCACGAAGGAGTCCACGATCGCCTCCTATACCTCATCTACAAATTCCGCCGAGGCTTTGTACCTCGGCACCGCCTCTACCACTTCCTTCTTGGCGGCTTCCATCAGGGCCACCGCCGTGGCCGCCTTCTCCTCCGCTGATGCCGCTCTTGCAAGCGTCGCCTCCAGATGGGTTTGGAGTATCCGGGCCTACCCCTCCAAACGTGCCACCTCCGCCTGGTGGGCGACCTTCCCCCTCTCGACGGCCAAGGACACCTCCATATCCCTGGCCCACTTGTCAGCTCCAACCGCTGCTACCCTTGCGTCAGCCAGCTCGGCGAGGGTCCTTCGATCCTCAAGGGCTCGGACCCTCCCTGTCTGGACCTAGCCTCCTCCCCAAGTGCTTCCATCTCCACCTTCTGTTGGGCTTCCCGTTTTTCCCAATGGACGCAATAGTCTTTGATCAGGATTATGTCGGTGCCGATCTGTTCCAACAAGAATATCAATGAGGATGGTCTTATTGGTATGGAAAAAGGAGCTAATGGATAAAGAAACTTATTGTAAAGAGCCAAGATAGGATGCCAGTGATGGCCTCCGACAGCAGCTTGCCGCCCCTCCCGGTGCTTGTGTTATTAGACGGCGAACTCCATCATCCGCTCGGCCAATGCTACGTCCTGGGTGACCGCCAAGTTTGGTTGCACGGTCATCGAGACCCGGCATACTGCTGGGGCCAGCGACGCTGTGGCCTCCGCCGAACCCGAGGAAGTCGATGGCGGAGGAATCTGGGCCACCGGTCATGGACTCGCCGCTTCGATCGCTGACGAGGGTGGTGGATACGGCGTCCTCTCTCTTCCGACTTGGCCTCCACCTCGATTATCTCTTGGGCTTCAACTGCAGCATGGGCCACAGGCCCGGCCCGCACCGCCGCATCGAGCCCTCATACCAAGAGTTAGGCCTACGGCCCGGGCAATAAGGAGGCCAACCCAACCACCCCGCTCTCCTGGCCGGATGGGGCAGTCGATCTGGGCCCCTGGTTGGGTTCCTCACGGGCCCTTTTCGCTAGGCTTTCCCTAGACCCAAGAGGCGCACCCCTTTTCCGGGTCATCCCCAGAATCTGATCCAGAAAGAACTTCATGCTTGCAAAAAAGGAGGAAGGTGAGTTAGTATCGAACCCAAGGAGGATTCAAGGAAAAAAAGGAGACATGATCTAAGAAGACTCACCTAGGGCCTGGATTGGGCTGACCCCGACATCATGCAGGTTCTTCTCGGTCAGCAGATCCTGAAGAGAAGGAATCTGGGAGGTGACGAGCTGGTCGTACACCACCCGGTTTGCTGGCTCCACTTGGGAGTTACGGTTCGAAGACCGATCCGGATTGCTCCAGACCCAATCGACCCCCTCGATCGAGGCAAAAAAATACCTACTCTTCCATCCCTTGATGGAAGAGGGAAGCTCGAACTTAATGTCCTTAGGGCGAAGAGCAACAAACCACTAACCCTCATCGGTTAGGTGGCGCTTCAGAATGAAAAATGCCCTGAAGAGGAAAAAATGGACAACAATTCCATGAAAATGACAGAGGACTATGAAGCAGGAGATGACTCTAATGGCATTGGGAGCAAGCTAGGCCGGAACTAGGTGAAAGTTACTAAGGATGGAGAGGAAAAAAGGATGCAGAGGAAGACGAAGACCCCCAAGAAAGTAGTCCTCGTATAGAGCGATCCGAATCGGGCCATCGGAGGTGACCCACTCCCTCGTTCTCGGGACAGAGAGCCGGACAAAGTCTGGGATCCCGTATGTATCCCAGATCCATGAAAGGTCCTCTCCAGTCATCATTGAGGCGACACCGGAGAGACCAGTCGAACCGGAAGGAGGAACTGGAGGACTAGAAGGGAGAGGAGCAGGACGAGGGGCCCTGGGACCATTGCTGACTATCCCTGTTGGTCGAATTCTCTTTTGGACACTAATGCTCAAGGGAACCTTATCCTCCTCATCGAAGGATGGGGTCCTCGGCTGGGAAGGTCCAGCTTCATTAGGGTTGCTAGAGGAAGGACGACTCCAACCCGAGGGACTCATCTCTAGACAAAGAAGTGGAAGACAAGGAATAGAAGGCATATGGATCCTAAGGCGGGACTCTCAACCTAATCAGAGACGAAGAAGAAGACAAGGATGGGAAGGACTGACCTGGATGCCTTGGGAAAAAAGAGGGCGAACTGGGAAAGAAGGGCTCTGGCTTGTCTGCGAGGTTCGAAGGTTCGAAAGAGATGGTTTGAGAAAAGTTTTCCTCCCTTTCAAAATGACCAGACTGCACCCATGCATCCTTTCGGTGTTCTCACTGCCGGATGCATGCCACGTGTCAACATCGACCGAGAATGGTGCCTCGATACTCCGAAGATCACCTTGGGCACGACATCAACCATTGTGATACCTTAGACCCGCTGACGTGGCATCCCCACATTGGCCTCGGGGCACGATCTGCGAATTGCCGACGTTCGTGGCATTTAATGGTGCCGGATGTGTCATTTCCACGTCAGCGTCATCATAACTCCCTTCGTCCCGAGCGCCATGTTGCATCGAGACTCGTGAGTGGGGGGGGGCAACTAATGTGACAGGACCGCTGACGTGGAGCCCCTCTCGGACCCAGCTGTTGGCGGGCAGTGCCAACTGGACAAAGACTCTGGTGGGACCTCCTTCGATTTGGTCCCCTCATGCCGGGATGGCTCCCCCGAGGTCGAGTCCCGGCCAAGGTCAGGCCCTCGTTCTTCGCGCCCCTCGTACCGGAGTGACTCCCCCGAGGTCGAGCCCCGGTCAAGGTCAAGCCCTCGTTCTTCGCATCCCTTGTGCCGAAGTGGCTCCCCCGAAGTCGAGCCCCGGCCGAGGTCAGGCCCTCGTTCTTCCCGCCTCTTGTACCGAAGTGGCTCCCCCGGGATTGAGCCCCGACCGAGATCAGGCCCCCATTCTTCGCGCCCCTCGTGTCGAAGTGGCTCCTCCAGGGTCGAGCCCTAGCCGGGGTCAGGCCCCCGTTCTTCGCACCCCTCGTGCCGAAGTGGCTCCCCCGAGATCAAGCCCCGACCGGGGTCAGGGCCCCATTCTTCGCGTCCCTTGTGCCAGAGTGGCTCCCCCAAGATCGAGCCCCGGTCGAGGTCAGGCCCCCGTTCTTCGCACCCCTCGTGTTGTTGTGGCTTCCCCAAGGTTGAGCCCCGGCCGAGGTCAGGCCCCCATTTTTCGCACCCCTCGTTCCGGAGTGGCTCCCCCGAGGTCGAGCCCCAACCAAGGTCAAGCCCTCATTCTTCGCGCCCCTCGTTCCGGAGTGGCTCCCCCAAGGTCGAGCCCTGGTTGAGGTCAGGCCTTCGTTCTTTGCGCCCCTCACGCCGATGCGATTCTCCCGAGATCGAACCCTGGCCGAGGTCGCACCCTCGTTCTTCGTGCCTGTGGGAGAAGTCTTCTTCCCCGCTTGAGGTCGATCCCATGATCAAAATCAACCTCTTCTCCGGGGACAGATACGAACATTTTAAATGAAGGCTCTCTTCCCCCAGCACCCCAGGGTGGACAAGTGACGGTGCAGGCAAGTGGCACCATCGCCCTTATCCTGGCATGGCTGGGGAGATTGGCATGCTTGACGGGCGATGACACACTGCCTGGAACATCTGGAGGGATGGCTCCCCTCTAGAGCACGCCGACTGTGCCCCTGTGAAGTGGCATTTCGCCAAGGCACGCCGGTCTACAGGGGAGCGCCTCACCGAAGCCACTGAACTCCTAGTCCGCTGCCGATGCCACCTGGGAAAGGGAGCTCCGCTACCTATCATCTGCACCATCCAGAAGAGGAAAGTCACGTCAGAGAATTCAGACTTTATAGCATCTGCACCCAGACCGGTGCTATGCTAAGTTCCCCTCTCAGATGGTGGGACGGCACCAATGAGGAGCAGCATCCTGTCGGGGCGTTAGGGTCCACAGCATATCTTTCCGTCACGAAAGGGACGCGCGCCCCTCCATGCTCTACGAGCTCAACTGGTAACAGACCCCCTACCATCTCAGAAGGAAGGGAGAAGGAGAGCGGGCCTATGTCCCACTGGTGTATGGAGCACCCAAGAGAGACAAAAGAGACAGAACTTCGTACCTTGCTCGAGGTACAGCCCACCTATAAGAAAATCAAAAGAGGCCTCCGTCAAGAAGTAAGCAAGAAGGGGCAGGCAACTCAGCAAAGCATAAGGCACACTAGGAGCATCTAAGAACTCCCAGAGAGAGTCCCGACGGCCATCATTGCTCGTGCCCTCCTTCTCGACCCAGATTTTCACTTCATCTCTTTCTTAGAAACCTCCGAGAGTGGAGACCGTTCGGGATCCACCAATAAGGATCTGTTTTCCTAGATCGTCCTCTGACTTGATCATCGGAGTGCCCCCGCCGGGATTCCCGGTCCGGATCTCCTTTCTTTTGCAGGTCCGGGTATGTGCATTAGACACTGGACAAAAATGCCACCAACCGATGCCGAATAGGAGCTGCAGGCCACGACGATCTAGGCGGCAACATTCCATTCACTTTCTGATGAAACGTGATATGGTGAATCTATAATAGCATGTCCACTTGGCTCATAACTATCAAATTAGAAAATTAAATGGGTTTTTGGAGGAGGATACATAGAATTAATACACATGATCCTGTGCTTAAAAAAATAACAACTTTCTAGGTGGATGGCAAATTATAACAAGAAGGCTTAAAATCTTCAAGATAAGATTGTTGATTTGTGGCAAAAGCCAACAAAATAAATGTCAAGAGGATATCACTAACATAGTGCTTGGACTTTAAGGTAAATCTAGAGAGTATGGTTATGCTTTGAGGTTTGGATTATCAAATAAAGCTTACGCTTCAGAAACATATTTGTGAGTACGATGCGTTTGATTTGTTATCCAACTCATAGACGAACACATGTCCAAAGAAAAGGACGCCTAAACTAACATTCTACTTTCGATCGGGATATGTGATAATCCTTGATTTATAAGAGAAAGCAAAGCACAGATTGGGTGGCCGC
Source organism: Areca catechu (assembly GCA_021397845.1). Classification (NCBI taxonomy): domain Eukaryota; kingdom Viridiplantae; phylum Streptophyta; class Magnoliopsida; order Arecales; family Arecaceae; genus Areca; species Areca catechu. The sequence goes on from CM038045.1 coordinate 60,659,525, forward strand.
CTATATTGCTGAGCGCTATGGTGGAATCCTATGGACATCTCATTCTAGGCGGGTATGAACCATCCGGTCAATCGGAGGAAAAAAAAACCCCCTCTCTCCACTTACCCTAACCAATGGTTATTTTATTAAAATCCTTCAAAAATATAAAAGCGTTTATCTTCCTTTAATCAACCAAATGAGCATGAATTGAACAAAAGATTCCCATACAAAATCCTAACTTTGCATCTCTTAAAATATTAAAAACTAACATCACGAGTCATCATATGGATATCAATGGATTTACATAACACTTCTCCCAAATATAATCATAACCTGATAAATAAAAAACAATGATGTCAAGCAAGAAAATCGAAAAAAAAAAAACGAGAATAAGGCAAATAATTAATCGCCAATAAAAAAAACCTGACCTGATTAAACCCACGCTGCTCGATCGCATTGACAATCTTGTCAAGATCAAACCCGCCCCTCGACGTCGCGAGGGCCGTCCCGCCCCTTTTATGCCAGTTATGCACCATCTTGGGGTCCAAATTCATCGGCTCCATCGAGTAGAGCCCGCGGTACCCCGAGGGCACGCCAAAGATCTGGCGCACGCCGTAGAGTTCCCAGAGACCCACCCCCAGCTCCCGGATGACAGTGTTGAGCCCGGGGCAGAGCCCGCCACAGGTGACGATCGCCGCTCGGACGGCGGTCGGGTCGAAGTGGATGGTCCGGCGGGGCCCCGCCCGGTGGTAAGCAAGGAGGCGGCCACCACTGGTGGCGGTGGCGGAGGAGAGGTCGAATAGGATGTGGCGGAGAATGACGTCGGAGGGAGAAAGGTAGAAGCCAGGGAAGGGGTGGTTGAAGGGGCTGCGGTCGATGGGGTTGGTGAGGGCGGTGAGGTTGGGAACGCAGTCGGAGAGATGGGGGAGCTTCTGGAGGGTTACCGGGGGAGGGAGAAGTCAGTGGTGGTGGAGGTGGGGTTATCGTCGTCGGTGGTGGTGGTGGTGGTGGTGGCGGGAGCGGAGCTCGAGTTCGGATGCATGGCGAGGTCTATCGCAGCAGCAGGAGCAGAAGGACGAAATCGATGGTGACCGAACAGGTGAGAAAGAAGGGGAAAGCGTTAAAACGGAAAGAGAGAGTTACGTCCACGTGGTGGTGTTAAAGTTGTCCAAGTCGAGGTACAAACCTGCGCGCGCACCACGTATCATAAGCTTCCCGTGGATGGCACCCATGCTGAGAGCATTCTTCGAAATATAAAATTATGTCAGACATTTATTTGGCATATTTTTAACGACTACATTCTTATCACTGTGATAAAAGCACGGTTGATAGGGGCACGATATTATTTTTTTTACGATCACGAATTTAAAATATGAGTTTGTAAATAATTTGATTAAATTTTAAATTTTCTGATATATATGATTGTAGTGGGATTAGAATGACATTAGCTACTACTTCGATATCGTAGTAGGGTTAAGCTGACATACCATCGATTGGTGAAGAAGGTACATGAAAAATTATTGTCCGAATCAAACAATCATCTAATGGATTGGGAAGTTACATAGGAGATTTTTTTTCCTCACCCTTCTTGTTTATCAAAAAAAAAAATAATTACATTTTTCCGTGTTGCATCCTTCCTATTTTTTATTTTTATTAAAATTAAAAAAATGACAATGGCTGATCAAGGCTTGAATAATTATTCTTTTACCAATTATAATTCTACCATATTATCATTTATTTAATAATAACTATAACTATAAATTTTATCAAATTATTATTTATTTAATAATAATTATTATTATGATAATTAGTTATTTGATGTCATGACCAAACCATCAACCACACTAAGCAACTGAGAAACTATAAGTGGCTATAAACCTGATTGGCATGATATCCCTCAATACGAGCTAATTGAATAATTATTTGGATCCGATTAACTATCAAGGCAAACTTAGTCAAGTATACCGGGACATAGTATCAAGGCTACCACAATCAATAACGAGCAAGGTACAAATGTTACTCTTTAAAAGAGCTTGGGAGGCGATTGCCAAGATGCGAATAGTGGGCTTGAACCACCCACTGTTCGGAGTGCCCGAGCAAGAGGTGAGGACAAGCAAGAAATAGTTGTCACAATAAAAAGATGTTTCCTCAACCAAAAGATATCAATCAGAACATAAAGATCTCAATAGAAAGAAAATCTTAATAGAAAGTTACTATCCTAACTAGAGGAGGTTACCTCTTAACAAAAATCAGTTATCCCAAGTAACTGTAAATAGGTAAGAGGGGACTCCCAATAGATAATGCTTTTATCACCCACTAGATGCTCATGCTAATACTCTCTCGCCATTTCTCTTGACTCTACTATTGTCCAAATTATTCCAGTGACTTAAGCATCGGAAAGTCTCCCGTTAGAAACAACCAGTCAAGCGAGACTTCTTTTGCATGGAGCACAAAGCACCTAGATCGCATCTCACCGAAGAAGGCTGTAGGACCACCAAGTGCCACTGAAGTACTTGGAGCAAGGATTTGAATACAACAGAATGGCAAACCAGGTAAGGGGAGAAGATTCAAGAATTGAGAGGATCATGGTGAGGACTGGAGCCCAGAATGCCTCTACCAATCATATCGAGCAATCTTCATGCAATGAAGGATGCCCTGGCTAAACGATAGAGCCCATTGTTTTCCCACCTCTGCAATCGGTGGATCAGCGGCACTTGCTTGCCACTCTAGTGTAGTAGGTGCAAACGCTGACTATGGCAGTGCAAGGTTTATAGTGGGCAGCTGTGAACCATTAGTAGTAGTAGTCAAAAGTCTCCACTATTCTTGCTGCTATCACATGACTTGGCTAGTGATCTCCTTTTGAAAGATCTCCACATTGACAACTTCCCAGTGGTCATGATCACTGCCACCGCAATGAGCAAGTGTCGAGGGCGAGGATCAGTAACAAGGAAGAAAACAAAGGTGGGAAAAATGCCCCTATTGCTCATCCAAATCCTCTTAGAAGGGATCAACTTATGGACCCCCTCAGTAACTTGCCAATCAGCAGCTTAAAGATTATGATCGCAAACTGCTTAAGATTGATTGCTAACTTGTAGATCTTTAGGGAGAAAATAGAAGCCCGATGGAGTTCAATACCCATCCTCCTTTCTCACAATAAATTATGGAGGAATTGATTCCTATTCAGTTCAAAATATCCAAGCTAGAGTCCTATGACAACACTTCCGATCTGCTAGACCATCTAGAGAGATACAAAGCTTTTATAATGATTCAAGGCACCATCGGCACCTTGCTCTACTTAGCCTTCCTAGCTACTCTTTGGAAAGAAGCTCAAGCCTGATACTCTGGACTCGAGCTAAGGAGTATCCACATCTTCAAATAGCTAGAGAAGCAGTTTGTAGCTTACTTCAATGCCAGTTGTAGAATGTGACAAAACTAAGATAGCCTCTTCTCAGTCTATCAACAAGATGGGGAGTTGTTGAAGGATTAAGTGGCTTGCTTCAAAGCGACCATGTTAGAGATCTACCATTTAGATGAGTCTATAGCCATGTTGACCATGAAAATATAACTGCACCCTTCCCGATTTACTTGCTGGATAAGACACACCCCAAGACTTATTCAGAGCTACTGACAAGAGTCGGCTAGAAGTTGATAGAAGGCACACTCAGTTTGTAAGAAACTAATGGAAGACCAAAGAAGAAGCAGGTCCAAAAAGGACCAGGTGGAAGTCAAGCCAAGAAACCTGACTTGTCATGCTGAAGAAGTCCTAAGCCAAAAGGTTCAGTCAATAAATATGATAACTATACTCTCTCTTGGCCCCCAAAACTAATATTCTTATAAAAATAGAAGTAGAAAAATATTTACGAAGACCTGATCCAATGAAGGCTTCATTAGTCTCTCACGATAAGAGTAAGTACTGCCGCTTCCATCGAGATCATGGCGATGATACCGAAGAATGCATTCAGTTGAGGAAAGAAGTTGATGACCTTATTCGACGTGGCTATCTTACAATAAACATCCTGGGGAGGAGCTTGTCCCAATTTCCAAAATCCTGATCAACATCAGGCCAAAGGAGAGATCAACAATCAACTGAAGGCTAGAATGGTTAATATGATCTCTTAGGGTGCATGGTCCCAGGGGCAAAATACTCTTCAAAGAGGTAGAGGGATCGTGATAATGTAATCTCATTTTCTGATGATGACTTGGTCAAAGTTCAAACTCCACATGATGATATTATTGTTGTATTGGTGCGGGCACCAGGATTAGACAGGCTCTTCAACCTTCTGTGAATTTTAGATTAGGGTTCTAAGTCTTTACTGAGTCCTGTAATAAGGCTTAAAATATTTAAGCCTAAGTAATTTGCATTCGAGTCATGTAACTAATATCTAATTAGTTTCAATTTTCATTTAGTCTTGTAATTTGACCAAATTGAGTCAAGTTTGGATCAATTGATCCTGTAGTTAGCCAAGTAGGTTCATAGATTCAAGTCAATTTGAAGATGGGTTTACACATTCAAGCTAATCTGAAGATGGGTCCACAAATGAGAAAACAAGTCAAGCCTAATTGAAGAAGGATCAAGCCACTTCTCTTCCATGCCAAGTTAGATTGCCAAATCATCTTCCAAGTCATGGGAACACCACATCACCAATGCCACATGTTATGAGAGGTGCCACATCACCAAGTTCAAGTCAAATTTGGTGGCCAAGCTTCATGAAAATTCAAACTCCTCCCTTGATTCATGCAAGCTACCACCCTCATTCCAAGGTGCCACATCACCAAGGCCAGGACAAATTTGGTGGCCAAGCTCCATGAAGAAAATTTAAATTCAAACCTTCCTTGATTCATGCAAGCTACCACCCTCATTCCAAGGTGCCACATCACAAAGGCCAAGTCAAATTTGGTGGCCAAGCTTCATGAAGAAAAATTCAAATTAAAACCTCCCTTGATTCATGCAAACTACCATCCTCATTCCACTCCACAAATCAAGCTTGTACCCTCTTTCAATTTGAGTTTTAATGAGAACTTGGAAGCTTATAAATATGTCCCTAACCCTCTTGTAATGGGACAATAGATCAATGAATGAAATTCTGAAATTTTTCTTCTAGCCCTTGTCTTGTGACTTGGAACACTGTGAGAGAGTGAACTTTTGTTACTTAGCATTGAGGGGTGTGAGGCCCTAGTTATCTTCTTGAGCCTTTGCTACTTAGCATTGAGGGGTATGAGGCCCTAGTTTTCTTCTTCCCATGCAAGCCAGCAATCCATTTCCCAAGCTTGGACGCCCCTCTAGAAGATCCTCCTGGATGCCCAACAAGAAGAGCCCTTCTTGACCGCCACCTTCACTTCACCCCTTCTCTTGTTTCTTTGCCTTCCCGTTCTTTCTTGTTTTTCTAACTCGTTTCTAGGTTGCTTGCAGGTTCTTTCGGTACCACAGACAAAGGAGTAGGCCTACCTTACCTTCAGGACCATCTGATGAAAAGTCGACAGATCCACAGGGTCGAGGGCTTGATCTTCTTGGCCGCATCCATGAGTGTAAGCGTACTCAGCATCCGGCACTTCATAATTTTAAAAGGTTTGCATTCCCAAATCTCCTGAGTAGGGTATTATTTAGAGCTAAGTCCTATAGAAGTTTCTCAATCCCGGGATCCTTCTTTATCATTGTTTAGGGTCTATGTATGCATGCTAGAAGTTTCTTTTCATTATGCGAATCTCTAGATCTATTCTTAGCATGATTTCGGGAATTTGCCAATTCATTAAAATATAAAACACAAAAACAAAGAATCACTTGCATGCATATCTCGGTCCTGCATCATGTTTGGTATCAGAGCATGGTTAGGACTTAGTTTCTCTTTAAGTACTCGGATTGGGTATTTCACCATGGCTGTCCGATCATAGGAAAAACTAGGGTTGCAAGAGCCTCACATCCCATTCAAAAAGGATTTTTTATGGCATGTAGGGGTGCCGATATGATTGACCCTTGATGAAGAAAATAAGGAGATAGGTATCTTAGGCCCTAAAGAAAGTTTCGGATTAACTAAGTTTTGCATCATTAGATTTTAGCATCATTAAAATTCTGTATCATGTCCAACCTAGTACATGGTCTGTTATTTTAATTATTGTTTTATATAAAAAACTCAGAAATCATTGATTCTTTTTTGCTGGATTCCAAGTAATTTGTAGTATTTTCAGAATTTTCTCAAAATTTCTTTCGATCTATAGATTTTCTGCACACCTGATTACTACCTGAGAATAATTCTGTCCCGAAATTTCAACAAGTCCAATTTCAGCATACTTTCATTTCTGCATAGTTTAATTTCTGTACTTAAGTTCATCTTATTTAATTTTCAACAACTAACATCAAAATGCAAAAAAACTTTAGTGTACTTCATTAGATTTCATGTGTATGCCATCATATGCATAACTTACTTTAAGGGCGACAATATCATAAGATAAGGGAAGGAGATCATTACCTTTCCTTGGCCCGAAAATCACCACCTTTGCATTTCAAACCTAAGCCTAACTTAAAATCTATTAGCAACCTAATAGCTTAAGGACATCAATGAGTCGGGTTTAACCATCGTGGGAAGCTAGTACATGCAACCCTTCAATTAGTACCGGGAAGCTAGTGTCTAAGGCAAGAGGTTTAGTGTCAAACGACCTAAGCGGTGTTGTGGTTCCTTAATTGGGTCCCTGTGAAAGCGGGGGGTGGGCTCCCACACTCCCATCTCTTACCTGGCTGGTGAAAGGGCTAGTTGTTGTACTGTGTGTAGTCTAAGTTAACCCATTCTGATTGAACTTATAGGTCTAGCAAAACTGTAGCACCTTCCTTTGTGTGTTGCATGTCAACTAGGTTAGGAGTTTAATATCACCCACATCACTCTCAGTCAGGTGAACCCATAGATAACCTCGAGAATCAAATTAGGATCCTCACTGAGCAAATTGCCAAGTTGACCCAAAGAGCTGATAGATTTGAAACAAGGCTAGGAACTCTGGAGCGGACCCAAGAACCTCACACTGAAGCAGAGTTTGAATCACCTCCCCACCCTAGGACATTCCCCCAACATGATCCCTCCTTAGAGGCTGAGCCCAGAAGAGTCACACACCCTAACCCAGCCCACGAGGTTCATCCTAAGAGACCCAATAAAGAGTTCATAGACCAGGTTAAAAGAGGATCTAGTAGCCTAAAGGAAAGGGAGCCAGGAGTTAACCTGATCAAGGCCAAGGAGTTAGAGAAGGAGATTACCGAGGGAACCCCTGCCACTAAAGAGATTCATGAACCGACACAAAGAGAACACTCTCAAGAAGTAGTTGAAGCTCTGAAAGAATTTGAGGATGTATTTTCCGATGAGTTACCTGATCAACTACTACCCCTTAGGGACATCCAGCATGCTATAAGCTTGGTCCCAAAATCCTCATTACCAAACCTTCCTCACTATGGGATGAACCCCACCGAGCTCCAAGAACTATAGAAACAAGTGGACCATATGACACCCATAAATCAATGTTCAAATCTTAAGGTCATCCCGAGTAACCAAGGTCTGTTTAATGCTTCCAAGAGATTGTCCCAAGACTCCGATTCCTATTTTCTGTCATACCCTAAGGCTTCCAATATTCCCCAAACTTTCAAATCATACTGTGTTGAGGTCATTCGATTGCACCAGTTCTTTGAGTATGTTAGGTTTGCAACCTATTTTGGTAGATCTTATGGTATTTGCTAGGACTCCATTGCAAATTTTCATGTGCATACCAAACCAGGATCAAACCTAGAGAGTCTTTAGTCTGTTAGGTTTAGGCCTAGAGAGTCCAATAAAATTTCTCTCAATAGGATGCATAGTTGAGTCTGCATTTGTTAGGTATCAGTACGAGTCTCAGAGTCCACAGCTTCATTCGCACAGCATGCATAAGGAGATTAGCCAAAAATTTAATCTAGGTAATAATACATACAAGAAATTGGTTGATTCTCGAAAGCGAGCCAAAGAATTTGAAATAGGAAATTCTGTAATGATTAGGCTTAAACCTGAATGGTTTCCACCAGGAACCATTAAGAAGCTACATGCTCATGAAGTTGGCCTCTTTAATGTAATAAGGAGAGTTGTCCCTAATGCCTATGTGCTTGAGCTTCCTCCGGATTTTGGCATTAGCTCGACTTTCAATGTCTCAGACTTAGTCGAGTATAGGGAGCTGGCAACAATACCCAGCGAGCCATTTAGGCCTGACCTATCTTTTGAGAGCGAACCCGACCCTGAGTGTCCACCTCCAATTTTACTTGAGAGAGAAGAACAGATCGAGCATGTCCTGTATGATTAAGCTATCACAACCCGGGGCAAAGGCTATCAGCATTACTTGGTCCGTTGGCAAGGCCAGTCAAAATCTGATGATTCGTGGATTACCCGAAAGGACTTGCAGTGTCTCGATCCTGATCTTCTTAAGAGATACCAGAGCCAGGCCAACCCTTACTCGATGGGGTCGAGTTCCTACCACCCCGGGAGAATTGGTATGGGCACTAGGATTAGACAGAGGCTCCTCAACCTTCTGTGAATTTTAGATTAGGGTTCTAAGTCTTTATTGAGTCCTGTAATAAGGCTTAAGACATTTAAGCCTAAGTAGTTTGCATTCGAGTCATGTAACTAATATCTAATTAGTTTCAATTTTCATTTAGTCTTGTAATTTGGCCAAACTGAGTCAAGTTAGGATTAATTGGTCCTGTAGTTAGCCAAGTAGGTTCATAGATTCAAGTCAATTTGAAGATGGGTTCACACATTCAAGCTAATCTGAAGATGGGTCCACAAATGAGCAAACAAGTCAAGCCTAATTGAAGAAGGATCAAGCCACTTCTCTTCCATGCCAAGTTGAATTGCCAAATCATCTTCCAAGTCATGAAAATACCACATCACCAATGCCACATGTTATGAGAGGTGCCACATCACCAAGGTCAAGTCAAATTTGGTGGCCAAGCTCTATGAAAACTCAAACTCCTTCATTGATTCATGCAAGCTACCACCCTCATTCCAAGGTGCCACATCACCAAGGCCAAGTCAAATTTGCTGGCCAAGCTCCATGAAGAAAATTCAAATTCAAACCTTCCTTGATTCATGCAAGCTACCACCCTCATTCCAAGGTGCCACATCACCAAGGCCAAGTCAAATTTGGTGGCCAAGCTCCATGAAAAAAATTCAAATTCAAACCTCCCTTAATTCATGCAAGTTATCATCCTCATTCCACTCCACAAATCAAGCTTGTACCCTCTTTCAATTTGAATTCAAATGAGAACTTGGGAGCTTATAAATATGGCCCTAACCCTCTTGTAATAGGATAATAGATCAATGAATGAAATTCTGAAATTTTTTTTCTAGCCCTTGTCTTGTGACTTGGAACTCTATGAGAGAGTGAGCCTTTGTTACTTAGCATTGAGGGGTGTGATGCCCTAGTTATCTTCTTGAGCCTTTGCTACTTAGCATTGAAGGATGTGAGGCCTTAGTTATCTTCTTCTCATGCAAGCCAGCAATCCATTTCCCAAGCTTGGATGCCCCTCTGGAAGATCCTCCTAGACGCCTAACAAGAAGAGCCTTTCTTGACCGCCATCTTCACTTCACCCCCTCTCTTGTTTCTTTGCCTTCCCATTCCTTCTTGTTTTTCTAACTCGTTTCTAAGTTGCTTGCAGATTCTTTCGGTACCACAGACAAAGGAGTAGGCCTACCTTACCTTCTGGACCATCTGACAAAAAGCCGACAGATCCACAGGGTCGAGGGCTTTATCTTCCTGGCCACATCCATGAGTGTGAGCGAACTCGATATCTGGCACTTTAGAATTTTAAAAGGTTTGCACTCCCAAATCTCCTGAGTTGGGTATTGATTTAGAGCTAAGTCCTACCGGAGTTTCTCAATCCCGGAGTCCTTCTTTATCATTGTTTAGGGTCTATGTTTGCATGCTAGAAGTTTTTTGTCATTATGCGAATCTCTAGATCTATTCTTAGCTTGATTTCGGGAATTTACTAGTTCATTAAAATATAAAACACAAGAACAAAGAATCACTTGCATGCATATCTTAGTCATGCATCATGTATCCATAACAATAGCTAGTTATAATGTATAACGAGCATTGGTCAATAATGGAAGTTCCATTGCTATTTTATTTTATGATGCCTTCTCTCGAATGAAATAGTATGGAAATCAATTGAGGAAGGTCACAATTTCCTTAGTTGATCATTTCTCTAAGAACTCGATCAAGGTTGAAGGCAAAATTACTCTTCCTATCATAGTCGGAAGCTCGCCTTGACAAAGCATATGATCCATCTTACATTTACAATTGTTTGGGTACCTTTGACATACAATGTTATCCTTGGATGATCAGGGTTGAACTTGCTCAGAGTTATTGTCTCAACTTCTCACCTTCTTGTTCAATTCGTAACAAGAAATGGTATTAAAAAGATGCATGGAGATCAGCAACTAGCCCAATAGAGATTTATGGTAGCCACCAAAGTACAAAAGGCCAACAAAACACCAATAGTCGATCAACTAGATCGAAGAGAGCCAGAGAACATGGGTGAACCAATCGAACAATTAATTTCTTTCCTACTAAAGGAAGAAGATCCTTCAAAATTGGTGCAAGTTGGACTCTTTTGTTTGAGAAAAAAAGGAACCGACTACTAGAGTTTTTATAGTGCAATACTGATATTTTTTCTTTGTTAGCATCAAACATGTCGGGGATTCCTCTAGAGTTATCACTCACAAGTTGAATATTGATCCAAAGTATAAGTCAGCCGAGCAGAAGAAGAGAAATTTATTCCTAAAAAGCAAAGGGTCATTAATGAGGAAATTGACAAGCTCCTGGTGGCCAAGTTTACTTGGAAAGCTCATTACCCTAATTGGCTGGCTAATATGGTTATAGTCAAGAAGATCAATAAAAATGATAAATCTTCATCGACTATACAAATCTCAAAAAGGCATGTCTGAAGGATAACTTTCTACCATCGAAAATTGATCAACTAATTGATGCAATTTTTGAACATAGGTTGCCAAGCTTTATGGATGCTTTTTATGTTTACAATCAAATCAGGATGGCTTCCAAAGATGAAGAAAACATTGCCTTCATAACTAGAAAAGGTATTTATTGTTATAAAGTGATGCCTTTTGTATTAAAAAATGTAGGGGTCATCTATCAATGAATGGTCAATAAGATCTTCAAGAATCAGCTTAGGTGCAACATAGTAGTTTATATCAACAACATACTCGTCAAAAGCTCCAACGAATCTATCCATATCAAGGTTATGAAAGAAGCCTTTAGCACCCTTCATCATAATAAAATAAATCTAAATCTCAGTAAGTGCACCTTTGATGTAACCACGAGCAAGTTTCTCAAATTCCTAATCACCAGACGAGTCATCAAGGTGATTCCGGAGAAGATCCAGGTGATTCTTGATATGAGGCACCCAACCTTCAAGAAATAAGTATAATAACTAACTAGACATATTGCAGTACTTAGTTACTTCAAGATCTATCAAACAATGCTTAGCATTCTTCAAAGTTCTATGACAGATATATAACTTTACTTGGATAGAAGAATGCTTGTAAGCTTTCAAAAAATTAAAAAAGTTCCTCAGATCTCCACCACTACTTTCTAAGTCTAAAGTGGGAGAGGAGCTATATTTATAACTTGCTACATCTTAGGAAGTAGTGAACTCAGTACTTGCTTCGATGGACTATAAAGGAGCTCAAAATCCTATCCATTATACTAGCTAAGTACTTCATATTGCTAAGACCAGATACTCTAAATTTAAAAAGATTATTTATGTACTAATTATTTTTACATAGCATCTTAGGCCAAAATTCCAAGCTCATTTAATTGTGCTCTTAACCAACCAACCATTCAAAACCATTCTACAACAAATAAATACCTCCGGGAGAATGGCCAAATGGGCCATTAGGCTTGGTGAGTTTGACATATCATACCAACTATGGTCATCTTTAAAGGCCTAAATCTTGGCTAATTTTCTGGTCGATGTATATGGTCGAAAGAAAAGCTTGATAAAGGCCCAACTGAGTAACTTGATCTTGAGACAACCTAGACTTTACATGTGGATGGAGCTTCAAATTTTCAAAGAAGTGAAGTTGGTCTAATCATGACAAACTTAGAAATAGTTACTAAATATGCACTCCACTTCTTATTCAAAGCAACCAACACTAAGATGAGTGTAAAGCTTTTTTAGCTGGGCTAAAAATTGCCAAAGAACTTGGAGTGAAAAGCTTAAGGGTATTCATTGACTCTCAATTAATAACCGATCAAGCAACTGGCAAATATGAAGCTAGGGACCCAACTATGATCAAGTATCTTGATAAGCTACAGACTATCACATCAACGTTTAAGCACTTCAGCATATTTCATATACAAAGATGAGAGAATGCTTGGGCAATGCACTTTCTCGAATCCCAACTTTTGTCGACAACTCCTTGGTCGAACTTATATTGAATACCTAGAGGCACCCCATATCAATGATGATACTAAAGAAGTCCAATAGATGAATCATGGGCTGAGTTAGATGGACCTATTGGTCAAGTTTTTGATGAAAGGAGTTTTACCAGACAATCCATTAGAGGGAAATCAACTAAAATGGATGGCTTCTTAATATGTGCTACTAGATGGACAACTCTACAAGAGATCTTTCTTTCTACCCTTACTCAAGTGCTTATGGTTGACTAAAGATGATTATGCACTTCAAGAAATCCATGAAGGAATTTGTGAAAATTATCTGGGAGAAGATCCTTAGTTTACAAATATCCGAGGCAAGGATATTACTAGCCCACAATATGAGAAGTGCCATGATTTTGTCTGGAAGTGCAACCGGTGCCAATTGCATGCGAACATCCAATGGTAGCTAGCTAGCCAACTGACTCAACTCTCATCTCCATGACTGTTTGCCTAGTAGGGTATGGACTTACTCAGTCCATTTTTCCTAAAAATTGATCAGAAAAAGTTTCTTGCCGTCACCATCACTACTTCACCAAATGGATGGAGGTAGAGCCCCTAGCTCAAATTACCGAGAGCAATCAAAGACTTCCTTTAGAAATCTATCATATGCCTATTTGGACTCTGGTATATCATTATTACCAATAATGGATAATAGTTTGATAATTAAATATTTAAGAAATTCTATGCTAAAGTTCATATTCAACATCGATTTATATCTATTGAACTTCCTTAATCAAACGGAGAAATGGAAGTTACAAACCGAACAATTCTACAAGGCCTCGAGACCAAGCTTGATGAAGCCAAAGGTAGATGAACATAAGAGTTACATGGAGTTATTGAATAACTCTTCGAGTACCAACAAATGAGTCTCCCTTTAACTTAGTTTTTGGTACCATAGTGATCATCCTAGTTGAGATTAGACTATCGATTATGAGGATAGAGTACCATGATGAATCAAGCAATTAAGCCGACTAAGAGTTAATCTTGATTTATTAGAGAAGACTTGAAATCAAGCATACTTGAGAATGGTAATGTACCGATAATGAGTTACATAGCATTACAAAACCGAGTAAGGTCAAAGACTTTCCACCTGGAAGTTCTCATGCCATGGTGAATAGAAGTCAAGGCCGATTGAATAAGGAAAACTATTTCTAAATTAGAAAGGACCCTAATAAGTAACTAAAGCCCTTCAACAAGGAGCTTATAGGATTGAAAGTCTTGATAGGACATCAATTTATCGAACCTGGAATATCGAGAACTTTGGATGCACTACCAATGATGTACCAACATTTGCTCAAAATATAACATAGTTTTTCTTTAGCTATGCGAACTTTGGATGCACTACCAATGATGTACCAACATTTGCTCAAAATATAACATAGTTTTTCTTTAGCTATGCTTAAGAAGGCTCCATCATGATGGTTGATAAACACCTGGCCTTCCAACATAGGACCCATTGAAGCCCACTTGGCCCATTGATGCTAAAAAGGCCCATTAAAGCCTAGTTTCCATAAAGGTCCACTGAAATCTGGTTGCCACAAAGATCTACTGAAACTTGGTCAGCTGATTAATTGACACTTAGTCAACTATGATGATGGCTAATTGATACTCGACTAACAAAAGTGATTAATTGATACTCGATCATTTAAAATGAGGTTTGCTTAAATCTCTAGGATCCATTGAAGTCCACATGGCCCATTGAAGTCTAAAACAGGTCCATTGAAGCCCAGTTGCCATAAAGGGTTCATTAAAACCCGATTGCCATAAAAGGTCCACTAAATCTTGGCCAATCGATCGACTGACTCTCGATCAACTATAGTAATGGCTGATTGATACCCAACTAACAAAGATAATTAATTGATACCTAATCATCTAAAAAAAGGTTCACTGAAATCTTTAGGGCTCACTAAAGTCCATAAGGCCTACTAAAGCCTACAATGGGTCCATTGAAGATCATTTGCCATGAAAGGTCGGTCGAAACCTGGCAAGCAATTGAATAACACATGGCCATAGAGTTCAAGGTGATTGATTAATACTCAATCATTAGAAGAAATACTCAATAATAGAGTTAATTGGATTGAAGCAACACTTGCCAATTAACAACTGGTTATCAACAACCATGGCAATTGACTAATACTTAGTCCTCCAAAGGAACTTAGCCGACAAAGGAACTTGGGAGATAATGCTCAACAGTGACAAACAACTTAGCCGACAAAGGAACTTGGTTAATATTATAATCAAAAGAATATCTTGTTTGACTAAACCTAAAAAAGTATGTCTTATTCAGCTAAGGCTACACTTACCAAGTTACTTAGCAAATGAAGTTTGCAAGACTACTTGTTCAGCTAAAATTACTTCGGCCAAGATACTCAACAAGTATCACAAACATTCATCATAGCTAAGAAAATATTGAAGGAAAATGTACTTTTTCATTAATATGAAAAGGCATCTACAAGAGGCAGGCCTAGTTTGAAGAAATAGAAGATACAAAAAGAGAAGCAAAAAGAACTAAAGTCTATGCATCTAGATTCATCGCTGGTCCTTTGAGGGTTTCAATTGAATCAACTTCTAGGGTGCTAGCAATTGCCTCGATTGCAGGTGCCTTGATGATGACCTTCTCGATGTCGGGTACTCCATTAGTGTCATGCTCTTTTTACTCCTCGGACTCAACATCAATGATCTTGCTCAAGTCCAACTCTAAGAAAGGCCTGAGCTACTTTGTCCTCGCAATCGGCGAACCTAAGCCAGTATGCATATGCATATCCCTCAGTTATTTCTTTAAGGAAGTTTATGGATCCCTATATTCTTCAACTGCCTGGATAGTGGTAGAATTTGCTCATTCCTTAATGGCTAAAGTTTAGACTCGGTGGCCCGAAGCTATGACTTGAGCATGAGAATCTTTGACTCAATGTCACCAAGCTTTGCCTTAAGTTCAATGGCATAGGCATGCTTCTTAGCAATGGCCTCTCTCTTCTTTGTCATTCAGGCTTCAAGTGCCTGAACAATAGTTTGGGAGGTCTCTAGCTCCTCCCTGAGATTGACCTCTTGGGCTTCAATCATCTTCAACACCTCGTCGATCACTTTGGCTTCAGCCTTAGTAGCTTATATTTTATTGTTCAGGTAATGACTCAACTCGGCAAAGCCACTGAACCCTTTTTGAACTATGGAGATATCATGAACAAGCTATAAAAAAAGATGACAAATTAGTTATTCAGCGATGATTTTCTCAATGAAAAGTACAAGGTGAAGAATATTTACTCCCATAAGAGCTGAACAGAATAAAGTCAAAATCTTGTCCAAAGGATGAGACTTTCACTCCTAATGTCAATGGAGGAGAATCACTTTTGTTGCTGCCTAGATCGTCATGGCCTACAGCTCTGACATGGCTAGGGTGAGTAAACTTCCTGCCAAGAGACCTTCACATGCAACCGGTCCTGCAAAAAAGAGAGGAAGAACAGGACCGGGGATTCCGGTGGGGGCACTCCGACGATCAAGTCGGTGGGCGATTAAGGAGAACATATCCTCCTTCGTAGAGCCTAGAGTGGCCTCTACGTTTAGAGGATGTTGAAAAGATAGAGTGGAAGTTAGAGTAGTGGAAGTTCGCAGGAGAGTCTTTGGATGTTCCTCCTTCCCTTCGCTCGGCTCCTCTTTGTTTCTCGTACTTGTGCTTACCTTTGTTGGAGGCCCTTTTGGGCTTCTTATAGAAGCATGTTTCATCTGGAGGGGGTTAGAGCCCCAGTCTGATGCTCTCTTGGTGCGGCTCCTGTGGGCAAAGTGCAGGTTTGTCCCTAACTCTCCAAAGAGGAGGGGGACAAGATCTGAGATCTTCAGAGGAAGCTTCTACCATGAGTGCAGATAGAGTATTGTGAAGTGCATGTTCTTATCGCGATGAGTGTGAGTGGCATGCCATAGGGCCTGACACCCCGACATGACACTTTCTCTAACGGGCATCGTGCTTCCATACTTGGGGACCTGGTAGAGCATGAGCCTGGTACGAGATACTGCAAGGTCTGAGACTCCTGGTAAACATTCCTCTTCCATGTGGTGCAGGTAGTGGGTTGTAGGGTATGACATCCCAAATGGTGTGCCTTTCCAAAGAAGGTGCCGACAGCGTACTGCAGGGCATGGTACTCCGGCGAAGTGCCTCTCCACAAGGGATACAAGCAGCGTGTCCCAGCAAAGAGTTCCTCCACAATAGGTGTAGGTGGCATGCCCTAGTGGAGCACCCCTTTATAAAAGGTGCAGGCGGTGTGCCCCTAGCAGAGCACTCCTCTACAGGAGGTGCAGGCAACGTGCCCCTGGCGGAGCACTCCTCCACAGGAGGTGTAGGCGGCGTGCCCTGGTGGAATGTCCTTCCATAGGAGGTGCTTCTTCTCTAAGTAACACAGGGGCTCAAGCAGGGATGGTGACACCACCTGTTAGGGTCGCTATCCCAGCCACTCCTAGGGTCACCCAAGGGGGGACCAGACCCACCTATCTTTGTTTAGGTTTGCCTTTAGATGGGGAGCTTGACTTTGACCAAGGGCTTGACCTTGGATGGCAGCTCGACCTCAGACAAGAGCTCGATCTTGAACGAGAGCTCGACCTCAACCGGGAGCTCGACCTCGGCTGGGAGCTTGATCTCAGATGGGAGCTCAACCTTGATCGAGAGCTCGACCTTGGACGGGAGCTTGACCTTGGATAGGAGCTCGACCTCTGATGAGAGCTCGACCTTGAATAGGAGCTCAACCTCGATCGAGAGCTCGACCTTGAACAGGAGCTCGACCTCAGACCAGAGCTCGACCTCGACTGGGAGTTCGACCTCGGCACTTATCTGGTGGCAGCTTCCATGTGGTACCTTCTGCCAGCTTGACTGCCAATTGGGATAAACATGGGCTCCGCGTTAGTGGTTAGGCCATATCAAATGCCCCCACTCTCTAGTCCATAGCACATCATGGCCTCTATGGGCTTAGGATGAAGGGAGTTATGGTGATGCTGACATGGAGAGATGTTCATCCTGCACCATTTAATGCCTCGACCATCGATGGCTCGTAGATCGTGCCTTCGTACCTATGAGTAGAGCTGTCAATGGGTCGGGTCCAGACTTGAGACCCACGGGTATTTACCCAACGAGTCCAAGTCTGGATCTAAATTTGGACCCGTTTACTCGGACCCGAACCTATTTAGTCATAATTAAATGGGTTCGGGTTTGGATATTGCATATCCAGACCTGACGGACTCGAGACCCGATTATATAAAATAATATTATATATATTTATATATTTATAATTTATATATTTATATATTTATATTATTAAGAGTCATTGGATCATCATCCAAGGGTTGAAATCAACCCTTGCTTTTATATAAAAATCCTCTTCCTCTCGCCAACTCGGTGCCCCGCCGGCCCTAACTATTTCCCTTCAATCAAATCCCAAAATCCCTCCCCTCGATGGCCGAAGCCTCCCCTCCCCTCGATGACTGTCATGACCGATGCCTCCCCTCCTCGATGTTGACGGCCGACACCTCCCCCCCTCGACGGCCCGACATCTCTCTCCCTCGATGGTCGATGCGGCGATGCCTCTCTCCCTCGACAGTCAACGCGGTGATGCCTCTCCCCCTCGACGGTCGACATGGTGATGCCTCCCCTCGATAGTCAATGCGGTGATGCCTCCCCTCGACGGTCGATCTGGACTGGCATTTGGTCGACGTTACCCTCCAATGTTCTTCGGTCTTCTCCACAATCCCTGGTACGCCCCTCCCTCCATTTACCTCTCCCTCCCTCCATTTACCTCTCCATCCCGATCTCTTCGTCCCTCCATCGTCTTACCCCTTTGGCTCTCCCTTCCTCAGCTCCGAGTCTCGCCAGCCACCGTTACACGGACATCATCCTCCAGCTATCTAGCAGCGGTGCCTTCGTCAGATCCGAGCCCCGCCGGCCATGCTACCCCGACATCGACCCCCGATCCCCGTAGCTCGACATCGACCCCCTGCCGGCCATCAACATTGTCGATCATCCCCCGCCGGTTGCCACTGCCCCTGTCCCAAATTTTGGTAAGTATG
Source organism: Areca catechu (assembly GCA_021397845.1). NCBI lineage: Eukaryota > Viridiplantae > Streptophyta > Magnoliopsida > Arecales > Arecaceae > Areca > Areca catechu. The sequence goes on from CM038045.1 coordinate 60,678,005, forward strand.
ATTATGGTATAGTTATGTAAGGATTCAGGTCCGGGTTCGGGTCTGGAACCCAGGATCCATTCGGGTCCGGGTCTGGTACTTTGAAATCAGACCCGTCAGGTATTCGAGTCTAGGCCTGGATCCGGTGGCTAAGTTTGGGTCCGGGTCTGGATATATGGGTTCCGACCAGAACCCGACCCGTTGACAGCTCTACCTATGAGGAGGTGCCACATCAACTGGCACAGGGGGAGCATGATGATTATGCTTGGCCTGTAGCGATTTCCTGCAGACCAAAGTGCCACTCACAGCAGATCCTAATGCATGGCGAGCATCCGATGGCAAGAGAAGGGGAAAGGATGTATATTTTAACCGGTATGATGCGACAAGGCATTGTTAGCCTTTTAAAAAGTGCCCATTCTCTTTGGCCATCCCTTAAGAACCTTCGAGCGAGGGAGCAAGGGGAGAGCCAGAGCTTTTTCGTCCCATTTCTGACTCCCTGACCCGAGGCATTCCATAGGTTAGTCCTCTTGTTCTTCTTCTTCATCATTCTCCTTCAGCCTGCGTTGAAGGGGATTAGTCAAGGTTTAGGTGTTTCTTCTTCTTCATCTCCTTCTTTCTCCACTAACATGAGTCCTTTCCGTAGGAGGCACCATCGCCCGGACTATTCTAGTGAGGCAGGGCCATCCCAACCGAGACCTCCTTCCTCGGATAGCGAGGAGGAGGACGTTCCCTTTAGAATCCATAGGGGTCCCTACCGAATGGGGATAGTTATAGGAGCCCCTATTGTTCCTCCACATTCTCCTCCCGTTTAGGATTTGGTCGATCCCTCTGGTATTGCTTCGACAATGACCCTACGAGACACCCTTCATCTTCAGAGCACTTATGGGATTTTGGACTCCATCCAGCTCTCGGCTCCGGGGCCGAGGGAGTGGGTCACTTTCAGTAGCCCAGGCCAGATTGCCCTATACGAGGACTTCTTTCTTGGGGACTTCACCTTCTTGTGCACCCTTTCTTCCTTTCCTTTCTTAGTAACTATCGTTTGGTTCTGGCCCAACTTGTCCCAAATGCTGTTAGGACCATTTCTTGCTTCATCATCCTCTGCTACTTTCATGGGATTATCATCCGTTTTTCTTTGTTTAAGGCCCTTTTCATTTTGAAGTGCTACCCTGTTGATAATGGGTGATAGTTCATGGCCCCCCACCCGGGGGCCTTTAAGCTAGACCTGCCCATTTCCATCAAGGGATAGAAGAATAGGTTCCTCTTTGCCTCGATTGAGGGAGTCGATTTGGTCTGGAGTGACCCCAACCGCACACCCAACCAAAATACCTCGGTGGACTCCACTGACAAGGAGGTGTATGACTGGTTCATCACCTCCGAGGTTCCTCCACTTTGGGATCTGCTGATCGAATAAAATTTGTTCGATGCCGGGGTCAACCCAGTCCAATCCCTAAGTAAGACCCAAAATCTAGGCTTCTTTTTGGTGAGAGTTTTTCTTAGTCTTGTGACTAACCAATGTTTCCTTCTTTTCGCAGACATGAAGTTCTCCATGGATCAAATCCAGTAGATATCTCGAAAGAGGCCTGCATCTCTGGGCCCCAGGGAGGACTTGCAAAAGAGGCTCCAGGAGAGCAGGAGTGGAGGCCCACCAGAGAGTCCTCCGCTGGGCTGGGAGAGAGGAGGCCCAGATCTGCCCTGGCTCCAACTGGAGCGGTGGCCCAAACACCAACCCGTGGGCCCAGTAGGAGCACCACACCTGAAGAGGGGACCATGCAGGCCCCTTAGGTGGCCCCACTCATTGTCGAGATCCTGCCATCGCTGGAGGTAGAGGTGGTGGCTGACGCTGCAACAAGAGGGAGACCGACCTCATCGACAACAACAAAAGCGGCCGTTACCCAACCAGCGACCGCTGAGCCTTTGTCGTCCACCATGCCAGGCCTGGCGGCACCCTCCGTGGCACCAGGCCTGGGAGTGGCTAGATTGTCGACATTGGTGCCACCGAACATGGCGGTCACCCTCGATCCTGGGCTGGCCGAGAGGATGGTGGACTTCATCTCCAGCCCCACAACCACCAGGAGAGGGGTGGCAAACTGCCAGGGGTGGTCATCACCGACTTGTTCTCCTAGCTCTTGTCGGTAAGTTCCTTCCTCCTTTAGCTTTTCCTTTGTTTATATGAATTTGACTGACCTTCTTTCATTTGTTGCTGCAGGTGGCCACTGATGCCCTCCTCATTTGTGACTCCTGCCTAGTGCTTGCTAAGCAAGACACCAGCTTTTGCAAGTGAATGGAGTCTATAGAGGTGGAGGCTCAAGCCCTGGCCGACCGGGTGCATGGCCTGGAGGGCCAGACAAAAGGTCTCCAGATCGAACTAGTCGACTCTAGGACCATGGTGGCATACTTGGAGAAGAAGGGAGAGGAGCTTGAGGTGGCCCTGGCGAAGGAGCGGGAGGAGGTCAATTGCCTGATGGAGGAGAGGGTTTGCTCTACCTCTGAAGTGGCCTGTCTAGAGGGGCGAGTGTAGACCCTCCAAATGCAACTTGATGCAGCAAAGGCCCGGGCTACTATGGCGAAGGAGAAGGCCATGGCAATAGTGGCGCTTATGGAGGCCACGAAGAAAGAAGCGGCCGAAGCTGACCCATAGTATAAGCCTTGGGAACCTTCATCAACAAGGTGTGGGAGACAGTCCTCGATGCATTCCACAAGGGGTTCATGGACTGCAAGAAGAAGGCGGGCCAGGCCTTCACCCTCCAAGGCCTGGACAACATAGTTCTAGACCTGACCGACGATGCCGAAGGTGAGGGGGCTTCATCTCCAGCAACCGGAGAGGGGGCGGATGCTGTGCTGGAGGCCGAGGCAAGGGTGCACATCGTACCAGAGGCCGAGGCAAGGGCGGCCGCTGACCTAGCCACACCTCTACCTGAGGCCCGTCGAAAATCGACGACGTGCCTCGTCAGCCTAGCAAGGCTCCAGCAGTCTCTCCATGATTTTTCTTTCTTTTTGTACATGAATATCCTGAAGGACTCTTTGGCCTGTCAGGGGGTCCTTAAAATAAAAATTTCTTCTATCAATGAAGAATTACTTTCACTTAACCAATGAGCTCAATTCTGCTTCTTCTTGTCTCTTTTTCCTTCTTGTTTTTGTATGGTAGAGATGTGAACCATATGATAGCTGAGTGTAAGGTTTCCAAGCTCCCGACCGTCTTCACCAAGTTTGAAATCTGGTATTGGTCTTGAGGGCTTCGGAAGTTCTCTGGCATTCCTTACTGGACTTAGAATCATGTAGATAAGAGTGCGGGGCTTCTGGAGTTTCTTAACTTGCTTCGCCAGACTGGGAGTTGATGGATAGATTGCGGGGCTTCTAGAGTTTCCTAGCTTGCTTCATCAAACTTGGAGTCCGATGGATAGATTACGGGGCTTCTGGAGTTTCTCAGCTTGCTTCGACGAACCTGGAGTCCGATGGATAGACTGCAGAACTTTTAGAGTTTCCTGGCTTGCTTTGTCAGACTTGGAGTCTGATAAATAGAGTGTGGGGCTTCTAGAGCTTTTCGGCTTACTTTGCTGAACTTGGAGTTTGATGGATAAATTGCAAGGCTTCTGGAGTTTTTTGGCTTGCTTCATCGAACTTGGAGTCTGACAGATATATTGCTAGGTTTCTGGAGTTTCCTAGCTTGCTTCGCCAAACTTGGAGTCCGATGGATAGATTATGAGGCTTCTAGAGTTTCTTGGCTTGCTTCGCTAAGCTTGAAGTCTGACGGATAGATTGCAGGGCTTCTAGAGTTTCTCAACTTACTTCACCAAACCTGGAGTTTGATGGATAGATTGCGGGGCTTCTGGAGTTTCCTGGCTTGCTTCACCGAATTTGAAGTTTGATGGATAGATACGAAGCTTCTAGAGTTTTCTGGCTTGCTTCGCCAAACTTGGAGTCCGATAGATAGATTGCGGGGCTTCTGGAGTTTCCTGACTTGTTTCGCTAAACTTGGAGTTTGACAAATAGATTTCTTTCATGAAGGGGGAGATATGACTGTACTAGAAAAGGGGCTCTTTTTTATTCTTAAAAGAGAATCGTACATTATTGATAGTACATTCTCATATTACTGGCATTCTAGGTTTGGGAAAGTTGAGTGCTGTCAAGTCCAGTGAGGCGGTAGGCTCCTTGTTATAGGATCTTGATCACCTTAAAAGGACCTTCCCAATTTGGAGAGAGTTTGCCATATTCGTTGAGAGACTTTAGCTCGTCGTAGGACGAGGTCACCTAGGCGGAAGGCCTTCGGCCTTATATGAGAGTTATAATACCGGGCCACCTACTGCCGATATGTCACCATACAGAGCCGAGCTTTATCTCTCATCTCTTCAAACAGGTCCAAGTTGAGGAGAAGGCATGCTGGATTCTTGGCTTCATGATATTGCTCCACCCGCAGCATGGGTAGACCCACCTCTATCGGAATTATGGCCTCAGAACCGAAGATGAGGTTGAATGGTGTCTCACTTGTCATCGTCCGAGGCATAGTGCGGTAGGCCCATAGTATGCTTAGGAGTTCCTTAGCCCAATGGCCCTTGGCTTCATCCAACTTGGTGCAAAGTCCTGGGACGATGGTTCGGTTGGTTACTTCAGCCTCCCCGTTGGTTTGCGGGTAAGCCACCGAAGTGAAGCGATGCTAGATATTCAGGTCGGTGCAAAACTTTAGGAAAGCTTGGTTATCGAATTGCTATCCATTATCGATGATGATCGAATATGGAAGATCGAAATAGCAGATGACTGACTTTCAGAGGAAAGATCTAGCCTTATTTTTAGTGATCCATGTCAGCACTTCGACCTCGATCCACTTAGTGAAATAGTTGATGGCCATAATCAAGTACTTCCATTGACTGGACACAGAAAAAAAAGGATCTAGGTTATCCATTCCCCACTAAGCAAATGGCCACGGAGCAGAGAGTTGGGACAGTAGTGAAGTCGACTGACATTATACGTGGGCATGCCATTGACAATAATCGCACTTCCTTAAGAAGTTAGTTACATCTTTCTGCATGATTTCCCAATAGTCCCCCTGTTGAAGGACCTTATATGCCAGCATCCTACCCCCCACGTGGTTCCCGTAGATGCCTTCATGTATCTCCTAGAGCACGTAGGCGGCTTCCGAGGGTCTCAGGCACTTTAGTAAGGGGTAGGAGTGGGACCTCCAGTAAAGCTAGCCATCCTTCAGCATGAAGGTGCAACTTTCTTCTTGAGGAGACTGACCTCCGTGCGGTTCTCAAGCAAGGTATCGTCTGTGATGTACTTGATGTATGGGTCCATTTAGCTTAACTCTAGGATAACTTGTTGGACCTCACCTGAGGCCTCGTAATTGGGGGTCTCCAAGTACTCGATGTAGGCATGCCTCAATGATGAGTCTAGCGAGGTCACCAATCTAGAGAGGGCATCAGCACGAGCATTCTCTCCATGAGAAATATGGAAAATGCTGAAATGCTGAAAGCCCAAAGTGCTCGAAGCACCTTTTCCAAGTACCTCTCCATCTGAGGATCTTGGGTTTCAATTCTCTCGAGACTTGACCTGCAACTAGCTGCGAGTCGGTGAAGACCCTCAGGCTCGACACACCCAGCTCATGTGATACTCTTAACCCCATAAGGAGCACCTCATACTTAGCCTAGTTATTTATGGCTTTTAAGAGAAAGCACAATGCACCTTCTGCTATGACCCCATCAGAGTTGGCGAGGATGATGCTGACTCTGGTTCCTCTCGTGTTGGACGTGCCATCCACGTGGAGGATCCATGCCATCTCATCTATCGATGGTTCCGTCGGGTGCTTGGGGGTGGCTTCCTTTGGTTCCTCGTTCATCCAGGTACATTCCACTAGGAAGTCAGCCAATACCTAAGCCTTCTGAGATGGCCTTGGGTGATAAGTGATGTCGAATTCACTGAGCTTTACCGCCCACTTAACTAGATGTCCGGATGTGTCTGGATAGCTAAGGATGGCTCTCAGAGGTTGGTTGGTGAGGACCGTAATTGAATGGGCTTAAAAGTATGGCCTAAGGCACTGGGCATATATTATAAGTGCAAAAATAATTTTTTTTAAAGTGGGTGTACCTAGTTTCTGCATCTCGAAGTAGCTTGCTAACATAGTACATCGGTGTATAAACTTTGTCTCCATCCATGTAGACCAGCATCGAGCTGATGGCCCCTAGAAAAATTACCAGATATAGGAGGAGTTCCTCCCTAACTTCTAGCCCAGAAAGTAGTGGGGGAGAGGCGAGGAACTTCTTCAACTCCTTGAAGGCTTCTTGATACTCCTCAGTCCAGGCGAAGTCGTGCATAATGCATAATGCCTTAAAGAAGGACAAGCAGCGCTCAACGGAACTCGAGATGAACTGGCTCAGGATCGCCTCTAGCTAGTCAAGCATTGGACTTGTTTTTTCAAGATGGGATGTCCATGTCGACTATCTCTTGGACCTTTTTGAGGTTGGCCTCGATCCCTCTTTGGATGACCATAAAGTCCAAGAACTTTCTAGCGGCGATGTCGAATGTGCACTTGGCTGGGTTCAGCTTCATTTGATGAAGATGGAGATTGTTGAAGGCTTTTATGAGGTCCACCATGTGGTCCGACTTCTGAACACTCATCACGAGCATGTCGTCCACGTAGACCTGCATATTGCAGCCAATCTAATCTTTGAAGACTTTGTTGATTAGACGTTGGTATGTTGTCCTAACATTCTTCAGGCTGAATGGCATTATCTTGTAGCAGTAGGTTCCTCAATCCATCATGAAGGCTATGAGCTCCTCATCTTTTGGATGCATCCAGATCTTGTTATACTTGAAAAATGCATCCATGAAGTTGAGAGACGGTGTCCCAAGGTGGCATCCACCAGCTGGTCAATCTTGGAGAGAGGGAAGCTATCTTTTGGGCACACCCAATTAAGGTCGATGTAATCCAAGTAGATTCTTCACTTCTCATTGGCCTTCTTGACCATGACCATATTAGCTAGCCAATTTGGATACTGGATCTCTCGGATGAAGCCTACAGTGTGGAGCTTCTCCACCTCTTCATTGATCGCCTTCTGTCTTTTATGACGAAGCTCCTTTTCTTCTACTGGACTAGATGGCACTTCGGGTCAACATTCAGCCTGTGGGTGATGATGTCGAGTGGAATCCCGGGCATGCCAGTCATAGTCCAGGCAAAAATATCAGCATTCGCTTGGAGGAAGCTCAGGAGGCGAGCCCTTTTCTCCTCAGGCAGGTGGGCCCCTACTTGTATCGTCTTCGAAGGATTCATCCTGAGGGGGAACGATAACAGGTGTTCAACCGGGCTGCCCTTAGCTTTCTACATTCTTTGGTCCAAGTAGTTGGCGGCCGGGTTCTCCTCGGCACTCCTAGCCTTAGGGATAGCTTGTAAGTAGTGCTGAACCGACTGTGGAATTTCCTTCATCTCCTTAACTCCATAGGAAGTCAGGAACTGGACTAGCAGTCACTTGGTAGATATGACTGCGTTAAGCTAATTGAGCCCTGGATGATCAAGGATCATATTGTAAGCTGAGGAGAGCCTAACAACCGTGAAGGTCATCATGGTAGTGCTTTGACGGGGAGGCATCCCAGCGATGACAGGGAGGGTAATCTCTCCCTCCACCCCTATAGAATCTTTAATAAAGCTAACTAGAGGGGTGTGTACCAGCCTCAACAAAGTGGGAGACATATTCGTCTTAGAGAAAGCATCATAAAAAAAGACATTAGTCGAGCTTCCACTATCAACTATAATTCATTTTACAGGATGCTTCGCTATCATCATTTCGATGACAACGGCATCATTATTTATATTTTCTATCATAGCATCCATTTCCCTTACTAAGGGGAGTATATTATCAGTCCCCTCCCTCGCCTTGGTCCTCTTTGGATCATGCTCTACCTTCCAGGAGATCATCCCTACTGGCCTCTCAGTGGGCTAGTTGTCGACAGGAGAAAGGGCCATGATGGCTTGGGGTTCGATCAGGGTCATGCCTCCCATGAACTTTCTAAGGTAGCCCCTTATGATCAAATCTTTGATTTCCCTCTTGAGATGGCAGCATTCCTTGGTATCGTGGCTATGGTCGCAGTAGAACTAGTAGTACTTTGACTTGTCGCAACCACCTAACGGTCTCAGCAAGGGAGGGTGATGCAGGAAGTTCTTGCCCTTAATCTTCATGAGGATCTTAGACCTTGGGACGAGAAGAGGGTTGTACCTCTCTCCCTGGACTAGAGCTTCCTTTGACTTGGGGCCCGCTCAGAGGTTCGGGGTCGCCTTGGGCCCATGCATCCCGGAGGGCTCCCCCCGGGGCTACTTCTTTAGTAGCCTTCCATCCAGCTCCCTCCTGGTGTGGTCCACTTCTTCTAGTAGATGTATTTATGGGTGCAGAGGAGGAGCTCGGAATAGGTCTTCAGGGGCTTCTTATCCAGGGAGTAGTGAAGTGGGAGATCTTGAGCCCTCTCTTTAATGCCAACATGGTGACAGGCTTATCCAAGTTGGAGATCTCCAGGGTTATAACTTTAAAGCATGACACATACTCTCGAAGAACTCATGATTCTGTTGATGGATGGAGAAGAGGCTGTCAACTTCGTGTGGCACCTTTCGGTAGGCATCGAAGTGCATCATAAACTTCTTCTCCAATCGTTCAAAGGAGTCGATGCTCCTGGGCTCGAGATGGGTGTACCAGACTCAAGCTGCCTTCCGCAAAGTAGCTGGGAAGGTGATGCAGAGGAGGGCGTCAATGGCCCCCTGGACTCTCATGAGAGCCTTGTAGCTCTCAAGGTGGTCCAGGGGATCAGTCATCCCATCATAGGGATCGACCTGAGACATGCAAAACTGGTTGGGAATCAATTCCTCTTGGATTCTGTAGGAGAGAGGTGAATGGGCGTCATAGCCCACAGGCTCACGGGAGGAGCCTTGTAGATTTGCAAACTAGCGAGATAGCTTAGCCAGCTTGCGCTCTTGTTCCTTCAGGCACCTTTCAACTCGGTGCCTGATTGTCTCATCAATGGACCCTTCTATCGAGACTATCGAAGGAGAAAAAGATGAGGGTTGGAGGAGATCATGCCGGGGGGCCTTGCCATGGTGGCATTTGCGGTGCCATGAGGCACCATGGTCCATGACCAGGGACTGGCTATCCTGATCATCCAAACCATCCCACTGCCACTTCCTCGATGTCCGTAGACTCCTTCGGGGATAGGATGTGGCCCAAGGATGTGACGGTCTTCCTTAGAAGGATCGCAAGCTGGCATGGGGTCTAGCAGCTTGAGCAGTAGGAATCCTTGGTTGCTGCTGGGTAGCCAGAGACTGGTGCTGATGATGCAACTGGTGCACCGCAATAGCCAAGGCCTGGACTTGCTAGGCGAGTGCAGTGACCTGTGGATCCACTAGAGGTGGCGATGGTGGATCAGGGAGATCCCTCTCTAGACTATGCTAGTCACCACGATGGAGAGGGTCCCCCACATGGCTGATGAAGCTTTCCACGTGCGTGTCATCACCATGGGGTCGTGGGCTTCCATAAATGCTCTTCAAATGATGGGGGGCCGGTTTAGACTGGTCGTTGGCCTTTCTACAGGTACCCTCCTTCCTGGTATGCCAATCTATTACAGCCTAGATCACCATGGCTCATAGCTCTAACATGGCTAGGGTGAGTAGACTTCCTACCAAGAGACCTTTACGTGCAACCGATCCTGCAAAAAAAAGAAGAAAATCCATACCAGAGATTCTGGCGGGGGCACTCCAATGATCAAGTCAGTGGACGATCAAGGAAGACATATCCTCCTTCATAAAGCCCAGAATGGCCTCTACGTCAAGAGGATGTTGAAAAGATAGAGTAGAAGTTAGAGCTGTGGGAGTTCGCGGGAAGTCTTCAGATGTTCCTCCTGTCCTTTGCTTGGCTCCTCCCTGTTTGCTCGTACTTATGCTTACCTTTGCTGGAGGCCCCTTCGGGCTTCTTATGGAAGCATGTTTCATTTGGCAGGGGTTAGAGCCACAATCTAATGCTCTCTTGGTGCAGCTCCTGTGGGCGAAGCGTAGGTTTGCCCCTACCACTCCTAAGAGGAGGGGGACAAAATCTGAGATCCTCGGAGGAAGCTTCTGCCATGAGTGTGGGCAAAGTGCTGTGAAGTGCATGTTCTTATCATGGTGAGTGTGAGTAGCGTGCCACGGGGCCTGACACCCTGACAGGATACTTTCTGTTACGGGCATCGTACTGCCATACCTGGGGACCTGGCAAAGCATGAGCTTGGTGGGAGTACTGTAGGGTATGAGACTCCTAGTAAACATTTTTCTTTCAGGTGGTGCAGGTAGTGGGTTGTAGGATGTGATATCCCAGATGGTGTGCCTTTTCAAAGAAGGTGCTGACAGCATACTACAGGGTGCGGTGCTGCGATACAGTGCCTCTCCATAGGGGATGCAGGCAGCATGCCCTGACGGAGTGTTCCTCCATAGTAGATGCAAGTAGCGAGCCTTGGCGGAGCACCCCTTCGTAGAAGGTGCAGAAAGCGTGCTTCTAGCAGAGCACTCCTCCGCAGGAGGTGCAGGCAGCATGCCCCTGGTGGAGCACTCCTCCGTAGGAGGTGTAGGCGGCATGCCGTGGAGTGTCCCTTTACAGGAGGTGATGCTTCTCTAAGTAACACGGGGGCTCCGGCGGGGATGGTGACACCACCTGCTGGGGATACTATCCCATCTTCTCCTAGGGTCGCCCGAGGAGGGACCAGACCCATCTGTCTTTGTTCAGATTTGACTTTAGGTGAGCAGCTTGACTTTGACCAGGGGCTCGACCTCGGATGGGAGCTCGACCTCGATCGGGAACTCGATCTTAGATGGGAGCTCGACCTTGACCGAGAGCTCAACCTTGATCGGGAGCTCGACCTCGGACGAGAGCTCGACCTCGGCTAGGAGCTTGACCTTGGTACTTATCTAGTGATAGCATCCAGGTGGCACCTTCTGCTAGCCTGACTACCGACTGGGACAGACATGGGCTCCACATCAGCGATTGTGCCACATCAACTTTCATTAGCTCTCGAGTAAGCTTTGTGTTGTGGAGGGCTGAGTCGGTAGCTTTCACTTGTGCTTCCATCATTTGTATCTCCTCTCCTTTGCTGTGGGGAGGTGCTATTTCAAATCTTGAGAGATTCTCTTGGGCTTTCCCTTGAGATGTGCTGGCCTCCGCTCGAGTTGAAGAATCTAAATGTCTCAGCACTGGTGCCAAGAAAGATGGGGGTGGTGCTAGTGTCGAAGAAGATGGAGGCGGTGCATGGATGACCATCACATCATTGTCATTAGTGGTGGTGGTGGATTCTCTTGGTCATGGCATTGGAGCTCTTATCGATGCTAAAGGGCCTCCAAGGGAGGGTCTTAGCAGAGATCTTTTCATGATAGCTTTCTTCAGGGGGCCCTCTTGACTAGAAGCCCTTTTTCAAGCTACATTCCTGACCAAGTCCACCGGTACTTTCATTCTTGCAAAAGTTGAGCAAATGACTCTAGCATCAAATTAAGGACAATGAGAAATTGAAGGGGTTTTGGAAGAATTATCCAAAGTGTTCACCAAATTGAGACCCACGTCATATAATTTATGCTCCGATAGCAAAATTTGCTATGGAGGAACTTCCATATTGGCCAACTTCTTATAATCCTCTTCGTCAATGGTGAGGATCTCATCATTTTTATTGGAAGATCGATTAAACTCCCTCCAAACCCAGTTGATCCCTTAAGGATGGTCAAAGGGTAAGAAGAAGAATTTACTTTTCTACCTATGGATGGAAGAGGGTAGACCCGGAATAAAAGATCGCTCATGGTGAGGGCTGATATACCACCAACTCTTCACCATGGGGTGTTTTCTAAGAATGAAAAGTGCTCAGAATAAAAAGATCCTTGGTTGGACTCTGAGCATACTACATAAAACTATGAAGGAACATAGCAATTGAAAGGAATTCAAAGCAAGTTAAGCTAGAATGACTCTGAACAAATCGAGGATGTTCAAAATTAAAGGATGAAATGAAAGTTCAAGTTTTGCATGAAGAAAATCTTTGTACATAGCAAGGTGACCCGACAGACTAGATATCACCCAAACATTTAGCTTGGGGCATGGACTTAATAGTGGCTCAGGGACTGATAATTATTCTCGGAGCTAAAAGACATCAGGTTTTATCTTCGATGAAATAGTGCTCACTGGATCAGAAGGGATAGAAGCCTCTGGGCTAGCAAATTGGCTAGCCCAAAGGATTTCCTAGAAAGAGGAAACTCCGACCTCTTCCATGTATTGAAAACGCACCTCCTCTGGAAAAAGTTTCCAAGATCCTTGAAGGCAATAGGCATGACTTATTGAGTGACTTTCATCTTTGGAAGAAATCATTTTTTAAGTATAGAAAGTAAAGATGAAAAACAAATCAAGCAAAGCAGTAAAAACAAGGGAAAAACAAATAAACAACCTTTTCACTCAAGAACAAGGATGAATATTGCCCGGCAAAGAATAATAAGATGGAAATAGTAGGAAATATCCAAGAAAATGCCCTAAAGAAGCACAAAGAAGGGAAACGAAAGAGGGAGATGGACTAACCTAGGAAGTATCAAGTTTTCCTAAGGGGTTTGGAGCTCAAAGAAGGTGATCTTCTTCTTTTGCTTGCTCTACAAGGAAACAGGAATCCTTGCAACAATGGCAGGGGAGCCCCTTTCATACCTGACTTGAATGGTTGGTATCAGAATCCTAATTCACTCGAAATCAACAGATATTAACATGTGGCTCAATCTGGACCAAGCAATATCTATCTGCTTTGAAATTACAACTGGTTGATTAACTCTCATTACCGGAGTCTATGCAAATCATTGAAAAGTTATAGCTGTCAAGCCACATGGTACAATCCCACTGACTAAGAAAGATCGATCAAATCATCACCATTTATGGAAATAATATGCAATCCTTTTGAGCTCTATGCTAATGATTCCCCTTTTCCATCATGATCGAGGTGATAAAATAACTGACAATGGTTTCTAAGAAAATAATGAAGGCTCAAGTGGCTAGAAGATCTGCTCAATTATCGAGGTCGAAGAAGCAACTACTCCCTTCATCTAGAAATGACAAAGGTTGAAAAAGTTAGTCATATTTTAGGCTCGAGAGTGGAGAGCAACTATTGTGATAACTACTTACTCGATCTCGATGACCAACTTGGTCAATGACTAAGTAAGAGACAACCGAGCCATCGACTGTACCGAGCAACTATGACACTTAGGACTGAGAAACTACAAGTGACTATAAGCTCGATTGACATAATATCTCTCAATGCACGCTAACCAAATAATTACTCGGACCTGACTAACTTCCAAGGTAGATTTAGTCAGGCATGTCAGGATACAGTATCAAGGCTAACATAATCAACAACGAGCAAAGCACAGATGCTACTCCTATAAAGAACTTAGGAGGTGATTGCTAAGGTGTGAATAGTGGGAATGAACTACCCACTGATGCCATTGTCCGAAGTGCTCGAGTAGGAGACGAGGACAAGCCAAAAATAGTTGTCACAACAGAAAGCCATTTCCTCAACCAAAAGATTCCAACTCAACATAAAGGGAATCTCAATAGAAAGCTGTAATCCTAACTAAAGGAGGTCACATTCCAATAGATATCAATTATCCCAAGTAATTATAAATAGGTAAGAGAGGACTCTCGATAGGTAATATTTTTACCACCCACTAGACACTCATGCTAGCACTTTTTTGCCATTTCTCTTAAATCCATTGTTGTCCAAATCTCTCTACTGATTTAAGGATCAAAGGGTCCTCCATCAAAAAACCATCGATCAAGCAAGACTTTTTTTGTAGGAAGAATGGAGCACCAGGATCACACCTCATCAGAGAAGGCTATGAGACTACTAGATGTTGCTGAAGCACCAAGAGCAGGGATTTGGCTAAAATGATTATCTTTTAAAAGCCATAATGCTTTTTGAAAACTTAATTTAAAAAATATTTTACTAAGAAAACTATGCAAGTGAATTGTTATCCATAACTATTGATATGGTCACTCTTCATATGAAATCCATATATTTTAAAATAATAATAAACAAGGAAGCATGACGCTTTTTATGTAAACGATGGTCCTATTTAGTGTGACAACCAAAAGAGTCCTTGAAGGTGGAAAAAGGGAAAACAACACAAAAAAAAATGGGGAAGAAGGAAAAATTAAAAAAAAGAAAAAATTACTCTGTTAGATGATTGAATGGTTGATTATATTCCAATTTTGATGAAATTTTAGTATATTATTCTTAGCATCAAGAGAAATAAGTTGAATGGTTTTGATCTTTAAAAAGCCTTCACCGTTGATTATTTTAAGTATCCATATTTGATAAGATTTATCCACTATTACAGTTTATTATTGAAATCCATCTTATTGGAAATGATTATTTTTATTATAAAAGCCAAAATTTAATTTTGTTGACATATTTGTATAGCCTCTAATTGATCTAGAGAAGATCTATAATAATATCATTATTCTAACTAGTGGAAGATTCATATCAAAATTATGGTCACTTATGTATAGATTACTTGATTATTTTGCTTATTTATTGCTTGAGTGGATCATATAGATTGTTGCTAGTTGGTGAATTATAGTGATATCCCATTTACATATACAAAAAGGAAAAAAAAAGTTTATAGCATTATTATTCATAATTATAGTTTTTTTAATAAAATGGTATTAGAGCAAGGTTGCTAGTGTTTGAATTTTCTTGTATTGATTAAATAGAAAACATACAGATGAAAGTATGGTTAAACTTGTATTCTCTAATTATGTAATTTAGAAGTCACAAATGGAAGAATTATTATTTTGCAAAGATTTATATAATACCATTGAAGGAGAAATTGCCAAAATAAATAACAAAACTTTACAAGAGTGGAAGAAAATAAATAGGAAGACGAATGGATTAATTAGGTAGTGGATAGATGATAGTGTTTTTTTATTATATTGCCATAGAGACTAATGCTCATACTTTATAAAAGAAATTAGAGAGTCTCTATGAGTGGAAGACTGCAAGGAAGAAAGTATTCATGATTAAAAAGCTTATAAATATAAAGTATATGGAGAGAAGTTTAGTTGCCAAGCATTTGAGTAAATTTCAAGATATAGTAATCAATTGGCTACTATGAAAATGATGTTAGATGATGTGTTGCAAACATTATTGTTGCTAGTTCCTTACCTCACAATTGGAAAACTTTAATTGTATCACTTAGTTATTCAGCTCCTAATGGTGTAATGATATTAGAAATAGTGAGGAATAATATGCTTAATAAGAAGATCAAAAGAAAAGAATAGGATATGGCTACATAGTCAAAGACATTGATATCGCTAAGGCGATAGCCCGATTGGTAGAGGCTTAAACCCCTCACCCACCAGTCACGAGTTCGAGGTATGATCCCGTGGGTGACTAGATTAAATTTAGGATGTGACCTGGATCACGTAATCGGGGTGGGGGGAGAGCGCACTACTCCGTCGGCTTAGCGAGGTCAGGCTGATGTACTCATCTATGATGGGGAGGGCAAGCGAAAAATGCAGTCCATATCGAACATGGTCTAGCGGGGAGGGGGCTCCAGCGGGGGTAGCTACGACGGGATTTATCCCCCCTTTTTCTTTTTCCTTACCAAAAAAAAAGGCATTGATTACAAAGAGATGGGAGAGGAGTAGGACAAGAAACTCTCAAAATCTTAACAACCATAATAAGTAAATGATGTCCAAATTTAAAATCGAGATAAAATGTTTTTATTACGATAAGTTAGGGCACATAAAAAGGAAGTGCAAAATTTTTTTTAAAAAAGCAATCAATAAAAAAAGGTGAAGAAAAGAAGAAAAAAAATGATATAATAACAACTACATCTGATATTGATGTTGTCATTATTTATGATAATGATTCTGTGAACCTTATAAGCTATGATTGTACTTGAATTATTAATTCGATGCCTCTTTCCATTTTATTTTTTGCTGTGACCTCTTTACTTCTTGCACTAATGATGAGTTTAATAGAGCAGGATGAAAAATGATGGAGTAACTAGGATTGTGGGTATTAAAGATATTTAATTTGAAACCAATATTGGATGTCAACTGTTACTGAAAAATATGAGATATATTCTAGATATCTGTCTCTACTTAATCTCCACTGAAGTACTTGCTGATGAAGGTTACCATAACCACTTTAGTGAAGCAAAATGGAAGCTCACCAAAGGTTCTTTAATGGTAGCAAGAGAGAAAAAGTCAAGCATATTTTACATGTTGCAAACAAAATTATTCAATTAAGAAGTGAATACAGTTAAAGATTCTTCTACTAAATATAGTATAAATAGATTGACCATATGAACAAGAAGGAACTTGATATATATTGCTAGAAAAAAACTCCTTCCTATAAAAAGTATGTCTTTAAAGATATGCATCTATTGTTTAACTAGTAAATAATATAGAGTTACATTTTATAAATCCCCTTGATATAAAAGATCACATGTTTTGGATTTAATTCACATTAATGTTTGCACTATGAATGTTAGAACTTTTGGTGGTGTTTTATATTTTGTTATCTTTATTGATGATCATTCTATAAAAATATGGGTTTTTACTTCAAGATTTAAAGATCAAGTGTTCGACATATTCAAGCATTATTTTCATGCTCGTGTTGAAAGAGAAATGGGGAGGGCAACTAAAATATATTTAAGCAGATAATACTGGTGGATATAGGGGTCCATTTGAGAAATATTGCAAAGATTATTACATCAAGCTTGAGAAAATTGTTCTTAAAATACATCATAAAAATGGAGATGCTAAGAGATTAATCATACTATTTGTAAAAGAACTTGATGTATACTCTCTTATGCTAAATTGCCTAAATCCTTTTGGGACGAAGCAATGAGAATCGCTATAGATTTGACCATTTATTTTTCTTTGGTTCCTCTTAATGGTGATGTGCTAGAAAGAATATGGATTGGAATAAATATATTATATGATCACTTAAAGGTATTTGGCTATAGGCCATTTATTTAGATATATAAAGATAAAAGATCTAAGCTTGATGGTAAGTCTAAATAATGTATCTTTCTACATTACGCACATAAAATCTTGGTTATAAATAATGAAATCGAATTGATAAAAAAGTTATAAAAAATATAAATATTGTGTTCCTAAAAGATCAGACTATTAGAAAGTTAGAAAAGATTGAGAAGCTAAAGTCTATCATTAAAAATTTTGTTGATTTAGATCTAGCGCCTCCTATCATGGTAAATGATGATAACAAAAAATATGTATAGGAAGATGATGGTAACATGGTTGATAAGTCCATACCTAATAATGATGCACCAGATAGAGGTGGCAATCGGGTCAAGTCGGGTATAAAAGGATTGGGTCATATACGGATTGACTTACAAAATTTTAACCAAAACCTAATCTATTTATTAAATATATCAGGTTCTAAAACAAGAACCTAACCATTTTAATAAATAGGATATTCAACCGACCTATTTATAATCCATTTATAAGTCAGCTCCAAAATGATTATCCAACTCATTTCCAACCTAATTAAAAAATAAAAAATAAAAACCTACCTCTTAGAGACTCGAACTCGGCCCTCTATTCCACCACCATCGCATCGCCCACTAACATGGGAGCCATGGAGAAGAATCAAAGATGGTGGATGAGCTCCAATAACTTTAGCATTAGCAACATGGTTGAGGGTAGCAAGGGCCGGAAGAGCCATAGCCCAGAGAGCTTGGGGGGGAAGATAGGTGAGGGAAGGGAGGGCTCTAGTGGGTCAAGTGAGGGGTTGGGGTAGTAGAAGAGCAGCATTGCCATGAATAGGTCATGGAGGGGGTGACCGGTGATGGGCTAGGGGAAGGGAGAGCTCGAAGGAGCTCGGGACAGAGGGATGGGGGACATGCCATGTAGGATCCTCAGACCAGAAGTCGGGAAGGAAGCCATGAGCTACTGCATAGGTGGGTGACCGGTCAGGAGGGAAGCCATGAGCTACTGCATAGGTGGGTGACCGGTGAGGGAAGGGAGGACTCCAACAAGTCGGGTGAGGGGCTTGGGGGTAGAGTGACCAATACTAGAAAATATACTATTAATGATGGTTCATTACACTATTAGTGATGGCTAATCAGCCATCACTAATAGTGGTATTTACTGACTATAAAAATGTTAGAAATAAAACTCCATCATTAATAATATTACCGATGGAAGCACGTATGCCATCGCTAGTAAGTTTAAAAATTTTATCAGAATGTTTATTTTGATAAAAGTTTTAGTGACGGTATTATAAGTATTAGCACTCAACATTTGTTATCACTAATACTTTTAATTTTTTAAAAAAAATAGTATTAGTAATGGCAAAGTAGGTATTAGCGATGGTATGTTTGCCATCGCTAAAATTTTAAGATTTTATCAAAATATTTTTTAAAATAGTATTAGTGATGATGTTTAATTATTAGCAATGGTCTTTGCCATCACTAATAATTTTTTATTTTTTTTAAAAAATGGTATTAGCGATGATGGGAGAGGTATTAGCGATGAGAGTTGTTGTCACTAATAATCGAATAAAAATCTATGCATTACCAATGAGTATTAGTGACGAAGATCATAGCCATTGCTAATACTTCTCTCCAAATACTTTCTAGGCACCCGATTAGTCCAAATTTTTTTCCTCGCCACCCCTACCTCCCCTTCCTGGAAAAATCCTCCCTTCTCACCATGTCATCACCTTCTTGGTGCTACTGCCACGTTCCCAATCCCACCACTACCCTCTCGAGCAAGCAATTGCCTTCTCGATGCCAATTGTCACCTTCCTAGTGCCCGACATTGCCTTCTCGGTGCCGCTGCCACCTTCTCAATGCCTGCTACCACCTTTTCAAGC
Source organism: Areca catechu (assembly GCA_021397845.1). Taxonomy (NCBI): domain Eukaryota; kingdom Viridiplantae; phylum Streptophyta; class Magnoliopsida; order Arecales; family Arecaceae; genus Areca; species Areca catechu. The sequence goes on from CM038045.1 coordinate 60,696,845, forward strand.
CAATCATCACCTTCTCGGTTCCCACAGTCGCCTCCTACCATCACCTTTCCAATGCCGCCCAACCTTCTTAATGCCCACCGTTGCCTTCCTAGTGTCTACCACTGCCTTCTTGAGCTGGCCACCACCTTCCTGGTGCCCGCCATCACTTTTCTGGTGCTCACCGTCGCCTTCCCAATGCTGCAACCACCTTCATGGTGCCCACCATCACTTTCTTGGTGCTCGCCGTATCCTTCACAATACCCATTGCCACCTTCTTGAGCCAATTGTCACCTTCCTGATGCCCGCCACCACCTTCTCAGTGCTCATCGCTTTCTCAATGCCCACCATCACTTTTTCGATACCTGTCATTGCCTTCTCAGTCTCCACTGCCACCTTCTTGAGCTGGCACCACCACCCCCTTCCTAGTGCCATCATCCCCATCCCTTTATATGATCCCTACACTTTAGTCTTTATAGGGCCCACTTATTTTGAATTTTGTGAATATTAGTGATAATGTCGATGATGGTAGTAGAGTCATCACCAAAAATATATTAACTAAATTTAATCAATTAATTAATTAATTAATTAATTAAATATCAATGTAATTAGTTAATTAATTAATTAATTATTATTTATTTATTTATTTAGTTAGTTATTTATTAATTAATTGATTAATTAATTGATTAATTAATTAATTAGATATGCATGGATGTGTGTCCTGTATGTATGGGACTTAGATCTCAGCATACATAGTACAAGCTAGGATCCTGAGCTACTTTGGTACCAAGACATGATGATGGATACTTATCTTGAAATAGAAGGTATCGAGAATGACCGGTGCGATAGCTGTATTGCTACTACTATCACTAGTTGGAGGATAGAGTTAGAGAGGATGCCTTATCATCCTGCTTCTCCTCGAGCGAAATCCGACCTTAAGTAAAGAGGCCCTAGTAGCATCATTATGATAGTCAATGGCACCATACCGGCATCTCAGGGCATTCAGTAAGCCTTTCCAAGTTATACAAGAGATCTTGCCATTGCTAGTAAGATATAGAGTTTTAAAGTTATTTCTTGACCTTTTAGGACTATTATTTAGTCATCATCTTTCTATATTATTTAGTCATCATCATCTTGTATTGTTATATTTAATGTATATGAATTATTATTATTGATAAATTTATGTTTTATAATATTATCATACTTTAATATATAAACTGTTATTATTGATAAATTCATATTTTATAATTATGTGTTAATTTAACTAATTAATTAGATATTTATTTTTATAAATTTTATATTACATGGAACTATTGACCCATCTTTTAATTAATATATATTCTATGGCATCTATACATTTTTATATTTTTGTATGGGTGGGAGAATTATGTACAGTGATCAATTAATTATCCAGTTTGGTTAGTTTAAGAATTGTAATTAATTCTATAGGTAATTACAATAATCAAATGGTATGTTAATGGTTTGAGAAAAATTTTGGATAATATTTTTTTTAGTTCTCCTCACACATCTTCAACCATATGGGGAGAACTTAGAAAAAATACTGTCAAAATTTTTTTTTGGCCCTTATTACATATCGTTTGATTACTGAAATTGAATTATAAAATTAATGTAATTCTTGTACATTATAGGATCTAACTTTACCTATTAGTTGATGATATGATGCATGAAATTGTACCAAAAGATCATGTCGATTCTAAGTTCATATTTCATCACTAAAGGCAAAATTCGAAAGAATGAGAGTGATCGATGACATTCTGGATGCAAGATATAAGAGTTTGGTGCCAAGATGGAGGCCATCGCTAAAAGATGCTCGAACTTGGAAATGAAGTCTAAGAAAAAAAGAGAACTAAATATTTGAAAGGTACTAAATATCTAAAAAGGCCAATGAGTAGTGCTCCTCGCTTGCGATAAATTTCTAGACCTTTGACTTCATATACTTTACCTTTAACAAAGCACTCCTGTGCCTCCCCTCGTGACAATTCTACTCTTTCTTGGATGCTTTTTTTCAAAGCCTCCCTCTCTTTTTTTGGACTTCACTTCTAAGTTCAAGCACATTTAAGTGATGGTCTCCACTTAGGCATCCAAGCTCTTATATCTTGCATCTAGAACATCACCTCCGATTGCTCTCTTAAGTTTTGCCTTTAGTGATGGAATACAAACTCAGACTCACCATAACCTTCTGGTATTATTTAATGTACATATTACTAATTAATAGATAAAGTTAGGTCTTGTCCCACTCAGGAATTGCGTTAATTCTATAGATCAATTATCGTAATCAAACGATATGTAATAAGAGTTGAAAGAAATTTTAGCAATATTTTTTATTAGTTCTTCCCACGTGGCTGAAGATGCATGAGGATAACTAAAGAAACATATTGTTTAAAATTTCTTTTAAACCCTTAAGATACTGTTTGATTACTATAATTATCTATAGAATTAATTACAATTTCTAAACCGTCTAAACTAGATAGTTAATTGATCAATATATATAATCCTCCCACCCGTACAAAAATATATAAATATACAGATACTATAGAATGTATATATTAATCAAAAGACAAGTTTATAATTCTATACAATGCTAATTTTATAAAAATAAATATCTAATTAAATTATTAAATTAACACAATTATAAAATATGAATTCATTAATAACAATAATTTATATACATTAAAATATGATAATATTATAAAATATAAATTCATCAATAATAATAATTTATATATACTAAAATATGATAATACAGAAGAATGATGATTAAACAATAATTCTGAAAGGTCAGAAAATAACTCCAAAATTCTATGAATTGTCAGTAATGGTAGGACCCTTCATATGACTCAAGAAGGCTCTTCGGATGCCTTAAGATGTGGGGATGGCACCATCGATTGCCATAGCAATGCCACTAGGGCCTTTTCACCAATGACCAGAGATCTCACTCAAGGAGGAGTAGGATGATGAGGTATCCTTTTTCAACCTTATCATTCGAACAGTGACAGAAGTTATCACACGGATCATTTTCGATACCTTCCATCTAAGATGAACGTCCATTATCATACCTTAAGACCAAAACAACTTAGAATTCTAGCTTGTACTTTACATGCCAAGAGTCAAGTCTCATACCTGCAGGACATGCATCCATGCACACCTAATTAATTAATTAATTAATAGATAATTAATTAATTAATTAACTAATTAATTAATTAGATAATTAAATTAATTAAATTAATATCTAATTAATTAAATAATAAATTAATATATTTTGGTGATGGCTCTATTACAGTCATCGTTGCTAATACTTGACAAATCCAAAATAGGAAGGTCCTATGGAGACTAAAGCGCGAGAGCAAACGGTGGTGCAAGGATGAGATGCCAACTTAGGGATGTAGCCATGGGGATAGGGCATGGGGACGATGATGTAAGGAGGGGGAACTAATAGGGAGAGCACGAGGCACTGGGAGGGGGGAAACGATAGGGGGACTACAAGGTGCCGGGGAGGGGGAAACTAGTAGCTGGGATGTTGCCCAGGAGGCTTACTCAAGAGGGGGAGATAATTAGGTATTTAAAATTTTGACAAGTATGTGCTTCTTTTAAAATAGCTTTGTGTGGTGAGAGATGTGAATTAAGTAAGAGATGCGGAAGCAAATAGAAAGTACAATCACACAAGCATAAACGCAAGAAAATTTAGAATGGTTTGGAGCAACCTCGCTCCTACGTCTATTATCCAAGATATCACTTGGGATTTTTACTATATTCACTCTCGGAATATAGCCGGATTGTTTTGACGGGCTCACAATCCAAACCCTACCTTGGTTTTAAACCGGGATCATTGAAAACTTAATACACTATTAGTTTTCATGGGCTCACTAACAACCCACTCTTGGTTTTTAAAGGCTCACCAAAAACCTTTACAAGTCTCAAGTTACAGTCCCTACTGTACTTGGAACAACTCAAGTAAAGAGTTTAAAAAATAGAGCAACACTATGACAAACTGAACGTTATCGGGTGGTTACAGTTGTAGCTCTTGAGAAGCCCTCTTGATTGCTCTTTGAATGCTCTTCAAGGCTTCTTATCTTCCTCAATAAATGCCTCAAGAATCTGATGAGACTTGGTGAAGTCTTGAGTGCTTGCTTGAAGGCTCTTTTGAATACTCTTTCAAATGTTTATTAAAAGCTCATTAACTTGTTCGAAAGATATTCAAATCCCTTATAAATAGTCCCTTTAACTGATTTCAAGTCAATATAGCCATTGTAGAACGTTGGGATTTGAAATATGAACGTTGGAGCACTTTTTGGATTCAAAAAAATAGTTCTGGAACTAGCCGTTACGTGCCTGGAACAGGTGCTCGAGTCGGCTTGGTTCTTCAGAACTTCTGAATCTTCACTCTGCTCGAGTCGGCTCTTCTCAATCGAGTTAGCTCGGGTTCTTAGTGCTTTAGAAAGTGAACTCTTATCGAGTCGGCTCTTCTTCAACGAGTCGGCTCGCCTAGTTGAACTTCTCAAAATTGATTTTTCTCACTCTGGAGGAGTCGGCTCGGTGAACTGTTGAGTCAGCTCGGTTGTCTGACTGCATGTTTGAGTCGGCTCGGATACCTGTCAGGTCAGCTCGCCTGTTTGACTGAGGAAATGAAGCTCTGGATGAGTTGGCTCTTCATTCTTCGAGTCAGCTCAGATGACTGCGTGCTAGAAATCCTAGTGTCGTGCCATTCTTCAAGTCAGCTCTTTTGCTTTGAGTCGACTCAAGTGACTTTAGCCAAAAATCTTTCGAACTTCTTTAGATTGCATCCAAAAGCTTCCAACCAACTTTAAAGCCTTCCAAACTCCTTTAGAGCCTATTCTAAAAAATTTAAACTAGAAAAATATATTGAATTGGCCCATTTTCATGAACATATAGGTAGTTTTTCTTTAGGCTCTTGATTACATAATACTTATTTGAAAATAAACTTGACTTACACCAGAATTGTAGGTAGAGTGTTTGTACATTAAAACCATCCTACAAAAACTTGTAAAATACTTGAGAATGGTTAGTAATCAAATGCATGCTCCAATATTTTGTTATTATCAAAATCATCGCAGGGGTCAACATAGGAGTACCCAGGGATGGGGCTGTGACAGTCGATAGGGGGAGAATAGGGCATCAAGAAGGGGGGAATGGGAAAAGGGGAGTAAAGGGTCCCAAGAGAGAGGAATCGGTAGCAGGGAGCACTCGGAGGGGTGGGGGGTGTGGTGCCCATAGAGGGAGCACGGGAAGTCGGGGAGGGGGAACAGGCATGGGGGAGCATGGGGTATTGAGAGAGGGGAAGTCGCAGGGGGGAGCTCAGGTAGAGGGAAGCATGGCATAGGGAATGGCGATGGCGAAGGCACGCTGATGGGAGAGGGGGAATGACAGGAAGGAGAGGCAAGGGGCAAGGCAATTTTTTTTTCTAATCGGGCACTAATGGGGTTTTGGAACTATTAGCGATAAATTTTTTCATCACTAATGGTCATCAGTAAAACATGTATACTGATAGCCTTAGCAATGGTAAATCTCTTCATTAGTAATACATCGTTTTCTATATTAGTGACGAAAAATTCCATCACTAATACATATTTCCATCGAAAAAATTAATGTTCTAAAAAATATTAAAGTTTTGGTGATGGCATCTTGCCATCATTAATGATTAAAAACTCATCCCTAATAATTATCTTTCAAAATTTTAAAAAACTAAAATTTTAAAATGTTTAGTGATGGCTTGTGCAATCACTAGTAGTTGATGTTCCGTTACTAATACTATTAGAAACAAAAAAAAAATTTGGGTCATTCTTTTGGTAGTTAGAAATTGTTATTAATGATGACTAATTAGCTATCACTAATAGTTGTCACTAATACTCTTTTTCTTATAGTGAAGGGTATTGACTTTGAAGAAATTTTTTTATCTGTAATCAAAATGTCTTTAATTCAAGTTATTCTTGGATAGCCGTAAGCATGAATTTAGAGATTGAATAATTTAATATAAATTTGCTTACCTCCATGGTAACATAGAGGAGAAAATTTATATGAAGTAGCCATAGGGATTCATAGTCAAAGGCAAAGAGCACCTTGTATGCAAATTAAAGAAGATCTTGTATAGACTCAATAAGGTACCTTGGTAGTAGTATAAAAAGTTTGATTATTTTGTAATAGATCATGGATATAGCAAAACCACTTTTGATTATTGTGTACTTATAAAGAGATTCTCTGATGGGGATTTCATTATTCTCTTGCTTTAGGTGGATGGCATGTTGATTGTTGATTATGATGGTAAAAGATTGAAAGCTTGAAAAGAGAGTTAAGAAAGTTTTTTGCTGTGAATAACTTGGAATTGGCTCAACAAATTATTGGCACGAGAATTACTTGTGACATGAAGAGCAAATCTCAAGAGAGATATATCAAAAAGGTGTTAGAAATGTTTAACATGAGTACATAAATCCAAACAAATTTGCTCTTTACTTGCATGTCACTTAAAGTTAAATTCTAAGCAATGTCCAACAAGTGAGAAAGATAAAAAAGAAATGAAGAAGATTTCTTATGCATCCATAGTTGATAATTTAATATATGCCATGATTTGTAATCGACCAAATATTACTCATATAATTAATGTTGTAAGTTGATTTCTCTTTAATCTTGGTAATGAATATTAGATATCTATTAAATGAATCTTCAAGTATCTTTGAGGCACTTTTTAATCTATTTTTGTTTTGGTAATAGCAAACTTGTCTTGGATAGGTACATAGATGCAGACATAGCTAGTGATATAGATTCTAAAAAGTCTATATTTAAGTACTTGATGACTTTTTCAAAGGAAGCGGTATCATAGCAATCTAAGTTATAAAAATATGTTGCTTTGTCTACTTTAAAGGCCAAGTATTTTATAATTACAGAAGTTAGCAAAGAATTTTTATAAATAAAAAATTTTCTATAAAAGTTGGGCCTAGAATAAGAAAAGTATACTTTATTTTGATAGTCAAAGTGTCATCTATCTTCCAAAGAATCTAACATTTCATTCGCGATCCAAATACATTTACATGAGATACTATTGGATTCAAGATGCCATCGAGATGAATTGCTATATCTTGAAAGAATCCATACCAATGGCAATTAATTAGACATGATGACTAAAACTTTGTTCATGAAAAAATTAAATGCTTGCAAATAGAAAATGAGTTTGGTCGAACCCTCCACATGAGTTGGAAGGAAAAGATTTATTGGTATGGTCCTTCCTTATATGGGACCCATATGCCTTAAAATAAGAATAAAAGAAAGGAAGCATGACTCTTTTTACATGAACAATGGCTTTAATTAGTGCAGCAACCAAAGGAGCCGTGGTGCAAAAAAAAATGGAGAAGAAGGGAAAAAAAAAATAGAAAAAATGGATACTTTGTCAAATGATTGTTTGGCTAATTGTATTCCAGTTTTGATAAAATTTCAGTATATTATTCCTGGTATCAAGTGTTACAAGTTAAATAATTTTGATCTTTGAAAAACTTTCTTTATTGATTATTTTAAGTATCCATATTTGATAAGGTATGTGTTGGCTCTATCCAGTGATTTTGATGAATAACAAAATATTGAGTGCATATTGTATACTAATGTATATTTCAAGCTATGAGTTTTCAGGAAGAAAGCACTTCAAAATCTCAAAAGCTTATGTATCATGGCACGCCATGGCATGGAGCATTTTTCGCAATTATGGACATCCTCTTCATGAAAAAAGGGCTTTCACATGATCAATTGTTATTTATTTATGTTCCATTTAAATTTCAAAATCAATATTTGTGTTTTTGGCTCTAATTACACTTGATTGTGAATTTTTCAGTATCAAGTGTCGCTACCCGGGAAGTCAAGTGTCGACACTTCAGCATTTGGCACGCAGAAAAATCCTTGGCACGCCAAGTGTCGACACCTGCATTTCAAGTGTCGACACTTAGATTTCCAAGTGTCGACTCAAGGCCTGAGATTTTTGAAAATCCAGAACTTGGCCATTTGAGGGTTTTTGTGTCAAGTGTCGACACATGTGCATCAAGTGTTGACACTTGAAAGTTCAAGTGTCGATACCTAGAAATCAAGTGTCGACACCTGACAGCCAAGTGTCGGCACTTGATGAGCCAAGTGTCGACACTTGAAGCCTGACAGCCTTAACGGATCTATTTTTCTGACTTGCAGAACTTGCTTTTCAAGCTCCAAATGGCTAGACTCGAGACTCCAACGGTCACAAACCATTTTTTGGAAGTTTCTTATTGTATTTAACCTCTACCAACTTCATTCCAAAGGAATTGAAGTGTATTGAAGTCCATTCAAAAGCCAAAAAGCCAATATTCTTTCAAGAACTTCACATCAAGAGCCTTTTATAGTTTGATTCCCTGAAAAAAGCCTACAAGCTTATCCTTACATCATTCCAAAAGAAGTTTTTTGAAGGATATTCCAAGGAGGAGACAAGACAAAGCATCAAAGCTTTCTTTCTACTCTTGAAGAGAGTTTGTCTTAGTTTTAAAAGTTGTATATATGTTTTTATCTTGTGATTTGACCTTGCTTTCAAGGATGTCTTGAAAGAAGGTTGTTGTGGTTTGTTGGTGAGCCAAAGGGATAAAACCAACTAGGGTTAACTTGTGAGCCCGAAGATAAAACAAGTGTAAAATGTTGTTGGTGATCCACTGAAGTAGAGGTCCGACGATCTACTGAAGTAGAGGTCCGAACGACCCACTTTTGCTGAGATACGGCTGACCCACTTCTACTTGGATACGGATGACCCTTTTCTGCTGAGGTACGGCTGACCCACTCCAAGAATATCTCGATGACTCTAGAAGCCTCCTCCCACATGTACCAGAATTCTGACATATCATCACCACTACTTCACTACTCCCATGATGTTGCCCTACTAGGATGCCATGTGGCCACTCTCCAGATTCTCTTAGGGGCAGATCAGTCTTTCCCGACTTCACCCTAACATATTTTGGCACTATTCCATGCCTATATAAGGTAAAGAAAGGCATACCCCAGGTAACTCTCAGAACCCATCACTTTTGATTATGGGTCTTCTCTTCTCATCTTCCCACCCTCTGGGAGACGAAGAGTCCCCCAAGCTCTCCATCTCAGAGGTCTTTCGTTGCCCACGATCGTCCCACTGACTTGATCGTCAAAGTGTCTTCGTCGGAATCCCCGGTATAAGGCATTCTCTATTTTGCAGGATCTCGGAGAGGAAGAACAAGGAAGAGGTTCGACCACAATGATTCTGCATCAACAGATCGGCACTAGAGGAAGGGGGCAAACTCACTTCGGCCACTGCCAGCACAGATCCTGCTCCAGCCCGCGGTCACCTCCGTGTGTCCGGATACCCCCGCAGTCACCTTCGCTCGGTCTAGACGCCCCTGCGGGCACCTCTGCGCATCTGGACACCCCTGCAGTCCCCTCCGCTCGGTCCGGATGCCCCGCGCGCCCCGTGCCACGTCCGGTCCCATGGCCGTCGTCGGACGCTCGTGGTTGGCTTGCCCCTTGTCAGCTCCGGCATCCGCACACTGGGGGCAGCTCGACGACCTCGACCTGCTCCATGCCAGGCCCGCGCCCCCGCGGCATCTTCCTGCGGCCATGGCCATCTCCGCGCCCGTCGGCCTGCCCCATGCCGGCTCCGGCTTTGGCATGCCCTTACGGCCTGCCCCACGCCCATAAGGGGCCCCACGGTGTCTCCGTGCCAAGTCCGGCCCTAAGGCCGTCTCCGCGCTCCCGTGCACTCCCCGTGGCATCTCTGCGCCCCGCAGTCGGCCTGCCCCGCGCCTGCAAGGGGCCCTACGGCGTCTCCGTGCCAAGTCTGACCCGCGACCGTCTCCACGCCCCCACGCACTCCCCACAGCCACCCCAGCACCCCCGTGCGCTTCTGCGGCTGTCTCCGCGCATCTGTACACTTCCGCTGCCGTCTCTGCACCCCCGCGCACTCCCGCGGACTGCTCTGTGTCAGGTCTAGCCCCAAGGCCATCTCTATGGCCCCGCACGCTCCCCACGACATCTCTGCGCCACGCGGTCCACCTGCTCCGTGCCAATTCTGGCCCCACGTCGCCACCGCACCCCCGTGCACTTCCGTTGCTGTCTTCGCGCACCCACGCGCTTCTGCTGTCGTCTCTGCACCCCCGCGCACTCCTGTGGCTTGCTCTGCATCAGGTTCAGCCCCAAGGCCATCTCCACGCCCCAGCATGCCCTCATGGTCTGCCCCGCGCCTGCAAAGGGGCCCCGGCCATCTCCGCGCCCGTCGACTTGCCTCGCGCTGGCTCCAGCTTTGGCATGCCCTCATGGCCTACCCCACACCCGCAAGGGGCCCCACGGTGTCTCCATGCCAGGTCCAGCCCACAGCCGTCTCCGCGCCCTTGTGCGCTTCTACTACCGTCTCTGCGCCCCCGCATGCTCCTGTGGCCTGCTTTGCGTCAGGTCCAACCCCAAGGCCATCTCCATGCCCCCTCACGCTCCCACGGTCCGTCTGGTTCCATCCCAAGTATGCTTCTCGGAATGCAGGTATGAAGGAGATCCGAATAACAATCCGGCACGTAAAGTAGTGCATCGACAGTGCCCCAAGAAGGCTCCACCCCTGGCTTGCTTCTGCCCATCTCAGGCATGCTCTTCTCAGCTCATATGCTGCAAAGGAGCAGTACCCCGGTCAGTATCTCGAATCAGGAAATGGTCACAAGCAGCATGACCGAGCAGATCCACTATCTTCCTCCAGATCTCCCTTCAAAAATGGGTGCATTTAATGATTCTCTCGCCCTTTGAGGGTATGAACCATTCCAAAGGCCAAGAGCAAGGGGGGCAACTGTTACACCAAAAGGCCGACCACCAAGAAGGCCAACCAACCTGAAGGCCGACCTGCCCTGAAGGCCGACCACTAAAATGGCCGACCACCCAAAAGGCCGACATGCCGTGAAGGCCAACCAACCTAAAGGCTGACCCGCTGAAGTCGAGGTCCGACCCGATCCACTGAAGTTAAGGTCCGAACCGATCCACTGAAGTTGAGGTCCGAATCGATCCACTGAAGTTGAGGTCCGAACCGACCCACTGAAGTTGAGGTTCGACCGACCCATTGAAGTAGAGGTCCAAACGACCCACTTATGCTGAGGTACGGCTGACCTACTTCTGCTGAGGTACGGCTGACCCACTCTAAGGATATCTCGATGACTCCAGAAGCCTCTTTCCACATGTACCAGAATCTGTTATAACAGAATTCTGATACATCAACGCCACTACTTCACTACTCCCACGATGTTGCTCTACTGGGGCCACGTGGCCACTCTCAAGATTCTCCTAGGGACAGATCAGTCTTTCCTGACTTCATCCTAACAGATTTTGGTACTATTCCACGTCTATATAAGGTAAAGAAAGGCAGACCCCAGGTAACTCTTAGAACCCATCACTTTTAATTATGGGTCTTCTCTTCTCATCTCCTCACCTTCTGGGAGACGGAGAGTCCCCCAAGCTCTCCATCTCAGAAGTCTTCCGTTCCCCACGATTGTCCCACTGATTTGATCGTCGGAGTGTCTTCGCCGGAATCCCTAGCACAAGGCACTCTCTATTTTGCAGGATTCCGGAGAGGAAGAACAAGAAAGATGTCCGACCCCAGTGATTCTGCATCAACAATACTAAAATTATTCTTTGAGATTTTAGGGTACATTTTCCATCTCAACTTTTTAATATTTTATTTTTAGATTCTTACAGATGTATGTATACTTATATTATTTTATTCATCAAACTTTAATAAAAAAATACTTTAACAATCATGCTATTACTTTTATTATACCAACCCTTCATAGCTCCGGATGTAAATATACAATGATCGTGACATTTTCAATTTGATATGTTGCTCATGAAAAAATATTAAGCTGACAAGTGTTACACATGGCATCCAAATTAAAATCAAATTCAAATTCTTACATGAACTTGGATGAATGAATAGGAAACAAGACCAAATTTTGCATCTCCCCTGATAATAGTACATTCCAAATTTTCCTCAACCATTTTTACAATGGCATATTTAAACTCAAACCATTGATTGAAGCTTGTTTTACACGTTAACTTACCATACCAAGCAAACAATCATATCTTAGTATATTCTATTAGGTAAAAATAGAGATAAAAAAAGTAATAATTAATCATATCCAATAGACTCGAGCAACCAACACAAGACATCTTTGTAAGACCTCTTTCGCACTTAATGAGTTTCTGTATTACCAATTTCTCAAGTTGTGTTCTATCATATCATGGTTACATGTTTGGACTTAGCTAATACTTTATCTATTCTGGGTAACTGTAGTGGTGACCATATACTTATCTAACTAGAAATTTTGTCAAATTAGTTAGGCATGTGTTGGACCAAAATACATGTTACGCTTATGTCTAGGTCGAAAACTTTAACGCTATAAGCTGCCAAATTGAAACCAAATTTGTCCGAAGTATGATTCAAACCCTGATCCATGTATTTAAACATTTTACAAACCTTGGAGTTCACTATATGTGATTTAGAACATGTAACATATACCTATCGTGCTTGCCGCTGCCTTCCCTATGAGCTCAATCTTCCACAACGTAATCCCCGTCGGACCGTTTCTCGGCAACAGTAGCAAGGCACCGCAATTGATGGCCCAATCCTTCAATCTTACACGCTGCCAACATCCCTCCTCCAACTTTGCCACCTCCACCTGTCCCAAAACTCCAGCCTCCCATCTCTCGGTACTCTCCCAGCATCCCACCAACAAAATCCCTCCCCTCAAAGAGGCCTGCAAGCAAGGGAGCCTCGGAGAGGCCTTCCTCTCACTCACTAACCCAACCCTCCAAAGCCCACCGCGCCCGCCCTCTCAAGAAGACTATTCATCCATTCTAGAGCTCTGTGCTTCCCGAAAGGCCATATTCCAAGGCCAGCAGATCCATTCTCACATTGTAACGACAAATTCTCTATCTGAAGATTGGTTTCTTAGGACCAAGCTCATGTTCATGTATGGGAAATGTGGGCATCTGTCGTCTGCTCAACGATTGTTCGAAGATATGCCCGAAAGGACAATCTTTGCATGGAATGCCCTCATCGGAGCGTATGCCTCCCATGGGCTGCCTTTAAAGGCGATTAAACTTTATCACGAAATGCGGATATTGGGGTTAATGCCCGATGCTTGCACTTTTGCTTTGGTCCTTAAAGCCTGCAGTGGGCTTGAAGATATCCATTGTGGAACTGAGATTCATGGTGCCGCGATTAAGTGTGGTTTTGACTCCACTTTTGTGGCCAATGCACTGATTTCCATGTATGCCAAGTGCGGTCAGCTTGATTCTGCAATGTTGTTGTTTGAAAAGTTGCATGGTAGAAGGGATGTTGTTTCATGGAATTCCATCATTTCGGCATGTCTGCAAAATGGGAAATTCTTTGAGGCTTTGACTTTGTTTAGAGAAATGCACGAAGCTGGAATCTTAATGAACTCATACACCGCCGTGGGTGTTCTTCAAGCTTGTGCAGAATTGTTGCTTCTGAAATTGGGCATGGAGATCCATGCTTCACTTTTAAAAATAATAGGGAATTTGAAATTTATGAAGGTAATGCATTGTCTGTTATGTATGCAAAATGTGGATGCATGGGTGAAGCATTCCGGATTTTTGGTGAGATGGGTGAGAAAGACAATATATCATGGAACTCACTGCTCTCTGGTTATGTTCAGAATGGTTTATATGAGGAAGCTATTGTGTTTTTCCATGAAATGCTTGAGTGTGGCATCAAACCTGATCAGGTTTCTGTTATAAGTATAGCTTCAGCTTTGGGTCGATTGAGAAACCTGTTGACTGGTAAGGAGGTTCATGCTTATGCAATAAAACAAGGATTTGACTCTGATTTGCAGGTAGGGAACACAGTGATGGACATGTACACAAAGTGTAACCATGTTATTTATGCTGGACGTGTCTTCCATAAAATGCCTGCTAAAGATTATATATCTTGGACAACAATCATTGCATGTCATGCCCAAAACTCTTGCCATATGAAGGCATTGAATTTATTTAGGGAGGTGCAGAAAAGGGGAATGGAAGTGGACTCAATGATGATCGGAAGTGTATTACAAGCTTGTAGTGGTCTGGAATGTCTTTCCCCATTAACACAAATTCATGGTTATACCATTAGACATGGGTTGCTGGATCTGGTACTCCAGAACACAATCATCGATGTCTATGGCGAATGTGGGAAGGTGAATCATGCTTTTCATGTTTTTGAAAGGATTGAAAACAAAGATGTCGTGTCTTGGACCAGTATGATCACTTGTTATGTTCACAATGGACTCCTAAATAAAGCTCTTAGTTTATTCATGGACATGAAAAAGGCCAATGTTGAACCTGATTCTGTGGCACTAATAAGCATTCTTGCTGCCACTGCCGGTTTATCTTCCTTGGTGAAAGGAAAAGAAATTCATGGTTATCTGATAAGAAGAAGCCTCATTACAGACAGGTCAGTCAGCAGCTCACTGATGGACATGTATGCCCGGTGCGGAAACATAGAGAACTCATTCAAAATTTTTGATAGGGCCAGATGCAAAGATTTGGTTCTATGGACAACCATGATTAGTGCTTGTGGGATGCATGGTCGAGGCAAGGATTCCATAGAGCTGTTTAGTGAAATGCAAGAGATGGGTCTAGTACCTGATCATATCACCTTCTTAGCTCTTCTTCATGCATGTAGTCATTCTGGACTGGTCAACGAGGGGAAATGTTATTTGGAATCTATGAAAAGTGAGTACAGATTAGAGCCATGGCCAGAACACTATGCCTGTGTCGTTGATCTTCTTGGTCGTTCTGGTAGGATGGACGAAGCATACAAATTCATAAAGTCTATTAATGTTGAACCAACAGCAGCTGTGTGGTGTGCACTGCTTGGGGCTTGTAGGGTCCACTTGAATCATAAGCTCAGTGAAGTTGCAGCAGAGAAGCTTCTTGAGCTAGAGCCTGAAAACCCAGGAAATTATGTTCTCATATCAAATATTTTTGCTTCAATGGGGAAATGGAAAGATGTGGAAATGGTGCGAACAAGGATGCAGGAGAGGGGATTGAGGAAGGACCCTGCTTGTAGCTGGATCGAGGTGGGAAATAAGGTGCATGCATTTGTTGCAAGAGACACTTCTCATGCAGATGCAGTTGCAATCTATACAATGTTGGCTGAGATGATGCAGCGATTGGAAATGGAAGGTGGTTATGTTGAGGATACTAGGTTTGTTTGGCATGATGTAAGAGAAGAGGAGAAGAAAAGATTGTTGCATGGACATAGTGAGAGGCTTGCCATTGCATTTGGTTTGATTCGAACACCTGAGGGAACACCCATCCGCATTTCCAAGAACCTTCGAGTTTGCTGTGATTGTCATGCATTTACTAAGCTTGTATCAAAGCTGTTTGAACGAGAAATTGTCGTACGGGATGCCAATCGATTTCATCATTTCAAAGGTGGATCCTGTTCATGCAATGATTTCTGGTGAAATAGAAGAAGGCAAATTGATTGAAACTGTAGAAAGGCTAAACAATTCTGTTATGATAAGGGGATAACATTAGGTGGATGGATGACTGGTTTAGTAGTCATTCAGACATACATGGCCATAGGTGCGGTAGAATTCAGGAGCATACAATATCTATCTAGCCCATATGTCTATTAGATCGTATTTCTAATGTCTAATGGAGCTGGTAGATGCAATCATTACTTCTAGTCAATTGCATACTGGGACCAAATCGGATCTGTGAGAATGTTTTTAGGTTGTTGAGCTGGCATACTCATCACTGGATTCATTTGATGTTTAAAGAAATACAAAAAGTAATTGATGGAGACATCCACAGTTTATGTTAGACTATATGCATGAGCACAGTAATTTCTATTTAGCCTTGTCTAATCAGATTGGACACTAATTTTGTCTAATTTCCCTGCAATATGCTTGAGGTTAAGTGCATCTAGTATTAAAGTGTAGTTGCTTTGATGTTTTCAAGTACTCATGCCCATCTGATCTTTCAATGGTGTGAAGAAGACATCCATGATATTATGAGTTTCTGCATGTTAAAGCAATATAAAAATTTTCATGGTCAGGTTTCGGTTCTTACATTGAGGAAAACATGTAAATGACAAATCACATGTTCCAAAATTTCCTAGAACATGCCTTGTACACTTTTACAAGCCTAGAAGGCTTGCTTTTTGTCTCCTTATTTTGTAATGACATTTTTTTCAAGCATGTAACATTTGACAGTCTGATGTTTCTGTTGATTATTGGGGAAAAGAAAAGGAGAAAGCTCTTTAGCTGGCATGCATGTTTGATTCATCAAGTTATTTGTATCATTTATCAATTGTTTTTGAATAGCTCCACTTAGAAAGGAAATGATAAAGATGCTGCTAAACATGGATTCTTATTTCTTTCATCAGCAGCTCATAGCATTCATCAAGATTGTTGACAAAATGGTAGAGCATCTTTTCTTCTAATAAAGTTGATGATGTCATCATTTGGCATACAGAATTATTTTCACTAATTAATACTATCTTTTTGATGGAAAAAAGTTTCAGTGGTATGATTATCATAGAACTTCTCATTGTTCCTCATCTGTACTAACACCATCCTGAGTGGTATGTGACATGCAGCAGAAGGGAAATGAGAGAGGGCTTGACACTGCTCAGTTATCTGCAATGAATATCTGATCAAGTTTATTAGAACTTTTCACAAAGTATGGTGTTTGTTATGATGACCATATGAATGTGCAGATGGCTGGAGAATATGAATCAGTGCAAATATTATATGTTCTGTTGGACTCTGTAGATGAACCATGTCGCTGTAATATGATATTTACCTTCAAGTTAAATTCTTAATACTCTCTCTCTCTCTCTCTCTCTCTCTCTCTCTCTCTCTCTCTCTCTCTCTATATATATATATATATATATATATATATATATATAGTTTTATCTCTTCCTTTCTCTATTCCCTGTTTCCAGGGTTGTGGCTCTTTACCCCGTTTATTCTCATTTTATTGTTTGAATGAAATTTGAAATGCTTGACTACTTTTTGTTAAGGGAAAAGAAGGTCTAAGCTTGAATTGTTCTGCAATATTTAATTTGATGGCGGTCTACCAGATTATTTGCCATTGAACACTTGTGATGACATCCCCGCCATATTTATTACAAGGTAAAGGTATAGATCAATCCATCTATTTTGGTGAGTCAGTGACTCTGGTAACTGTAATATATGCTGCAAAACTACCGATACTCTCCAAAGAGAAGAGCCTTTTTGCATAGAGGAAAGAAAATCTCAATGAATTCAATTACCTTGTGAACTGAGATTGTGTTTGTCAAGACAAAAAAAGAGGGAGCAAAGGGTATATATAACAAGAATATCTGTAATCTGAACATCACCATATTGGCAAAATGGGCTTGGAAACTGTTACAAGGACCCTAGGGCACCTTGGACAAGATTGATTAACAATAATTATAATGCTTAAAGAAAGTTTGGCGTGCAAGTTAGAAAGACTTTTGTGAGTGTATTGCCAATTTGGAGAGATCTTATGGCAATTTGAAAGCTTTTTGAAATTATACTTCATTCAAGTCGGGAAATGGAAAAAAAATATTAAATTTTGGGAGGAAGCATAGATTGGTGTTATGCCATTGGTGCCATTGTTTGAAGAGCTGTATAACAAAGCATTGAAGACAAATGTAGCGGTGGCTTCTCATTAGAGTAATAAAAGACTGACATGCTGTATAAAATTTCATGATCCACTCACCCTTAATGAATCAAACCAATTGAAGCTATTGATGGAGTTGTTGGAGTTGGTCAAATCTTTAAGAATGATGCTATTTGGAAATCAATGCCAAAAGAACTTAAAAGTTTATCTTTGGCTTGTTGTAAAGAACAGATTACACATGAATGATGCTAGAAAGAAAAGGCTGGGGAGTTGGATCAGGATGTCCCTTGTATTGTGCTAACACAAAAATTGTCTCGCATCTTTTGTCAAATGTCCCATTACTAGGAGTATTTGGCTCTCTTTCTAGTGGCAACTCTAGATAAAAGGTTAGTCAACAAATTTACAAGAGCTTTGGACAACTTAGCAGTATGGAAAGATGAAATCTAAATTAAGAAGAGCAAGGGACAGCTCATCACGACACTATATTGGTATATTTGGTTCGAAAGGAATTTACAATTTTTTCTTGGAAAGAGATTTTTTATCAATGAAATCCTCCCTGGGATCCTAAATACCTTCCAACTATGGGGACACTTAAGCTTGTGGAAAAGCAAAAGAGAGCCATCTAAAACTTCCCAATATGCTTACTCCATTCCAAAAGAATTGTAACTAATTCCTTTTCTTTCTACTTTTCATCCCACTCTTCTAAATATACACTATAATCAATAATAGATGCGGGAGGAAGCAATTCACTTCCTCTTTTTTCCTTCAAAAATAAATAAAAAAAAAGAGATTAAAAGAAAAGATAATCACATGCCAATATCCTTCCAAATTTTGCCTCTAAACACCTAAAGTTCGGGCAGTGGCTTCTTTTGCTTCAACACAATTTCTCTTTACTTTTAAAGCACAAAATATAAACCTGGTATTTCCGTGGTTGAGTGAAAAGTAAGTTAAATATATGGATTTTGTTAGCACTTTTATCTGTATTGATTTTATTAATACTATTAATTATTTGAAAACTTTATGGATTGATTAGATATAAATAAATTTTTATGCAACGGATATAGTCTACAACATCAAATGCCCCGAGAAGTGGCCAAAGAAAGGAAGCGAACGAGACCTGCCATGCAACAATTAGTCTACCTGTCAGGAGGTCCATTATTTTTGAAATGGACATGAGGCAGAGTTTTAAGGCTCAGGACCAAGTTGCAATTTACAAAAGTAAGATTTTGTGGATGAACCACCTAAAACCAGATGAACGCTATCATCTGGTTTGATGGACATATAATTTTAAATGTAAATAATTTAAATGTGCTCCCATGAAAAGTCTTATAATAATACCATATATTTAAATGCAAATAATTTATGCTTTGATGGACGTGAGGCAGAGTTTTAAAAAACCATGGCTTAGGACCAAGTTACAATTTACTAAAGTCAGATTTGGTGGATGAACCGCGTAAAGCCAGATGAAGGCTGTCACCGAGATATGCTCCCATGAAAAGTCTTATATCAGTGCCATGAATATTTAAATGTAAATAATTTATGCTCTGATGGACGTGAGGCAGAATAAAAAACTCCAGGTTGCAATTTAAAGTTGGATTTGGTGGCTAAACTCTACCTAATCCAGATTAAGAAGGATATCGTCTCCGGGCGTGCTTCCATAGAAAGTCTTATAATAATATTAAGATCGAATACTCGGATGTAAATAATGGCTTCTTGGATGATAAAATGGCTTTTTTCCTAGAATCACTTCTTTCGCTCCAGCATGATGCCATAAAGAAGCAGATAAAATGGATTTTATAAATCCTAATCCCTGGCGGAATGATCTGCCCCTCTGATGTTAGTCTTGTATATATATATGCAAATGAACTACATTTTGTTTTGGTATACTAAAGAGTAAATGAACTACTTTGATGTATCACGGTTAGACAGTCGTGTCACACGGAAGGAACTTTTGAGCATATTATCTTCAACAGGAGAAGCACCTGTTCCATGGTTTATTGCTATAGATTCGCTATTATTTTCTTGTTACCATCATGTTCGGACTGGGAAGCTTAATTGTTATTCCTAAAAAGTAAAAGAAAAAAAACTTAATTTGCCGCTCTTTAATCCTTCGAAACTTTTCTGAATACGTTACTAAAATTAGTTCTAATCACTCGTTCTTGTATAAATAACTAATTTATCTATATTTTTATTTTTTTAAAATAAATAAATTATTTTTTATAATATTTATTTATAAATTAATAAAAGATCTTCCTTGTTTATATAGAACATGATTAAATTATTTTTTCATCGATGAATATTTAATTTTATTTCTAAAATATCGTTCTCATGATTTTCGATACTTTTTATCAATATCCAACAACACGATTCGGATAAATCCCGGAGGATGCGAAAGGTACGTAAATATTTTTCCCGATTTGTTGGTACGGGGAACCCAGCGTACCAACACGATTGGCTGGTGTTGCCGATACCGAACCCGTTGTAACCCCGATGGAAGGGCAGGCTAGTCTTCATATGGCTCTGGGAATGCGAGGCTTGATCCTACCATTGAAAGTGAGTATCCCGTATTCGATGACGGAGAAAGAGCATCGGTTGCAGTTTTCACCCACCTTAACGACCAAGGGATGAAATCTTTCTCCGAGCAGGAAGGCATCATCCAAGGCTGATTCCAGTGGATCACTATAGAATCTTCCAGGATCAGGCTGACGTACTCGTCGATTCGGATAAATTTTGAAAAATAAAAAATATACACGAAAAATTATGATCTGTATCGAACAAATGCCTAGCAGGTTGGGGACCTAAATGGTATGCTATAACGTAATAAAACTTTTTATTTAAAAAAAAAAAAAAAAAAAAAAAAAAAGCCTGTTGAATTGAAGCAGGAAGGTTGCCCACTTGGAAACCACGATAAGACCGGACGATGACGAAAGAACTAGCCCCTGTTGATTGAAGCAGCAAGCTTGCCCACTTGCAAATCATGGATAAGACCGAACGATGACAACAATGTCTGAAAAGTCAAGTGTGCGAAGTCGGGGCTCTGCAATTAACTGGCATGTGGACAACCTGCCAGCTTGCAACATTGAGAAGGCCATGTGTTGCAAAGTTCAAGTTTCCGAAAGTTGGATAACAAGCCACCTAAATAATAATTCTAAAAATAAAGCATCCCGTGCTGAACAAAAATTATATGGATACTATTTAACGAATTTTTTATTATATTTTTCAATATTAATTTAAAAAATAAATATAATAAATAATTATTTTTATTAATAAAATTATTAATTTTATAATTATAATATTTTTTATTTTAATATATATTTTTATTGATATATAATATGTATCAATAAATTAACTAGCCTGATTATTTGATCATGTATAGCATATTAATGAATGTCATATTCTATAAATTATATATTAATTTATTTAATAATATATATATTAAAATGTTAAATAAATATTTTAGTAGATATGTATTAATTAATTATATATTATGTACCGATAAATATTATACTTAAAAATTATATATCAGTTCATCTATAAGTATGTAATAAATCGTTATCAAGTATGTATCAAAAAATCTATAATATGTATCACTAGGATATCATATATATATATATTATTTGATCATATATTATATACTGATAAGTATCATATTCTAAAAATTGTATATTTATTTACCTAGAGATGTGTATTGTGTTACAAGATGGATGACATGTCATAAGTGATTGCTGGTATGTACAAAAGTATTCGGTCAAGAGCCGATCACTTATTTGAGTTATAGGTTTTAATGGCCATGAGCCAATTATTTATTTAAGGTAAAGGGTACACGATGACTAGGAGCCAATTATTTATTTGAGATACAAGATATCTAATAGCCAAAAGCCAATCATTTGTTTGAGATATAAGATGCATGATGACTATGAACCGATCGTTAATTTAAGGCATAAGGTGCCGGATAGTCATGAATCGATCACTTATTTAAGATACAAGATGCTCGATGCCAGGAATCGATCACTTATCTGAAGTACAAGATATTCAACTGCTCATCAAACAAGTATCGACCACTTACCTGAGCCAGCTATAAAGTTCTAAAACCTCGTTTAACATGAAGCATATATTTTAAATTCGTTAAAACTATTATGACAAGGTTGGTAAAGTGATTATCAAAAAGTATAATAGATTACTTAGCAAATCAGTTCACAAACTGACATTTTGATGGCCTAATCGACTTAACAATTTTTTTAACATTATAACTATCTTACAAATGGTTTTAATCACCTAACCAACTTGACCCTAAAACTTTATAAATAAAAAACGAGAGAAATTCCAAGGAACTCTGAGGGGACACATGCTCTCTCTCCATTTTATTCTCATTATTCTCCCTTTAAAGAATATTTAAGTATCGGAAGGTCCCACGTTGCAGATATCTGACTAATTTCTCCAACGACAAGGTTTACTTTTATAGGTCAAGGAGTTGATCAGGTCTACTTCTAAAGTCATCAACCAGTTTCTTGAAGATATTCAGGAGTCTGAAAGCCACTCTAGTATAACCAGCTTAACAAGTTTGGAGAGGTGCAGCAATAGATTGGCACTAGAAAGAGGGACACTATCCAAATCTTTCAAGAAAATAGTGAGAAGAACTACTCAACTCTATCCCCCGATGGCATTTTTCTTTAAATGCTCATAGTATAGCAGAAGTTGAGGGAAGAAATCCTCAACCAACTTCTACTACTAATCCAATGTTGGATACTCTGATTAAGCAAGTCTAGTACTGTTGAGTGCCATCCATCTTCTCTAACAATTTGCCATCTAACCTCCTGCCCTACGACAGAATCATCTCAGTAAAACTACTGGCATCATTTAGTGGAGGTGACAGAAGTCATCAACCTTTTTGCAGGGAGGAAGAAATCCGGTGATCAATCCTCCTCGGGAAGGAAGAAACCATTGCTATTATCCCTTGGAGGATTCCCAAGTGGATTCAACTCTGGTGCATCCTTCAAATCATCACTCTTAGTGAGGAGATGATATTAAAAAGAAAGTCCAGGAGCTAGAGGCAAAACTTGGAGAAATCTACATGGAAGATCATCACCAAAATAATTTCAATGACTTCAACACTCAGCCTCCTTTCTCTAAGGAAATCATGAACGAGCCAATTCTCCATCGATTCAAGATACCATCAGTCGAACCCTATTATGGCTCTACTGATTTTATTGACCATTTAGAGAGATACAAAGTCCTCATGAGGCTCCAAGGCACATATGATGCCTTATTCTGGCAACTTTGAAGAAAGCTACTAGAATGTGGTTTTTAAGTTTGCTATCTGGATCTATCCATTCTTTCCAGCAGCTAGGCAGTTACCTACTTATCCATTTCATTAATCACCTAGTAATCCATTTCAGCAGTCATCGATCATAGTCAAATAATAATAATAGTTTCTTCTCCATCAAGCAAGGAGAGAAACCCTGGAGTTATGTGGCATGCTTCAATGCAGCCACACTGGAGATTAGAGATCTTAACGAGTCATCGCAATGTCAGCCTTGAAGCTAGGACTTTGGAATGGTCACATGAGTTTCTTCTTGTATAAAAATTTTTCAAGAAGTTATTTCAAACTTCTTGAGCCCGGACGTGATTCCTAAACGGTTTCTCGATCCCAGCCAAAAATATTCGATACATTACGCATATTAATTTTTCTGCAACCATTTCCTATCCGAAGATGAGTATCTCCTTAACTTTTTCACTGCAACCAGCGAACAGAATTCCAAAATTATTTTATTAATTTTATTAATTTTATTTTTAAATTATATTATATTTTTTATTTTATTTTAAAATTTATTAGCAAAATATATCTAAATCAAGAATTCTTGTCAGCTGGCCAAATATATCTAAATTAAAATTTAAATTCATGTCAGTTGATTATGAAAAAAAAAAAAGTCCCGCAAGCACCACTCATCATTATCATTAGATATAAAACTGGCTTTTTATATAATCATGTCGGGCTCTCCCTGCGATGGAAAGTATCAGACTTTTTTAAAAAATAAACAAACCCATATCTTGGACTTCTCTGGTATATTTTATTAAGATTTACGTACTGTACATTAATTATTTTATCATGAGGGTTGGCATGGTCTGGCTAAATAATAATAAAAAAATCCCACTTCACGTCCCAGTTTTCTCCGGTTGCCAACCGGAGCAAGGGCATGGCTTTCTGCTTCCCGAGGCGGCTGTTCACATGGGACACACGACGCGGTTGCCAAGCCAGCCATCGATTTTACAAAAGTTTTTTTATTTTACAAGCGTGCCTATCAGTTTCTCGGAAATTGTTCTCGGATTCTTTATTATACAACAAGTAGAAATGTGGAAGCACGGCCATTTCTGCGGCGAGAAAGACATCCTGGTTTATTGATCCCGCATATTTTATAGCTGGAGGAGCTTCGTTGCAGGTGCTGCCCGGTGATCAGAGGTTAGCAGAATCTGTTCTTACTTTTTTTTTTTTTTACAAAAAAAAAAAAAAAATTAAAATTTTAAAAATTCCAAGTAAAATATTCTTGTGCATGCGTTAATATGGCTTCAAGATAGATGATCATGATTTATAATTTTATCTATAATATTTGAATACGAGGTATGTAGCTCATTACACTGTTTTAATTTTCTGTAATCATTTTTTATCCGAAGTTGAGTATATCCTTAATTTTTTAATTTTATTTTTAAATTATTTTTATATTTTTTATTTTATTTTTGAATTTTTTATCAAAATATATCTAAATCAAGAATTCTTATCAGCTGGTCAAAATATATCTAAATTAAAATTTAAATTCATGTCAGTTGATTATGAAAAAAAAAAAGTCCCGTAAGCACCGCTCATCATTATCATTAGATATAAAACTGGCTTTTTATATAATCATGTCGGGCTCTCCCTGCGACAGAAAGTATAGACTTTTTTTAAAAAATAAACAAACCCATATCTTGGACTTCTCTGGTATATTTTATTAAGTTTACGTACTGTACATTGATTATTTTATCATGAGGGTTGGCATATCTGGCTAAATAATAATAAAAAAATCCCACTTCACGTTCCAGTTTTCTCCGGTTGCCTACCGGAGCAAGGGCATGGCTTTCTGCTTCCCGAGGCGGCTGTTCATATGGGACACACGACGCGGTTGCCAAGCCAGCCATCAATTTTACAAAAGTTTTTTTATTTTACAAGCGTTCCTGTCAGTTTCTCGGAAATTGTTCTCGGATTCCTTTCGGCAAAGCGAGAATTTATTATAGAACAAGTATAAATGTGGAAGCACGGCCATTTCTGCGGCGAGAAAGTCATCCTGGTTTATTGATCCCGCATATTTCATAGCTGGAGGAGTTTCGTTGCAGGTGCTGCCCGGTGATCAGAGGTTAGCAGAATCTGTTCTTTCTCTTATTTATCTTGTCATTTCTTTTTTTAAAAAGAAATTGGATGGTGATCTTGGTAATCTACATACCTTTGATAGAACCTTTTCTACTCAACAATAGTCGTTAATTGAGTTGATTAATATCTTCTATTTCACCTGAGAGGCTTTAAATCCAAACCTGAGCGGTGAAGTATGCAAGGGAAAGATAACCAACCAATTATGCTAACAATTGCTGGCCCTACCTTTTTATTAATAAGGATGAGCATTCGATATCCAACATAAATAAGATTTGTTCTTTCTCCATGACAATGACAGTGTACTATGTATCAAAGATAAATAAGTTTTACTCTTTTAATCATGTCAAGGTAGAAAAAGAATGGGATTGCCACAAAAATTATACATCTAATTTCACGCGGCATTGGTCTACTGGTCTATCCAAAAAAAAGTATATATGGGATTAGCTTTACGTCTCATATCCATTATCTTATTATATATATATAAAATCTTCCATCATATGGGATGGTATGCATAATTCATCATACCGGGCGGTGCATCATAGTACTGCAGAGATCCCGTGCCTCTTGATATAAACATCATGGTAGACGGTGCAAAAAAATGATGC
Organism: Areca catechu; assembly: GCA_021397845.1. Taxonomy (NCBI): domain Eukaryota; kingdom Viridiplantae; phylum Streptophyta; class Magnoliopsida; order Arecales; family Arecaceae; genus Areca; species Areca catechu. Next base: position 60,722,498 of record CM038045.1, read on the forward strand.
ATTTAATCTGAGGGCCCCAGGTGGAAAGTGGACGGCTTACCAACTCGTGACACAGAAATTTCAAGGAAATTTGGTTGGTCTAATCTCTTTTTTATTAAAAAAATAAAAGAGTTCGAAGGGACAGTGGAAATCCTTTAAAAATCTCATATAGGTGCTGCCCTGATCAACGCTAGCTTGGCGATGCATTTTCGCCAACGAGAAAGTCACCCTGCTTTACCATTCCAAGATTGCATTGCCGGCTCTTCCTTGCAGCTGCTGTTCAACGACAAGAGATGAGGAGGGTATGTTCTTACTCTTTTATAGATAGGTAGACTCCAAGATTTTTAATACTCCCGTGTAGTTATATGGCTTCAGGTCAGTTCATGATTTTTTTTTTTTTTTTTTTTTTTTACTCATGATACGTAGTTAAAGACTGGGTAGCTCATTAGAACATTCACCGTTTCTCCTTTTTAAGAGAAATCATTCTTGATTTCTCAATTATAGCTTAATCTCTTTAATAAACTAGAGCAAAGTTATCCCGCCAATTGTTTAAAACATCCAGTCATTTATTTTCTTTTTCTCAATTTTGGATGGTGGGATTTATAATCCTTACATCTTTGAAAGAACTCCAGCCAATTATGACCGTACCTTTTCATTAATAAAATAGGAAATTGATATCGATGAATTGATTCGCCTGAGAGATGGTGGCATGGCACCTGAAAATCTTCATCATCAAAATAAATATTTTCTAAAACTTTATAACAAGAATTTTTTTCTTTTTTAAAAAAAGCTAAGAATTAAAGCTTGGCTAAATCAAAACATATGCAAAACACTGTCCTGGAAATAAAATTCCCCTTCCTATAGTTCATGTTTTTTAATAAGAGAATTTCAGAGTGCAATAACTCTGCCCAGCCCGATTTATTTATTTATTTATTTATTTATTTATTATTATTATTTTTTTTAACAAGCACGACCGGATGCTTGACCTGGTCAACTTTTTCAATTGTCCAAATGAACGGTAAAAAATAGAAGGAGAATATGGTATAAATAATGAAAAGAAAGTGGGCAAGGAATAATGAAAAAGAAAGTGGGCAAGGAATAAACTTAGGGCTTTCTTTTTCTCGGGCACCACATGGCCGGAAAAGTTTGGAACTGATTTTTATCGAAAAAAAGAAAAAAAAAAAGTCTTTCTGCACCGTAAATTTAGCATGACCCGTATCATATTTTTTTATTGATCCAAATATATCCACTGTAGCATGACGGGATGGAAGTCGAGCATAACTAGCATCAATATTATTCAGCTTTTATTTAAAATTTTCGTCCAGACCAAAATATCCTTTCCTCCAGTCCCTTTTTTGCATGGATGTCATAAGTTTTGAACTAGGATATCGTAGCTTTTGAACCAGGATGTCGTAATATTATTTCAGATTTTAATTTATATTTTTCTGAAAGGATGTCGTAGGTTTTGAACTAGGATATCGTAGTTTTTGAACTAGGATGTCGTAATACTATTTCAGGTCTTAATTGATATTTTTTTGCAACGATGTCGTAGCTTTTGAACTAGGATATCGTAACACTGTTTCAGGTTTTAATTTATATTTTTATGCAGGAGTGTCGTAGGTTTTGAACTAGGGTGTCGTAGGTTTTGAACTAGGATGTCATAATACTATTTCAGGTTTTAATTTATATTTTTCTGCAGGGATGTCGTAGCTTTTAAACTAGGATGTCGTAGCTTTTGAACCAGGATGTTGTGATACTGTTTTAGATTTTAATTAGGTTTTAATTTATATTTTTCTGCAGGGATGTCGTAGCTTTTAAACTAGGATGTCGTAGCTTTTGAACCAGGATGTTGTGATACTGTTTTAGATTTTAATTTATATTTATCTGCACGGGTGTCGTAAGTTTTGAAATAGGATGTCGTAGCTTTTGAATCAGGATGTCGTAATACTGTTTCTGGTCATTTTTGAACCAGGGTATCGTAAGTTTTGAACTAAGGTGTCATAGGTTTTGAACTAGGATGTCGTAATACTGTTTCAGATCATTTTTGAAACAAGATGTCGTAGGTTTTGAACTAGGATGTCGTAAGAGTATTTTAGCCTGTACAAAAATTTCAATTAATGCTAGTCGTCTCAGCTTTGTCCTATCATGCTATAGTGAATATTTCTGGACGAAAATTTCAATTATGCTAGTCATCTCAGCTTTTGTCATATCATGCTATAATGAATATTTGTGGATCAATAAAAATATATGATACAGCGATTTGATGTACCGCATGCATAAAAAAATTACTCAAAGAGAAAAGGTTGGAACATATGTGTTAAGACCCGGACCAAGAGCCTTTTTATAGGCTCAATCCGAGGCCCATAAAGACCTCGACGACCTCACTTGGCGCCCGCGAGTCACCCAATAGAAAGGCCTTTCAAATTAAATTTGAATTCGAAATCGAAATCAGCGTAATGCTTACGTTGTGCAAAACATGCTTGCCATGCGAACATGTTTGCATCGTGCCTAAGCACGCCTTGGCATGCCACGTGCGCTGCCATGGCCGAGCTGAGCGTTCGCGCGCATATGGTTCCCAGGCTCAACATGGACTCGGAGAAGGACGAGCATAAATGCAAGAGTTACTTGCATTTACATTTCAAATGTAAGATTAAAATAAAATAAAATTTTAAATATTTGAATCACCTAAAATAACAAAAAATTAATATTTTATTTTAAACATTTATTTTTTTAAAAAAAAATTCAACGGAAGCTCCACTCTAACTTGCTGCATGCTGGAGAGAGAACAGTATATTAATCTTTCGAAGGTCAGCATTTACGTTATATATCTGTTGTATAAAATATCTCAGCCATTGCTCCTACAATCTGCACTTGTTTTCATCGTAGCCACAAGTTTAATTTTCAAAAAAAATTGACAAGATTAAGCATATAACAATTTAACAAAAATCACATAAAATTTAAAAATTAAATTACTTAAATACTGTTGCTGTCAAGATCGCTATGGTCTGTAGCTAAGATCGAGCTCGGACTACGCTTCCATCGCTCGAGATCCTGTTCGGATGCCTGGACCTGCAAAACAGAGTTAGAGACCTGGACCGGGGATTCCGGCGGTGGCATTCCGATGCTCAAGTCAGTAACGATCTAGGAGAACAGATCCTCCTGGTCGAATCCCGATGGTGGACTCCACGCTAGGATGAGAATTTGTGAGGTGAGTGAGTGCGAGTGGGCCGAGAACAGAGTGTGGGAGTGGCAACAGAGGAGAGCTCGAGCTGAGTGGCTGTGTCCATCTAGACCCCTCCTGGGGGTTCCACGGTAGCCTCGAACAGTGGTCTTCCTGTGTGCTGCCCCCTTCTTGCTCATTAGACCTCACTCGACCGAGTCTTAGCTTTAGTTTTCAGCTTGAACTTCTTACCTCATTTGAATCTGGGAGACCCCTTTTTGCTGAAGACGTTGCTCGCCGTTTACCTCGGGATCTTTCCCATGCTTACGGCCGTGTGTGGCGATGTTTCGTGCCGTGGATAGGTGGCCTTTCCATTTTGGTGGTATGGAAGCTACGTTTACTCTGACATTCCTTCTGGTCGCTTTCTTTTGGATAACTTAGCAGGGCCTCAATCGATGGGCCATTGCCTCCTGGATCTGAATCTACTGGTTGACTTCCTTTTTTAGAGGGTGCAGACGGCTGGTGGGGAATGCAGAGCCTCGATCGGGAGATTCCTTCCATTTTGGTGTAAGTGGCAACTGGGACCATCATTGCGGTCTGGCAGGCGTTTTTTCGCGGTCCTCGGGAGTCGGGTTGACATCTAGGGAGAGCGGCGACTTCCTTCGACTGCAGATCTCTTCGTCCGAGGTGGAGCTGACCTAGAAAGGCGGAGCTCGACTTCGGCCTCGGCATCTCGATCCGGAGGGAGCATGGCCGGGTGAAGGAGAGGCGGAGCTCGACTTCGACCTCGGCATCTCAACCCGGAGGGAGTGCAGCTGGGCGAAGGAGGGCGGAGCTTGACTTCGACCTCGGCGTCTCGACCCGGGGGGAGCGCAGCCGGGCGAAGGAGTGTGGAGCTCGGCTTCGGCCTTGGCATCTCGACCCGGAGGGAGCGCAGCCGGGCGAAGGAAAGGCGGAGCTCGGCTTCGGCCTTGATGTCTCAACCCGAATGGAGCACGGCCGGGCGAAGGAGTCCAAGCAGAGGCATCCCATGCGACAATTTCGTCTGACGTGGCATCTGACAGGGGTCCCACATCAGCGATCCCACCACATCATTTGCCCCCACTTCCGAGGCCTGTTGGTGCGCGGCGCTCGGGGCGAAGGGAGTAAATGCAGTGCTGACGTGGAAAGGCAAAGATCCAGCACAATAATGACCACGATCGTCGGTGCTTCGTGGGGCGGTTCTCCAAGCTAGTGCGGAGGAGCCACGTGGACACGTCCGAGGAGCAGTTATTGCTAGCACGGGATTTAGAGCAGCCACGATTGAAGAGAAGCATATCATCAATCGATGGCCGACATGTGGCACAGATCCGTCAGTGGAGATGCTATAACGGTACGGTTAGATGCCAGGTCACTTTGAAAAGAAAGGAATTTTTTTTCAAAATACTTTCTCTTTCAAATCTCGCGTGCCCGTCATATACCAAAGCTTTCTCCAGTTCCCCGGCCATCCTAGACTCTCCCAATTAGCCAGGTTTGTCTCTTCCCTTCCCACCTTTCAGCAGGGTAGGACTTCCCCTTAAGGTTAGGGTCTTCTCGGACGTAGTCCGTCTTTTTCTTCTTCTTCCTCCAATCTTCATCTCCTTCATCTTCTAGATGTCTCGCTTTGGCTCCAACTTTCGTCCTTCAACTGATCAGGGTGAGGCGGGGCCTTCTCGGTCGAGGCTGCCTTCTTCCTCCGATGAGGAGGAGGAAGAGACACGCTTCGAGTTCAGCAAGAGGTGCCCTCCCACCGGGATCGTCATTGGGGAGCCTAGAGCTAGGCCCCCTCCTCCTCTACTTGAACCCACCCCCGAACCTCCTCGGTCGACAAGTCCTGGCAGGGTTGTTTCGATAATCTCTGCTGAGAAACTAGCGACCATCTGGGATGTCTATGGTATCCCGGAGTCTTTCTGGCTCTCGGTTTCTCGACTAGGGGAACGGGTCACTCTAATGGCCCAGGCCGAATCACCCTCTATGAGGAAACTCTCGCAGGGGGACTTCGATTTCCCTTCCATCCTTTCTTCTTTTCGGTGCCAAGCAATTACCATCTCGTCCCTACTCAGCTCGTCTTGAATGCTGTGAAGATCATCTTCTGCTTCATAGTACTCTATCATTTTCACGGGATTGTAGCCCGTTTTTCTTTGTTCAGGGCCTTCTTTACCTTGAAACGCCACTCTTCCGAGGAGGGGTGGTGGTCCATCTCTTTCCGCCCGAAGAGCATTAAATTTGAACTCCCTTCTCCCATCAAAGGATGGAAGAATAAATATTTCTTTGCCTCGGTCGAGGGGGTCGACTAGGTTTGAAGCGATCTAGATCGGTCCCCCAACCGAAACTCCACGGTCGAAGCAGCTGACGAAGAGATCTTCAAGCAGCTCCACACTATCCATGTTCCTTCTCTCGAGGTTCTGCTGTCAGAGCAGAACAGCAGAACCTCTTCGAAGCCGGGGTTGACCCAACGAGGGAGTTGGGTGAGTTCGGCCAGAACATTTCTCCTTGTGCTTTTTCTTTTGTCTTTCTAAGCTTGGAGCTAACATTCTTTCCTCTTTTGTGCAAGCATGAAGTTCTCACTGGATGATCTCCTCTTGATCACCAAGAAAAGGGGCCCACCGGCAGCAGTCGGCGAGTCCCCCTCGAAGAGGGCTCGCCATGAAAGTGGCACGGTGACTGCTCCCGCCACGCCGGCTGAGCCAAGCAGAAGAGAAGCCGAGACCGTCCTTAAGCAGGGAAGGAGGGCGGTCGAGGTAAAGCCTGAGCCGGGCCAGAGGGATGCTGAGCCCGTGCTCGAGCAGCGTAGGCGACGCGAGCCGGTCCCGGCCCCGGAGCCTGAGGTGGTCGTTTGAGCCAGGGCCGCTGCCACTACTGCTACTGCTGTCATGATGTCTCCTCCTCCCTCGGAGATCATCATCGTCGAGGAGGAGGAGCAAGGAGGAATGGAGCCAGCATCGGGGGCACCGATCGAAGAGGTGCCGAGCTCCCACCTTGCCCTTGAAGCTTCTTTAGCCGGCGGAGTGGGAGACTCCGCATCCGGGGCGAGCACGAGGGAAAGGGACTACCACCGAGTCCCCTTCAGACTGGCATCGAATGTTTCCCAGGTCCGGGACTAGGGCTTGGCCGAGCGCATGATGGATTTTGCAATCCAGTCATGCAACCGGTGGGAGAAGGCCGGGAAACTCCTGGGGGATGCAATCAACAGCACCTTCCCCCATCTCTTCTCGGCAAGTAACTTTCTCTGTTTCGTTCCTTCCTTCTCCCTTCTGCATTTGTTGCTAACATCTTCCTCGGTGCAGCTTGGTGCTGAGCTCCTTCTGATCAGGGACTGTTGCAAGAACTGGTTGAAGAAGGACAGACAGCGTGCATCGCAGCTCGAGTTTATGATGATCGAGCTGAAACAGAAGAATGACGATGTCTAGGAGGCGAGGCAAAAGAACAAGGAGCTCCAAGGCGAGGTCACGAGTGCCGAAAGGCACCAGAAGGAGCTTTGGAAGAGCTTGGACCGGGAGAGGAGCCGATCAAAGAGCAAGGCAGAGATGCTCAAAGCCAAGGAGGCTAGGCTAAATGAGCTCAGTACCGAGGCCGCCCAGTAGAAGGGGCGAGCCCAATCTCTCCAGGCCGAGTTGGTGGTGGCAAGGGAGAGATTGATTTCTGCTGAGAGGAGGGTCATCGCCACCGAAAAGGAGGCAGCAGCGGCGGCCGAGTCGATGGAAGCGACAAAACAGGAGGCCGCTGAGGCGGTCGGCCAGGCCGAAGCCACCAAGAAGGGAGCTGCGAAGGCCGTGGCGAGGTACAAAGCTTCTCCGGACTTCATCGTCGAGTTCCAGGAAACAGCAGCGGACTTGTTCTATAAGGGCTTCATGTACCTCCACGACAGGGTAGAGGGCTTCGTCTCGGACAAGGGCAGAAGCTTTCTCAGATACCCCGGAGCTTCGGATGGGGAGCCAGCCCCAGACTTGGACATTGTTGAGGAGTCGGCCGCTGCCCTCGACCCAGCCTTGTCGGTGGTGGTCACCGAGGTCGAAGCCGCACCACCGGAGGCTCCGGAAGATGACGCCCCACCCGTACACCATCCCAGGAAGGAGCCGTCCGAGTAGGGTCGGGGTCCTTGTAATTATCTTCTTCCTTTTTCCTCCTGATCTGGGTTGACCGGCTTGTTGGGGTCCTGAGAAACTCGTATAAGACTGTTTAGTATTAATGAAGAAACTTTTTTAGTCACCCTGGTTTGAATCTCCTTCCTTCTTTCTCTTCCCTCTTTTCCTTTTCCCCCCTTTTTTTTGAGTCCCGAACATATGATGGAATTTGAGAGACGCTCTCGACTTGCTAAGTCATTCTCATCTCGTGGGTGAGGCAACCAGAAGGTCCCGAGTGTTTTGCTAGATGAGATCTGCCCGGTTCCGGTCGGGACCAGCTCCAGGTGTGCACGGCAAGGCCGAGCTTGGAGGTTGCACTTGTTGGAAATGCCAGGTAACTATGGAGCTCCGATCTTCGGGAGTTTCCAGGTCTGAGGTGCCAGGTTATCCAGTTTTGAGTTGCCGGGGTCTCCGGTCTTTGGTGCCGGGGTTTCCGGTCTTGGGAGCCGGGCTTCAGGAGTTTCCAGTCTTGAGGTGCCGGGTTGTCCAGTCTTGAGTTGCCGGGGTCTCCAATCTTGAGTTACCAGGGTCTCCGGTCTTGAGTTGCCGGGATCTCCGGTCTTTGGTGCCGGGGTTTTCGATCTTGGGTGACGGGCTTTAAGAGTTTTCGGTCTTGAGGTACCGGAATCTTCGATCTTTGGTGCCGGGCTTCAGGAATTTTCGGTCTTGAGTGCTGGGTGTCTTAGGTTACCAGTCTTTGGTTCCGGGCTTCAGGAGTTTCCGGTCTTGAGTGCTGGGCATCTTAGGTCACCGGTCTTTGGTGCCGGGCTTCAAGAGTTTCCGGTCTTGAGTGCTGGGCGTCTTAGGTCACCGATCTTTGGTGCCGGGCTTCAGGAGTTTCCGGTCTTGAGTACCGGGCATCTTAGGTCACCGGTCTTTGGTGCCAGGCTTCAGGAGTTTACGGTCTTGAGTGTCGGGCATCTTAGGTCACCGATCTTTGGTGCTGGGCTTCAGGAGTTTCCGGTCTTGGGTGCCGGGGTTTCCGGTCTTTGGTGCCGGGCTTCAGGAGTTTCCGATCTTGAGGTGCCGAAGAGCTGGACTGGTGCGGGCACCAGAATCAGAAGAAGACTTCATGGTTCCATTTGGATCTCTGAATGACCTTGCCCGAAGATTAGGATTTGTAATAAGGGTTGACCTGGTCAACCAGATTATTTTATTTCTTTGAGTCTGCATTTCATTTTGTTGAGTCATGTTGACTTGGTCTAAGTCCAAGTCAAGTCCTGGTTGGCGCCATTCCCTAGGGCGTCATTTTTTCTTCCAAGGCCAAATGCAAGTGGACGCCACACTCCCAGCCACACTCCCAGGACCAGTTGGCGCCACATTTCATCCCAGTGTCCCTGGTCCCCACGCCTGAGAGAGCAAGAAAATTTTCTTAGGAGAAGTCAAGGAAGGCGCCCACAAGCTGCCAAAAGTAACCAAGCTAAAGGAGCAGGGGATTTTTCTTGAAGAGGACTTCAAGGTAGGTGCCCACACCTGCCTAAAGTACCTGGCTATGAATGGAAGGAGCCTAGTCTTGGGGAGAAAGACTAGGAGATGAGTATTTTCTTCCAAGAAAGAGCAAGTCATGGAAGGAAAACCCATGACTTAAGGAGAAGAACTAGGAGGTGCCCCACATACCTATGAAGCCATCACCTTGCATTTGAGGCCGCCCACTCCAAGGAAAGAAGCCTGGTCGGTCAAGGGAAAGTTTTTCATGCTTAGGATGAATGTTTAGTCCCACATGGGAAGTTGTGTAATTTTGTTTCTCTTGCAAGGTCTATATATTGGACTCTTATATAATCTTTTGATTAGAATAAGAAAAATGAAATCTTTTCTTGTGTTGAGCAACCTTGTGTTATCTTCTTCCGCACTTCTTTGAGTGTTGAGCTCCGTGAGGGAGTAAATCCGGGTTCTATTAGAGCCTTAAGGAGGTGAGAGATCTCCAAAGTTACCAAAACCCTGCCCCGCTTTCATCCCTGGCCGCCAACCCTAATTTCCTTTCATCATCCTAGCCGCCAACACCCAAATTCCTAAACCCTATTCCCACTTCATTCAAGGCCGCTATCTCCTTCTCCAAGCCACCGCCCACTATATCAAGCCCTAGGTCCTTTTCATCTGCAAGTCGCCGCCCTACCAGCCAAATCCTAAATCTACTCCATCTTCCACCGCCACCTCAATACTCTTCCCTCATCTTCAAAGTTCGAGCAGTCCGGAGCTATCCCAGGTAAAGGTCTCTTCCTTGAGTTTCTTACATCCTTATCTTGTTCTTCATCCTTTCCAAATCCAGAGTACGAGAAGAAGGCCAACCCTGCCATAGTACTACAATCTGAGGATCCATTGCGAAGATACCCCGTCTCCAAGGATCCTACAATCTGCTCGAGAGTGTCCTTCAATTGAAGCAAAGAGAGATATCACAGTTAGGTATAAAACCTTCTCTTCTCTCTTCGTCTGTTTCTTGAAAGAGGAGTAAACCCTAGGTCTGGGGGTTTCTCAATCCCCAGCGATCCTACTTCTTTATTACTCTGATAATCTACTCTTTTGAATTGTGCTTTCTTTCAGTGCATATTTTCTTTCAATATTAGTTAGCCTTGTTTTTGAGTCAAGCCAATTTCTAACAAAAAAAAAAAAAAAAAAAAAGTCTTAATTTACTTCCGCATCGCATCATCTTATTTGTTCTGCACCATTTTTGGTATCAGAGCCCTGTCTAGGGTTCTTGCTTGTTTGATTATTTTTTCATTCCTTTTTACTTTTGCTGCCTGGAGTAGACTCCCCTGGCCGCCCGGTCCTAGGAACAAGCAAGACGCAAGCCTCCTCCTCCCATTCCACGGGGGTTCCTAGGGCGTGTAGGGGTGCCGCTGGGTTATAACTTCTAGGCAGGGATTGTAAACGGGACACACGTTCTATTTTCTGCCAGTAACTATCCTATTATTCGAATTGTTTCTCCCTACAAAAAAATTCAAATTAAGTAATTCTTATTTTGCTGGAACTAGTATAATTGAAAGTAATTTACATAAAATTTTCATGATTTATTAATTTATGTAGATTTTCTGAGATCAATTTTACTGCGGTTCTGTTTTTTTTTATTTTCTGCAAGCTGTTTTTTTTATTTGAGTGTGTATAAATTGAATCTATCTTAAGGGCACCGAAGTTGCAACATAAGGGGAGGATTGAGACCCTCTCCTTAGCCCAAAATCACCTCCCATGCATTCGAACCTAAGCCTTTAATCTTAAAATTAATTAGACCTAATTTGCCCTAGTGGGCTAGGGACACCAACTGGTCGGGTCTAGGCTAGTGTTGAGTCAGTTTGTCTAGTTACTCTGTGTGTGCTTCGTACTCAGTGTCTAGAATGGTGGTTTAGGGATTCTATCCCGAAGGGCTTGTGTGCTGGTCCGCCTACCTGGCCAATCACTGATTGGTGTCTAGGATTGGCAATTAGGGACCTAACACTCCCCTTACACCTGCCTGGCTGAGTCCCGAGTTACTACAGGCTAGCTTGCCACTCTGATTGGGCATCTAGTTTAGGCTCTAGGTCTAGTTGGCCCGTAGTCGTTTCAGTCGAGTCTCATTTGGTGTGCTTGCTTGCATCATCATGTCCACCCGGAATGGAGTACCCTACCAACCTGGTCAAATCCAACCTGATTTAGAGGCCATGATTAGAACTCTTACCGAAAGTATGACCAAATTGAGTCAGGATATGACTGATACTGTTGCCCAGTTTAGGGATCAAGTCCGTGAGGATCTTACCCAGCTTAGGGATCGAGTCCAAGTACTTGAGAAACCAAGACATCAGAATTGGACTCCTGATCGAGATTTTAATGTGCCTCAACCTCACCCACACCAGGAGCCTAGAAGACCTTTATACAGAGATCCTGAACCTAATCATAGGAGGCCTGAAGATAGAGATGATAGGTTCATCCGGAACATCAAATTAGATGCACCCACTTTTGATGGTAGCTTAAACCCTAAGGTGTATTCTGATTGGGAGGGTGAGATGGACCAGTACTTTAAGTGGTATACCATGTCTGAGGAAAGGAAGTTCAAGTTTGCCAAGATGAAGTTAGTACGTCAAGCTAGGTTATACTGGGGGAACATTGAGCTAACCACTAGGAGACGAAATGTTGAGCCCATAATCACTTGGCAGGGTATGAAAGAGAAGCTTAGAGATAAGTACCTACCCATTTCATACCAGCAGAATCTGTTAGACCAACGGCAAACCTTGAAACAAGGGAACCGATCTGTCTCAGACTACATAGCCACCTTTGATGAGTACTTGATGAGATGTGATGTGAGTGAAGCCCATGAGATCACTTTGTCTAGATTTAGGGCTGGACTTAGAGAAGACATTAAGAGGGAGTTATTTCTGAGGGAGGTTACTGACCTAGACCAAGCCTATCATATTGCATTGAACACTGGAAAATTTCAGAGAGGACCTATACCTTCTAGGGTTAGTGCCCTAATCCCAAGAAATGGGCCTAGCCAAGTTACCCCTAGCAAACCTTTTCAGGGTATTCCCACTCCTAGGCCCATGGATAAAGGTAAGGCACCTGACACCTAGAGAACCCCTAGTTCTAGTATCACCTATTTTAAGTGTTAGAAACCAGGTCATATCTCCAGCCAGTGTACAGCCATAGCCTGTTTTAAGTGTCATAGGGTAGGTCATGTTTCTAGCCAGTGCCCATGTAGATCCCTTTACATAGAAGAGGGAGAGGAAGAGAATTCCGGGCCCAATGAGGAATTTGAAGAAGAAGTTTATGAGGCCGGAATGAACTTAGTTGATGAGTATGAAGGAGAGGAGGAACCCACAGAGTCTGACCAGTTAGGAGTTGTGAGATGCATCCTATCCCAGAGTAGAGTTCAGGAGGATTGGCGTAGGACTAACATCCTACAGACTTTCCTTAAATTAGGGGATAAGGTATGTAAGATCATCATAGATAGTGGGAGCTGTGTGAATGCCATTTCTGCTAGCACTGTCAAAATGTTAGGCTTAACCCCAGTCCCCCACCCCAACCCCTATAAGGTTTCTTGGGTAGACTCTACCTCTGTACCCATCCAGTCTAGATGTCAGGTCCAAATCCAGATGCAATCCTATCAAGAGAAGATTTGGTATGATGTCTTACCCATGGAGGTGAGTAGTACAATTCTTGGGAGACCTTGGTTATATGATCATGATGCCACCCTCTTAGGAAAATTCAATACCTGTGTCTTTAGTTTTAATGGGAAAAAGATCACAATCCATTCAGTCCCTCCTAAGGACAAGGTAGCTAAAGGACCCAATAAGGTCAAAGAGATGAAGACTGGAGTGAACTGAATTAGTGCTAAGGATCTAGAACAAGAAATTCATAGTGGTTCACCCATTTGGATGTTGACTGCTAAGGAACTTAGGACTCCTACACCCTCAGAGCCTCCTCAAGAAGTTAGGCCTTTTGTTAGAAGAATTTGAAGATGTTTTTCCCGAGGATCTGCCAGACCACCTTCCACCTCTTAGGGATATCCAGCATTCCATAGATTTAATCCCAGGAGCTACTTTATCCAACTTGTCCCATTATAGGATGAATCCATCTGGGCATGAGGAACTGCAAAAGCAGGTTGGAGAATTGTTGAGGAAGTGGTTCATTAGAGAGAGTCTTAGCCCTTGTGCAGTCCCTGCACTACTGACCCCAAAGAAAGATGGCACATGGAGGATGTGTGTTGATAGTCGTGCCATCAACAAAATCACAATCAAGTATAGGTTCCCCATCCTTAGACTAGATGACATGCTATATATGATGGCCGGTGCAATGGTTTTTTTCAAAATTGATCTCAAGAGCGGCTATCATCAGGTTAGAATTAGACCAGGGGATGAGTGTAAAACCGCTTTCAAAACTAAGGATGGTCTCTACGAATGGGTTGTTATGCCTTTTGGGTTGTCCAATGCCCCTAGTACTTTCATGAGGATTATGACCCAGGTGCTTAGAGCTTTCATAGGGAAGTTTGTAGTGGTCTATTTCGATGACATCCTGATCTATAGTAAGACCCCTGCAGACCACCTAGGCCACCTTAGACAAGTCTGCCAAGTTTTGAGGAATGATAGTCTCTACGGTAATCTCAAGAAGTGTGAATTCATGACCAGTAGAGTTATCTTCCTTGGTTTTGTAGTAACCCCTAATGGCGTGGCTGCCGATCCAGAGAAGATTAGGTCCATAGTAGAATGGCCAGAGCCGACCAGTGTGCATGAAGTTAGGAGTTTCCACGGCTTGGCTACCTTCTATAGACGACTCATCAAGGGGTTTAGTACTGTAGTTGCTCCTATCACAGACTGTATTAGGAAGGGAGAATTTCAGTGGACTAAAGCAGCCCATAAAGCCTTCCTAGATCTTAAGGATAGGATGACCCAGGCACCCATTTTGAGGTTACCCGACTTTTCTAAAGTATTTGAGGTTGCCTGTGATGATTCAGGTGTAGGTATAGGTGGAGTCCTAAGCTAAGAGAATCATCCCGTAGCATTCTTTGGTGAAAAACTTAATGATGCTAAGCTTAGGTATTCTACCTATGATAAAGAATTTTATGCGGTAGTGCAAGCTTTGCGTTACTGGAGACATTATTTGCTACCGCATGAATTTGTGCTGTTTTCAGACCATGAGGCTCTTAGATTCTTGAATTTCCAGAAGAAGCTTAACCCTAGGCATGCTAAGTGGGTAGAGTATATCCAGTCCTATACTTTTGTTTTGAAACATAAGGCTGGGACTGAAAATAAGGTAGCTGATGCCCTTAGTCGTCGATCTTTGTTATTGAATTCTGTTAGGGCTGAAGTCGTAGGGTTTGAGCAGATCAAAGAGGAATATGAGTCGTGTTCGGATTTTAAGACTGTGTATCAGGATCTAGCTCAAGGACCATCTAGTGATCATAAGGATTATACCCTTTTAGATGGCTTTCTGTTCTTTAAGAATAGTCTTTGCATCCCTAGAACTTCTCTTAGGGAATTTTTGATTTGGGAAATTCATGCTGGGGGTCTAGCAGGCTATTTTGGAAAAGACAAGACCACCCTGACTGTTGAATACCACTTTTTCTGGCCTAGCTTAAAAAGAGATGTAGCACACATTGTGGCTAGGTGTCGGACCTGCGCTGTTGCCAAACAGCGAAAACAGAACACCGGCCTTTATACCCCACTTCCTGTCCCAGATTGTCCTTGGCAAGATGTGAGTATGGACTTTGTGTTAGGTTTGCCTAAGACCCAGAGGAGGCATGACTTTATCTATGTCGTAGTCGACCGATTTTCTAAGATGGCCCACTTCTTGCCTTGTTCCCAGACTTTTGATGCGTCTAAGGTAGCCACCCTATTCTTTAATGAGATAGTTAGACTCCATGGCCTACTTAAGACAATTGTTTCAGATAGGGATGTCCGGTTCACCAGCTATTTTTGGAAAATCCTTTGGCATAAGTTAGGAACAAAACCTAATTTTTCAACTGCCTATCATCCCCAAACTGTTGGCCAAACCGAGATAGTGAACCGTAGCTTAGGCAATCTGCTAAGATGTCTTGTTGGTGAAAATACTAGGAATTGGGATTTGTACTTACCTAGGACTGAATTTGCATACAATGACTCGGTCAATAGGTCTACAGGTAAGAGTCCATTTGAAATTGTGCATGGGTACAAACCTCACACACCTCTTGACTTAGCCCCTTTACCAGTCCACACACGAGTCTCCGAGTCTGCTGAAGTTTTTGCACAGCATATAAAAGACTTGCATAAAGAAATTCATACCAAAATAAATTTAAGTAATTAAACTTATAAGAAGTTGGCTGATTCTCAAATGCGAGTCAAAACTTTTGTTGAGGGAGACTATATAATGATTAGGTTAAGGCCTGAACGGTTTCCTCCTGGAACCGTTAGAAAGTTACATGCTAGAGAAGCTGGACCATTTAGAGTGGTGAAGAGAATAGGATCCAATACCTATGTGCTCGAGTTGCCTCGAGCCAACCCAAGTCCACTTTTAGCATTAATTGAACAACTTTGTAGAATATTAAAATTTAAACAATTAAAGAAATTTTCAAATCACATAATCTTGTTATTATAGTTCCAACAAGATAATATATCTTATATTTTAATTAGTCAAAATAAGTCTTGGAATGTTAGATCTATAAAGTTATTAATTTTTTTAAAAAAATAAAATAATGGTTGGAGTACCACCCAAGTAAATTAAATCCAAACCCAATTCCAATACATATGTTAAGATAGAGGTGTCAACCAGCAAACAGAGTCCCAGTTGGCTAATTATAGATATACTTCCCCATCCAATCATGTGCTGTAAACCAGAGGCATCAACCAGCAAACTGATCCCTAGTTGGCTAATTATAATCTCCATCCACTGAACTGATACCGCGTTGGTTAAGGACAATATGCTTCTACATAATACATGGTGGTTGATTGCTAAATGTAGATGGGTTGAAAGGACTTAGTACTCACATATATGTTTGTAAATTTGCAAATATATATTTATATATAACCATTTAATGTTGCCAGTCGACCAAGTTATAAATAGATTGTTTAGGTTCAAGGTTTGATCCTTTTGGTTCTGGCATCACCATGGTATCTCTCGAAAACAAATGTGCCTTGCATCAAAACTCTTACTGATATCCATATAGATAAGTTGATAGGTCTGATGGCTGAGCCAATAAAAATGTATATATGTCTCTAGTGCGATTTAGAAGTGGGAACATCATGAAAAATCCAATAGACCAAACCATCCTGATCTTTTTATAATAAGTTTTTTTATTTTAAAAAAAAAAAAATATACACATCATACGTGCATATACTCCTTAGAGAATGGAAAGCCTACTTGCTCTGAATGGTGGATGGTGAGAAAAATATTGATCTTTGAACTAAATAACACAATCGCAAGATTATTTAGTATATATGTGAGGTCTCGTAGTTGAATAATTTATTTATTGTATAAACCTCTTGATCAATTCTTATTTATAACTATGACAACTTTTGTAGATAGATCAAACACCAAGAGAGAGAATATAAAAGAGACCGGAGCTAGTCTGGTTGGATACCTAGCTTGTCCAACAAAGGAGGTATAGTTCATTAGGGAACCAGACATGGCGGAGGTTGCTGTATTTCTAGCCATTAAGAAGATCGGTGTTGCTTTGGGAGGAGAAGCACTGAAACTAACTAGTTCTCTGTTTGCAAATGAAGTCTCGTTGCTGACAGAATTACCAAGTAGTATGAGTCGTATTAACAGTGAGCTTTTGGTAATGCAAGCCTTCCTCGATCAAATAGAAACTCGAACTGATCGCAACCAAGTCCTTGAAGCTTGGGTTCAGGAGGTACGGAAACTAGCATATAGTGTTGAGGACATTATGGATGAGTATGTGTATCTCATAGCTCAACAGCAAGGGACCGGATTGGGAGGTTATCTTAAAAAAGTAGTAATGAGATCCCGAAATTTGGTTGCTTGGCACCAAATTGCTGCTCGGCTGAAAGAGTTGGATACTAATTTGGTTCGCCTTTCACAGATGAAGGAGCGATGGATTAAGACAGTAGAGGGATCAATGGGTAGTAGTTTAAATTATGCTAGTGAAATGCATCTACATTTAGCAAACTCTTCTCATTTCATTGATGAAGATGAGCTCGTGGGGATTGACCAAAACAAAACAAAACAAACTGAATGGTTATTTAATGAGGATCCGGCTAGCTCTATAATATCCGTGTGGGGCATGGGGGGATTGGGCAAAACAACCCTTGTCACCAATGTATATAAAAGTGAGGCGAAAAAGTTTGAATGTCATGCATGGATATCCATCTCACAAACTTACGAGGTGGTTGATCTCTTAAGAAGAATGATAAAAGAACTGTATGAAAATGACAAAGTAGAGAAAATTCCAAATGACATCAGAGAAATGGACCACAGAAGGTTAGTTGAAAGAGTAAGACATTTTCTACAGAAGAAAAGATATTTGATCATACTGGATGATGTATGGGATCCAACAGCTTTCAATGCTATCCGTGATGCCATTAATGTTGATGACAACAATGGAAGCAGCAGAATAATCATTACAACCCGGATTGCTGAGGTAGCCTCGCTAGCACATGACAGTCGGAAGCTTGAGCTCAAGGTTTTGGCAAAAACCGAGGCATGGGATCTGTTTTGTAAGAGGGCATTCCAGAAAGAGAAAGTGAGAGAATGTCCTGAAGAGCTGAAGGAGTTGGGGGAGAAAATTGTATCAAAATGTCAAGGGCTGCCTCTAGGTATCGTCTCTTTAGGCAGCCTTCTGTCCCTGAGAAAGAAAACCAAGTCAGAATGGGACAAAGTTTATGAACATCTGAGCTGGGAGTTCAATAACAACCCAAATTTGGACAATGTGAAGCATATTTTAAATCTCAGCTACAACTATCTACCGAGATATCTTAAGAACTGCTTCTTGCATTGCAGCATGTTCCCGGAGGATCACGTGCTTCAGAGAAAGAGGCTCACGAGGCTATGGGTGGCAGAGGGATTTGTGGAGGAAAGGGGATTGAGCACAATGGAAGAAGTGGCAGAGGACTATCTCACGGAGCTCATCCATCGATGCATGCTTCAAGTTGAAAAGAGGAATCAATTCGGTAGAATAAAACATTGCCGGATGCACGATATTGTGCGAGAGTTGGCCGTATCATTGTCTAAGAAGGAAAATTTTAGTGCGGTACTCGACGATCTTCAGATGGTGGTGAAGACGAGGGATGAAAATCGTCGTCTGTCAGTGCACATAGGCGATAACGAATTCGAATCGAGCATTGAGTTGCCAAGACTTCGCACTTTCATGAGTTTTGACTCTTCAATGTCCTCGGTGACATCCTTATCTTCTTTGTGTTCCAGCTCCAGATATTTGAATGTCTTAGACCTGCAAGGCACCTCCATTGAGAGAGTACCAGATGAAATCGGGGATTTATTCAATCTGCACTTTTTGGGTCTGAGGAAAACGAAGGTGAAGGTGCTACCTAAATCCTTGGGAAGGCTTCATAACCTACAGACGCTCGACCTCTTCAGAAGTGAAATAGATGAACTGCCAAAGACGACAAGAAACCTCAAGAAGTTGCGTCACTTGTTTGCCGAGAACCTTATAGATCCAAGTCATGAGACTATAAATTGCTGTAGAGGTATGAGAGCTCCGAAGGGACTGTGGTATTTGAAAGACCTGCAAACTCTCCGATCAGTGGAAGCAAACATGGAATTTGTGGAACGGCTAGGGAACTTGACCCACCTAAGAAGCGTTCGGATATGGAAGGTGCGTGGCATCCATTGTAAGCAGCTATGCGCTTCGTTATCAAGGTTGCGCTACCTATCCTACTTGGACCTTAATGCAAGCGACGAGAATGAGATTCTCCAGTTGGGAGGCTGGGATCATCCAACTCAGCATCTTCTAAAGCTTGGAATGAAGGGGCGACTGGCAGAAGGGACGATGGAGTTGCCCTTATTTCGTGCCCTTGGATCTAGCCTTCGGGACTTGTATCTAAGTTGGAGTGGGTTGGGAGAGGATCCACTTCCAGTTCTCTCTCGGTTTTGCAACCTTGGATATCTCAGACTGCAGAATGCATATGACGGGCAGCGATTATGGTTTGGTGCAGGATGGTTCCCTAACTTGAAGAAACTCCGGTTAGACGATATGCCGCAACTTAATCACGTTGAGGTAGAGGATGGCGCCCTGGCAAGCCTGGAGTTGCTACAGCTGGGTAACCTACCTGCATTAAAGGATGTTCCACGAGGCATAGAATATCTCACATCCCTCCAGGAACTGCACGTGAAAGATCTGCATCCAGAATTCATGGGGAGATTCGAAGAAAGCGACGATAAGAACAAGGTTCGACGCATCCCCAATGCCTATTATATTTACGAGAGAGAGGGCCAAACGTTATATGAAAGGCTTTCATGATCCTTCGCTCCTCCATCCAGGCATCTGGGACCACCAAGTAAGAGTCCTTTCTTATGTCTTCACTATCATATGTGGCCCATATCTGCATATTTTATCGTTGAATAATTCTTGTTACATACATTAATGTTTCTGATCTCAGATTTACTTTAGCGGCTACACCGATTTTCTTGAAAATATGAAGGTTAATTTCCGATGCATGAGATTTTCTTCTTAATTTTTTATTTATAAAGTTTAATTGACATGTTTCTCCCTTGAATTGAAATTTAAATGATTTTTGATATCTTTCTCTAGGATTTTGATTGAACTGATAACATGATACGTGCTTCCATCGAACAACTTTTTGGCACTTCAATTTTACAAAAATGTTGTAATTATTTTAGTCTTTGATTTATGCAAGCCTTGTTTTCCTTTTTGGGGTTTATATATTATCTTTTCACTACTGGAAACCTAACCACTTCACCCCTTTTCATCTTTATACCATTTTCCTAAATTTTTATCTCTTAAAAATATATGCCTGTTTTTATATGATAGTTTCCTTTTATGTAGTTCTGAAAATGTAAATTAATTATGATATGCACTTATTATTCCCTCCATGAAAAACTTCATTTTTGTATTTTCCTTGCAATAAGTTTCTTCATTCAAAAATAGGCATTATTAGATATTTCATATAATCTTCGCTTGATAATTTGATTCTTTTGATTTCAAAGTTCTCTATAAGTTATTTTCCCGATAACTTATCTTAATTTGCCATGATCTTTCTAGTATTTGCCATGATCTTTCTAGTATTTTCTAGTATTGAAAATTTAGAAAATTATATATCTTGCTTGTTAATTTATTCAATTGTTTTATGAACCTTGGAAGGATAAAGATTACTTTATTTTTCCCCTGCAGGAAATTCATTCTACGGAGTCTCTTTCTAAGCTATAATGGATTGTGCTCATAAAGATTGGTCTATCTATCATGTGTGCTTTCACTCTCTCTCTCCTATTCTATCAGGACCTATAAGACATACTCAAAATGTGGTATTTTATGTGCTGATGCAAACAAGACAATATGTAATATTTGTTTGTATAATCGAAAGAGAGAGATATTTATACTTGTTCTTCATGTCTCATGAATTTAGCTTCAGAAATCTTTCTAAGAAAAGGGTTGTTTTTTTTCCAAATGTATGACAAAGAAGTATGATGCAGGCAGCCATACAAAACTTACGCAACAGGTACTCATCATGTTATTTTTTAGAATCTAGTTTGATAGCTAGGTGTCCCTCTCTAATAAAAAACCTCTAGGGGAACCTCTAATGCTATTCACAGCCAAGGATTCTCGATAACCAAGATGGATATCTAAACTGAGATGAACAAAAATCCCAGTTCATCAATCCTAAGATCAACATATGTTCGGCCAAAACAATTCCACTTACAAAATGGACCCCCTGTCATGTCTAATGTGAACTTCGACATAAGATCGAAGCATGTTGCTTGCATTTCTGAAGAAAGTTATCACCAGATTCCTGTGCAAATTAAGTAGGGAACAAACAATATTAAGAATTGGAAATGGAGCGAAAGAAGATCTATGAGAATCTGGATTCTAAAATCTAAATGGCCATCAAATTAAGGGTAAAAAAAAAAGGAGTCAATGAAGAACTTGACACTCATTAATATCGAGTTCAATACAGCATGCTGCGACCCCGAGTGAGTTGCATTCACGCACTATCCAAAATTGCAAATACAAGAGGTGCAGTTGGACCTCTGATTTCTTGTGGTGATAACTATATAATTTTCACCAACATATATATGATTAGGAATGAAGATGATTAGCATAAGAAAAACTTGACACTATTATTGATATTGAGTTCGATACAATATGCTGTGACCCTGAGTTACGTTCACGCAGCATCGAAAAATTGCAAATACAAGAGGTGCAGTTGGACCTTTGATTTCTTATGGTGATACTATAAAATTTTCAACTGGATAAAAAGTCATTTATGGTAATTAAGATTTAAGATTTTTCTATGGGTCTTATAGTTATAAAGTTTTGAGTTAGATAAGCAATTGTAATGGTGGATGTCATGCACGTCCATCACCTGTAAACATAGGCGTTAGGGGTTATTAGATTTCTGTGGCCATAACCTAGTTTTGTTTGTCTGCTATAGTACACCATACATCAATTAATTTGGATTGTAAAACTTGTATTAATATAAACACGTATCCAAAAAAAAATTAGTCAACAACTTCATTACCCTAAAAACTCTTCCAAATAAGGGATGCAATATTTATTAGAAACTATATTTTAGACAATTAAATAAAAGACACCTAAGGAAAGGCATCAAAAATATATATAAAGACTTTATATGGATTGCTTGTGTGATACCCAGTTTAGGGCTGGCCTTTGACCCAGTCCACTTACCACCAGATGTCCCGTAGGTCCTTTTCTCCCTTTTTCTCCCCGATCCAAATTATGAAAACAAGGGATCCCTAATTTCCTGCAATGGAAGGAGTCCTCCTCTAGCACGAATTTGGAGAAGGCTAGAAACCCTAGCCTTCCTTTTTTAACCAATCCCAAATCCCTTCTCCCATCAAGGACCACCACCCCAACTTCTCTCTTCCTCCCATTTTCACCTATTTCACCACCCCAACCTCACTCTTCCTCCCATTTCCACTTATTTTCACCGGTGGTTTGGATTGATTATGGTCGCTAGAATCTGGCCAGCTCCACTATCTTCTCTATCGTCGGTAAGTCTCCTCCTGTCATGCCCCGAATTCAATACCGGAATCGGCTATGCTACTAGCCGCATAACCCTAGAATACATTCTAGAGATCATGCAAGGTCTAAAAAAAATTTATTACAACTTCAATTCTTCTTAATACTATTGATCACAATTCATAAGAAAATACTTAACATAAAGAAAATAATACATCTTATATGGTTACAATTTTAGTCATCCTTCAGTCATTTGATTGGTATTAACGACTCTTTAGCTATTCATCATTTCACCATAAATCGAATCCACCATCAAGCTCGAATATCTGCATAACTCTGAGAAGGAAAAAAGTAGGGGATTGTGAGCTTTATAGCCTAGTAAAGATTTTTGTACAATTTTATTCATAATTATATGCATCAAAAATAATAATGAAAATATTAAATATCATGAGTCATAAATATCAAATCATGCATCCAAAATAGCTCAACAGTCATAAAACAATTCATTTCCCAATTTGATCCAAAACTTTCTTTAGGATTTGGACTAACCATAGTCATGCTCAGCCCAAAATGGGCAATCTCAAAATTGACTATATACTATCCGTCCATGGGCAGGCAATTCCACGTACTAAGCCTGTGGCTTAGGTTGTCCCACGTACTATCCGTCCATGACTGGCTATTTCACGTATTATCCATCCGTGACCTAGGATATTCTGGGTGTGGCGTGGCTAGTCCAAAACAATCTTGCTGACTCCTGTATTGATTTTGATGATTAACAAAATACTTAGTATATTTGAGTACTAACAGTTTGTTAAAGTATGTTTTATCAGAAAAAGGTACTAATCAAGTTAGTTAGTTGAATTGCTTGTCCAATAGTTGAAGAAGTCTCCTTATGGATGAAATTTTAAAGTTAAATGGACTTAAGTACATAAGAATAACTTGAAAGGACTTAAGTTTTAAGTTTGAAAAAGATTCAGCAGAGTTTCAATTGAGTTTCAGAAAGTTTTAGCCAAGTGTCGACTCATGGATGTGAAGTGTTGACTCACAGTGTCGATTCACAGAAGCTTGAGCTGATACGCAAAAGAAATTTTAGACGGCACGTTTGAAGTGTTGACTCATGAAGCTCAAGTGTCGACTTACAGTGTTGACTCAAAGATCAACTCAAGACCTGAGATAAAAATTATACAGAACATGCTGAATTTCAGATTTCCCTCAAGTGTCGACTCATGGAAGCCAAGTGTCGACTCATGTATCGACTCACCAGAAGAAGTGTTGACTAACCTGAGATTTTCAGAGAGCTTCAAGGAATATTTTTTGAACTAAGTGTCGACTTATGGAGATCAAGTGTTGACTCAAGGTATCGACTCATGATTTGAAATGCCGATACTTACAGTTCTGTTGAACAGTAATGACTAGTTTTTTGAAGCGCAGAATTATTCTTTTCGCCCCCTAAAGGCTAGTTTCACCTCTCTAATGGTCAAAAACTACCATTTGATGCTTGGAAGAGTATTTAAAGTGGATTAAACTCAAGAGAAAAGCAACTAAAGAGAAGTTGAGAGCATTCACTCAAAATTTATTGAAGATCATCTACTTTTAAGAGAAGTTGAGCCTTCAAGCATTCAAGAGCATTCAAGTCCATTCAAGTTTTATTTAAGGCTTAAATAATATGAAGACAAGCATCTTTAACAGTAATCAAAGAGCTTCAAAAAGATATTTACTTTTATTTGAAAGTTTTTATATTTCATACATTCTATTTTGAATTCTTTGTTGAGGTTTGTTGGTGAGCCTGTGTGTTAAAACCAACAAAGATTTTTGGTAAGCCTTGAAAAAACCAAAGAGGTTTTTTGTTAGCCTAAATAACAAAACCAAGGAGATTGTTGGTGAGCCTAAGTTATAAAATCAACTAGAGTTTGGTTAGCCCATAAAATCAAAGGAATTTTGAATGTGTTCCCAGTGAAAACAAGTTGAATTTTGATTAGTGAGCTTGGAAAACTAATTGACTGTAATCAAGGAAGATTAAAGTGGAATATCCAAGTGAACCTTGGGAAGTAGATGTAGGTGCATTGGTGTGCACCAAACCACTATATATTATTATATTTATGGTTGCTTGCTCTCTTATTATTTTTCTTTATTTACTTTGCATTTACTTACTTGTTTCCGCTGCATACTCTTAAAAGCACACAAACACTTGTATTTCACTAGCACCTAAATAGTTTTTGAATTAGTACATACTTGTAAAAGATTTTGAAACCCAATTCACTCCCCTCTTGGGTTGCTTGCTGGGCAACAAATCTTTTCTTAATTATCAGTTTAATCAATTCTCCACATAATATATGAAAAATCATAATATCAAGCCAGTAAATGCAATTATCAAAACAGAAACCATACTTGAATGTTAACCCATGCCCATGCTCATGGATAAAACTATACAATATAAAATATAAGTACAAATCAGTGATCATGTACAAAGATCTTACCTTACTTAGAGACAACTAACATGCCTGATATTGGTCCGTACCCAGGTTAATATGAAATATAGGTATAAATCAGTGATCATGTGCAAAGATCCTTACCTTACTAGAGACAACTAACATGTCTGATATTGGTCCATATCCAGAACCTGCACAATGCCCTTCTACTTAGAAGGCTATCCCCTATAATAATAATTTTTAATATAAATAAATAATCATAGGATAATTATAAACCCAAATTTTTTACCTGTAAAACTCTAAATTTCCAGAGAAGAAGCATTTCGAGTTGGAGTGCTGGAAAGTTGGGCCCCGGGCTTGAGTGCCGGAGAGCTGGGCTTCGTGCTTTGGTACCAGAGAGCTAGGCTCCGAGTTTTGATGCCAGAGAGCTAGGCCCCGGGCTTGAGTGCCGGAGAGCTGGGCTCCGGGCTTGAGCGTGCCGGGCCTTGGTCATGGCAGCGATGTTCCTGCAAGGCAGAGGGCGATTTGTGCAAAAGAAAACCTTTATTATTATAAGGAGAGAGACTTACACTACTGATAATATTTTCTCAGGTTGTAGGCATTCCACGTTCGTGGAAATCTGGCACCGTCCAAATCCTCAAGGTAGCATGCTCCGTGTGGAAGAGCTTTGACCACCTTGTAGGGGCCTTCCGAGTTCGGCGAGAGATCGCCGCACTCCGAGGTTGAGATGCTTCGGCTCGGTGCAATACCAGGTTGCCAAGTCGGAAGACCTTTGGCCTTACCCGCGTGTTGTAGTACCAGGCCACTCGCTACCGGTATGCTACCATCCAGAGCCGAGCTTTGTCCCTGATTTTCTCAAGGAGGTCCAGGTTGAGTAGAAGGCATGCCGGGTTCTCCGCTTCATCATACTACTATACCCGTAGTGTTGGCATGCTGAGATCGATCGAGACAACGGCCTCAGCACCGAAGACAAGGTTGAAAGGCATTTCGTTCGTCGCCGTTCTGGGCGTTGTGTGGTAGGCCCATAGGACACTTGGGAGTTCCTCCGTCCATTTGCCCTTGGCTCAGTCCAGCCTGGTTCTGAGTCCTTGGAGGATGGTCCGATTGGTCACCTCGGCTTCCTCGTTCGTTTGGGGGTGAGCTACCGAGGCGAAGCGGTGTCGGATGCCATGCTCGACACAAAACCCCTCAAACTCCCGATTGTCGAACTACCGTCCATTATCGATAATGATGCAGTGGGGGAGTCTGAAGCGGTAGATGATTGATTTTCAGAAGAACTGGTGGACCTTGGCTTTTGTGATCCGTGCTAGTAGCTCCGCTTCTACTCACTTGGTGAAGTAGTCAATAGCCACCAGCAGAAATCTCCGCTGCCCCGGTGCGGGGGGAAATGGCCCTAAGATGTTCATTCCCCAATGGGCAAAAGGCCATGGAGCGGAGAGCTGGGAGATCGGCCCCGTCGGTTGATGCTATATGTGAGCATGGCGCTGGCATTTGTCGCACTTCTTTACAAAGTCGGCAATGTCCTCCCTCATGGTCTCCCTCATGGTCTCACCAGTCAGTCTTCAAAAAAAACAGCTTCTGTATAATCAACTTTTCCTGTTGAGTCAGCTTAGTTTTTGTCCAAGTTAGCTTAGCAGCATGGTAGCTAAAAGTTTCCTGTGCCAAGCTGAAATTCTTCCGAGCTAAAACTTTGAACTTTTCAAAAGTTCTTAACTCCACATTCCAAAATCCTATTTTTAAATGATTTTCATTGGCTTTTCCATATCTTTGGATTTTCAAAAACTTATCTTTCAAATAAATAGTTATTACCCTTAAATTTCTAGAAGCATTAACTTATTTAACTTATTAGTTACTTTATATTCTCAAATATTTTATTATTCATTGAAATCAATCATTGGGACCGACAATCTTCTTTATTTTAATGGTGATGATAAAACTTTAAGTATATAAGTAAATGATATCAAAATGGACTTAACATTCTTAAAAATTTAGAACAAGTCAAAATAGCTCAAGGAGTGTTAATTATACAAGAATTCATGATATCATTTGCCATATAAATTTTTATTACTTAAGTATTACTGTTTTAAAGTTATCAGAGCAAACTTTTAAAGGAATTAAGATTTTACGGATTGAGTATAAAAGCATATGAATTATGAATTAAGTATTAGAGCATATTATGTGAATTATAAATTAAGTAACAGAGCATAAAAAGAGTATTAGAACATACAAATTGGGTATTAGTGGATGCTTTAGTGTTTATCAGATCATTACTGACATATTCAAGGAGTATCGAATATAGTATCAAAGATAATTTCAAAGTATCAGTATATGATATATTAGAGCATAGTAATATGATAATATCAAAGCAAAATAATAGGCATCAAAAATATCAAACTATCACACTATCATGTGTTTCAATGTGCTAATATCAGAGCAAAATATCAAAGTGAAAGTATCAAAGCAATTTTAAAAATATAAGTGAAAGTATTGGAACATTTTTAAAAATATCAAAGTATTTAGGTATAAGTATCAGAGTAAGCAATATAAGTATCGGAGCAAGAAATTTGCAAGAAATTTTAAAAATCAAAGTAAAAAATTTCAAAAATCACCAATATTATACCAAGTACCCTTATATTATATTACTATTTACGTTATATTTTTCTTTACCTTATTTATATTTTTTGTCATCATCATCAAAAGTCATTAGGAGAAGGTTGGGTACTTGATACTGGGAGTCCTTACCATATTTGTAATAAATTGCAGGGACTTCGAATTAGTAGAAGGTTCGAGGATGGAGAAAGATTTTTGAATGTTGGAGATGGAAGTCGAGTTCCAGTTCTGGCGTTAGAAGATTTCTCTCTTGTTTTTGAATTTTGTAAATTCATTTTACATGACTATCATTATTGTCCTACATTTCTTGTAAACATTGTCTTTGTAGGCTTGTTAGCCAATGAATGTTTTGAACTTTCAATAAAGAAAAATGTTTGCAACATTACTTTGAATGGTTCAATTGTAATAAGTGAAAATCTAGTAAATGGCATTTATATGCTATCACAGCCTGTGAGTGTAATGTACACAACTAGCAAATGCCCTAGAATGGATAATGTCAGCGATGCTTATCTCTAGCACTATAGGCTGGGTCATATAAATAAGAATATGATGAACATGTTAAGACAAGAAGGTCTCTTAGAGGTAAATGATTTTGAATCATTACCTACCTGTGAATCTTATTTACTTGGAAAAATGACCAAATCATCTTTTTCTGGAAAAGGTGTCAGGGCCAAAGAAATTTTAAGTCTAGTACATATAGATGTATGTGGACCTATGAATGTCAATGCTAGAAGTGGGTATAATTATTTCATTACTTTTACAGACGACCTATTTAGGTTCGGTTATGCCTATCTTATGAGACATAAGTCTGAGTTGTTTGAAATGTTCAAACAATATCATAATGAAGTTGAAAAGCAAACTAGAAAGAGTATAAAGACTCTTCGATCTGATCGAGGAGGCGAATATCTTTCTAGTGAGTTTCTAGCTTATCTTCAAAAGAATGGGATTCTCTCTTAATGGACACCTCCGGGGACACCCCAACTGAATGGTGTGTCCGAAAGGAGGAATAGGACTTTGTTGGACATGGTCCGATCCCTAACGGGATTTGCTGCTCTGCTTATCTCTTTCCGAGGTTATGCTCTGGAGTCCGCTTGTTATCTTCTTAATAGGTCTCCTAGTAAGTCTATGGACAAGACTCCATATGAGATGTGGTCTAAACGAAAACTAGTACTCTCATACCTTAGGGTCTGTGGGTGTCCAGCATATGTCAAGCATTTGCAGACCGATAAACTAGGGCCTAAGTCTGACCGGTGCCTATTCGATGGGTATCCAAAAGAATCTAAAGGGTATTTCTTTTACCTGCCTGATGAACAAAAACTGTTTGTTGGTCTTGGGGCTATCTTTTTGGAAAAAGAGTTCCTTAGTGAAGGAACTATAGCCACTAAGATTGAACTTAGTGAAGGAACTGTAGCCACTAAGATTGAACTTAGTGAAGTTCAACAGGTAGAAGAACCAACACATTTAGGAAACATCTCAGAACTGGATTTGACTAATTCAAATCCAGAGCCCATTGAGCACCCATTAAGGAGATTTGGTAGAGTACCTCGTCAACCGGACAGATACTATGATTTCTTGATCTAGGATTGGGATCCCATTGAACTTGATAAAAACAATGAGAATCCGATCACCTATATGGATGCTCTACAAAGGTCTGACTCTGATAAGTGGCTAGAAGCCATGAAATTCGAAATAGAGTCCATGAAAATCAATAATGTGTGGACATTAGTTGATCCACCTGAAGGGATAAAATTCATTGGATGTAGATAGATTTTTTAAAGGAAACGGGGCGCAGACGGAAGGGTGGAGACCTACAAAGCCTGTCTGGTTGCCAAGGGATCTCGTCAACATTATGGTATTGACTATAATGAGACGTACTCCCCTGTGGCAATGCTTAAATCCATTTGGATTATGCTTGCTTTAGCTGCATACTTCGACTATGAAATCTGGCAAATATATGTCCGAACAGCCTTCCTAAATGGTGAGATGGAAGAGGAGGTGTATATGATATAACCTGAAGGGTTCATATCCACAAATGAGTCAAAGGTTTGCAAACTTCAGAGATCCATCTATGGACTGAAGCAGGCATCTCGGAGTTGGAACATGCGATTTGATAAGTGTATCAGGTCGTATGGCTTTATTAAGAACGGAGAAGAACCTTGCATTTATAAGTGGACTAATGGTTCTGTGGTTGTATTCCTTGTATTGTATGTGGATGACATTCTCCTAATCAGGAATGACGTTCCAGTATTACAAGGAATAAAGGTCTGGCTTTCATCTCAATTATCTATGAAAGACTTGGGTGAAGCCTTGTTCATACCGGGTATGAAGATCTATAAAGATAGATCGAAGAGGCTTCTAGGATTGTCCCAGTCAACGTACATTGATACCATACTGAAATAGTTCAGCATGGATAATTCGAAGAAAGGCTATCTTTCGATAGGCCATGGAATTACTCTCTCCAAAAAAGATTGTGCATCAACTCCTGAGGAGAGAGAGCGTATGAGTAGAGTCCCATATGCTTCGACAATGTGATCTATTATGTATGCAATGATATGTACTAGATCATACATGGCATACTCACTAGGAGTAGTGAGCAGATACCAGTCTGACCCAGGTGAAGCGCATTGGAAGGTAGTGAAAACTATCATAAAGTATTTGAGAAATATTAAAGACCAATGGCTTATCTATGGAGAGCCTGACTTAAAACTTGTTGGTTATACCGATTCAAGTTTTTGATTAGATAGAGATGATAGCAAAAGTAGTCGGGCTTTGTATTTACCCTCAATGGAGGAGCCATCTGCTGGAAAAGTTCCAAGCAACTTACTGTGACGGACTCGATTTGCGAAGCAGAATACATTGCAGCATCAGATGCAGCGAAGAAAGCTGTGTGGCTACGAAAATTCCTAGGCAAGCTGGGAGTAGCACCCTCCCTGGATGGCCCTGTTCCAGTATTTTATGACAGCACTGGAGCCATTGCTCAAGCCAAAGAGCTAAAGTCCTATCAGCACACCAAGCACATTCTGCGCCGCTACTACCTCGTGTATGAGATTATGGCACGAGGGGACATTGACCTTCAAAAGATCGATGAAAAGAAAAATCTGGCCGACCCCTTCTCTAAATCAGTCAGAACTCAAGAGTTTAAAGATTGTAATTGAAAAATGGGAATGCGATTCTATTCTGATTGGCTTTAGTCCAAGTAAGAGTTGTTAGGAATTGTGTTCCAAAGCCAATTGTCTAAGCTATAGACGGTTGTGCTATTTATATATAAATTTTGATATAAGTAAATGTTATCTTTTAGCTATTCATCACAGGTTCATTTTCTTTAATTTAAACTCTTTTGTGATGATGTCCTTTCAGCTACCTTGTATGTGATGTAGAGAGGATGCATCATGTAGTTTATAAATTAGTTTGCGACCAAATGATACACTATTTCAGGATGATAGTGTATCGATAGTAGGTTGTTGATGTAATATCTATTGATTATCCTCTTAACCAAGTTGCATAGAGATGCTGGTTTGACATCAGGTGTTGTGTTTGACACTTTACTGAATGTGATTCTCATGCAAGATTCTCTTGCTATCGAAGAGGAGTCTTGCATTAGAATGTTGACTTGAATTATTCCTTTGACTTGAGATCGCTATGGCAGCTTGCAAGCAACTCACTATGCTTAGGCACTAGACTACCCATATTTCTAATCTAGTGACGGAAGGTTGCTGGGTACAGTCAAGTACTTATGTAGCGGTATTAGGATCGAGATAGGATTGACCTTTTCAAATGATTTGGATTGAATGCTTTATATGCCTTAATTGAGAAAGACCTTGGCCAGGGCGTTCCTTGTAAGGAGTTGCAAGGATTCTTTGAGACATATTCAGATGGACTGCTTAGGGTTGGGTAGTTTAACCCTATGCCATCTGGAGCATTAGGAGGTTCAGGGAATAAGTTCAATGCTATTCCATATTCAACAGGTTCATGTTACTCTGTAACCTTCAACCTATCCGGATGTCGGGTGTCATTGCTAGATAGCGACTTTGGTTAGTACTGGAAATATTTTCGTGCTACCGTTTAGTGTTTGAACCTATGGGGTCGCACACCGAGAATTTCTTCTTACTTTGTTGGCATGCGAACGATTGTGAATCGTTCTAGACTCGTTTGATAAAGTATTATCAAATTTCTGTTCGAGCCGGCTCTTCTTGAACGAGTCGACTCGAGTCGTTTGACAATATGTTGTCGAACTTTTAAACGAGCTGACTCTCCTTGAACGAGTCGACTCGAGTCGAGTCGACTCGAATGACAAACTGCTGAAATTTGAAAGCCCTTCATTAAATGTTGTAATTGTTATGGGATTTAATGCTGGGAGTTTCGAGTTTTAATTATTGTTGTTGCTGAATTCCAAGGGTGTCTAACATCCTTGGAATTTCAAGAGACCCCATAACTCTCCTAATATCTCTCATTTATTCCTCTTAATTGTTTTGAGGGCTACTACTGTTATTTAAATGGCTAGGCTATAGAAAGTGAATGGTTCACGTACATATTCCACATCCACAAATCTGGATCAAGATTGAGACTCTGCCATATTCTTTGGCTAGAGATCTTGTTTGATCCTTGAGAGATTATAAGATTGAATCTTCGAGATAGAGTGAGTTTTGGATGGGATCTCTAAGTGCATAACTTCTATCGAAGGTTTGGGACAGAGAAAACTAGGAGAGTCCTCGTTCTGTTCCAGCACTGCTACAGCAACTGGCACTTCAAGGAGTTGAAGGTGTTCCACCCATCTTCAAGGAGTTGAAGAAGAAGGAGTCCACCCAATAAAGATTCCGTAGAGGCTAACACCTCAAAGGAAGGAAAATAAATTGTGCTACACAGTGTGAACCACCCGTAGAGGTAGTACCCGAGTGCTGCTTGCATATTCAAATTTTTCTACAGGTTTGTGCTGTCTCTAGGATCGTGACTGAGAAGTAGTCATTTCTGCAACTTCCGGTTCTTCCCGGTGAACGTCACCAAGGTATGTGTTTATTATGTATGACATAATTAACTTTTCTGCATCATTATGTGATTTATGGAAGTTGTTCTATTTTATACAATGTATGCATTATTTCATATTTATATTACTCTAGATGCACCTAGATCCTGGTAAAGGGGTTGTGTTAATTAGATTAACATTTTGATAAAATGGTTTTATCGCTTTTCGCTGCTGCATGCTATTAAAAAAGTTTTAAAATGCATGCATCGTCCCTAGGAACAGTTCCTTACATCCCATTGACTGGATGATCACTCTCATGGAACCAGAAGATAAGGCATCAGGTGGCTTCCCCAAAGTTGACTATTCTCTTAGAAGGCTGTGCATTCATAACCCTTCGCACTTCAACCAAAGTGACACCATGGAAGCACAGTGTCACCTCTAACTAAGAACCTCACCAGAATCAAGTCTATTTCAAGCAGTGTGTTAGGTCATGTTACACCTTGTGATTAGGAGGCAAGTCAAGCCTCCATGCCTCGCTCGTAGGTGTTATTAGATCCAGGGACCCTGGCAATCCTTCGAGACCTGCATGAAAGCATTCTCCAGTCGACAACACATTAGGTGCCAAATAGAACTGCTCTAAATGCATAGAGATATATAAGGCATCGCAGTTTAAAGCACCGAACATGAAGAAATAAAGTTAAAGAAAAAAGAATTCTTATTCATTTCTTAAGAAAAGATGGGGGGAGTATAAAGTCAATAAATTTTAAGGCCTTCCTCAATCTCTCCCTCCTATGCCTTGCTGCATTGATGATCTCCTTAAGTGTGGCAGGGAATAAATAGCTCGATTGTCCCTCCTATTTTAAGAAAGTGACCCAGCATGATAAGCTCGCATATCCTAAAGCCAAAGTCATATCTCTGCAGGTGTGCCTTATCTATTGCCTAGGATGAGCCCTAGACCTCCCTGATGATTGGAAGATAGTGCTTGCTCTTTGAGGGCTTTCTCTCGGCAGCAACCATCCTTGATGACTCTTTGAGGTATGGGCAAGCTCTACCTCCAGGTGATCAGCCTTCATCTCTGCCTCAACCACTCGAGCCCAACGCGCTGTCGAATATTGAGCTTCATCCACCCTGGTGGCCCATTTAGAGGCCTTGGTCTCTTCTGCATCTATCAATCTTCTTTGCAGGAGAGCAAGTTCGTGTTGCGAGTCTTCAGTTTGCTTGACATATCACTACATCTTCTGCGAGCCCTTCCTATCACCCGCGACCTCATCTCTCAAAGAGGAAACTAACTCACCCTTCTCCGTAGACACCTCGCTAACAGTGTCGGATAGCATACTCGCCTTGTGAGGTGCCTCACCCTCTTCTACAGATGCCGTGCTAGTGGCACCGGATAGCTCATCCCGCTCGTAAGGAAACTCGACCACTATAGCCTCACCAGTGGCACTAGATGATGTGCCAAGCTCATGAAGTAGGCCCACCACTGGTAGATCGAAAACCCCCTATAGTGGGGCCTCACATATCCTACCAGTGTCTTTAATTTGGATTGCTACATCGATCTTTGTAGGAACCTCATGATCCTTCGTATGTATATCCATGGAGAATTTAGCCACCGCAACTAAAGCTTCACCCATGCTCGACCTCGTTTCGACACCCTTTGAGAACTGGGAGAACTTATATGGGCAACCTTTAGCTCTCGAGTCAGATCTTTATTCATGCTTATATACAAGTCCAGCTGGTGCTTTGCCATCTGCCTACCCTCCTCCACCACAGATCGATCATGCTCTACAGAAGTGCATATATTTCCTACAACCTTCAATATGTGCCTACCATCAATGAGTTCTCTCTTTGCACTTTCGACTTCCTTTCAAAGCCACATGGCATTGTCTCTACCACTTGCCAAGATAATAAAACCATCAGCCAGGCCAAAAGAGAGAACTAACGGAGATGATAGGAGCCTCCCTACCTACAAGCCCTGGATGAGGCAGTTAATTGGTCTCCCGGGTAGTGGGTCAGGCATTCTGCTGGTGCAAGGTCGGGAGTCATGAAGTCAATTATTACTACTATCACTAGTCACCATAGGGAATATCCTTGATGGATAAGCCACCTCTAGAAGTGCCAACATAGATGTTGCAGCCTCCCCACGCTTGCCACCCTTGCCCATAATCTCTCTTGCAACCTTGGCTGCTAGCAATTTGACTGTAGCAGAGAGAACTCTGCCATTGCCCAGACCATTGGCGAGCTCGCCATGGTAGGCACTATCATTTCTCCTACTGCCTCACCTAACTATGTTTTAGCAACGATCGTGGGAACTTCCACTATAGCCTTGATCACCGGTGAATTCACCATGACAAGCTTCTTTTTTTTGGCTATCTCAGTAACAACCGGTTCCCTTAGCACTATGAACACTGTGGACCTAGTCACATACATCTCCTCCTCTTCTGCAATAGTGGGAACTATAGGTGAGGCAACCACCAAAGTCATCTTCATCACCCTGACATCCATCAAGATAGTTGGAGCCACCATTGTCCTTCCAATCGGGATGTCTGCCTCAGAATCAATGGCAGGCACCCCTAGGATCACAATGGTGATGCCCCTTATAGAATCTAGTGCCTTTCCACTTACAGCAGTGCCCCCTTCTTTATCTCGGCCTTGTTGTCCTCTTTCTTTTCTGCAACTCCTTCTTGGTGGAACCCCCAATCAACTCCGCAAGTGTAAATCTGAATCTCATTGCTGAACAAAACAATAGTGAGTAAGATCAACCCGTAAGTAAGGAAAACAGCAAGCAAAATATAGTGAAATCAGAGTTTAGCAAAATTAAATTTCATTTCAATAGACTTCTAAGTATTTTATACAAAGTCACAATGGCTAACACAAAAGAAAGAAAAAAGGAGTAAAAGGACACATGGGCCAATCATGGAGAGCCAGCATGATCTTCTCCAACTCTGGAGCCCTTTCCACCAGAGCTTAAAAAGTCCTTGCCACCAACCGAAGGTAACTCTATCTTCAACTTCTTAGCATCGACATTAGGGAACAACTCGGCAACTTGCCCCTTTAAAAACTCAATGCTTTGCTAAAAAGCATCCCTACTGGCTTCTAGCACCTCCAGACGATACTCCCTCATCCTAAAAGCCTCAACCGCCATCGTTGCTACCTTAGAGGCTAGTGCTTCTGCTGCCAATGCCTTTTGTTTTGTGGTTGAAGCCTGGTTCTTGGCCTTACACAGTGCCTCCTCCACTACCAAGGCCCTCATCTCAGCTTCTGCAACTTTCACCTCAATGCTAGCAATCCTCATGTCAACCTTGGTACCCCTGGCCTCTGCCTCACCAAGTGCCTTCTCTGCCTTGGTGACTCTTGCTTCAACCTTGCCAAGCAACGCCTGCACTCCAACAAGGTCCTTCCTTCTTTGACCCCGTGCCTCAGCCAACAGGTGATGTAGTTCTGCACAATCCACTATGCAAGACAAGCAGATGTGACCACCATGGAGGCCTTAGCCATATCCACCCTCACCTTCTTAGCCATCAATTGACCACTGGCCAAATTGAGTTCCTGGATAGCTGCCTCATGCTCTCCTTCCACCATTTCAGCAAGCTTCCATAATAGTTTTGCCTCCTTGAGCAGAATATCCATATATTGCTATAGACTCTAGGCCTCCATACAACCCTGCATCCAGATGTCCTATTCAGGATGGGTTTGTGTCCTCGAAGGAGAACTAGTATTCAAAGTCCTCAGGTAGAAAACTTATCGATACTGCAACCTGGATGAACCATTGTAGGCCCTCCTTAGTGGACCTTGCTAGCGCCTCTTCTTTGACCTTCAAAAGGATAGAGTCATCCAAGAACCTAAGGCATGTGTTCACCCCTAGTAGGTGAATCTCACTAGGGGCAAGGACACTCTCCTGAGCAGTGGAAGGCCTCACTTCCCACCCTCGCTTGTACCAGTCATAGGGACGTTGCCCACATTACCTTAGCGATGGCTACCTTAGCCTTCGCAACCGACCTGGTCACCTACATTGAAGACTCCACCATCAATGGCAAAGCTTTGCCAGCTTTCACCTAAGTCTCCTTAATGGTCGTCGACCCCTCCTCTTTCCCCTTCAAAGCTTTGCTTGCACCAGCTGAGGTGGCGACTCCCAAGTTAGGGGGCACCATGACCTTTACTACCATTTTCGTAATCGATACCTTGCTAGAGCTTGGAGCAAGGTTCGAGGGGAGAGAAGGCCCTTTGCTCTTTTTTGCCTTCCCTATTTGATGCGGCACGCATATGATTAATGTTTTGAATATGGTGTTTGTAGAGCAATGAAACCTAATTATACTTAGCATTGTACTCATCTTAATAAGATTTAAGGATTATATGAAAAGGGACTATTACATGATTAGACACAACTCTAAAACTAAGAAGAAAGAAGATCTAGATAATAGGGGCTAATGATTGAGGACTTACCTTAGTGAGTTTTCCAACCTTCCTATGATTCAAAACTTGATACTACTGATGCTCTGGACTGGAGAACTTGGATAACAGTGATCAGAACCCTGGACTTGGGCTTCATCTTGTTGGTTCATTGTCAAGGGGAACCCTGTTCACAACTCAAGGACTTCGAAAGCCCCTGCAATGAAGATCAAAGTTAAGGTTGAAGGATGCAAACATAAAGAAGGGATGGGAGAACTTGTGAACAAAGAAAAGATAGTTGAGAAGATCTGGCCGACTCCAATGCCTTTGCCTTGAGCTTGGATGATGAATTGCTAGGGAAGAGAGTGGCTTTGGGCGTGGAAGAAGAAGATAGGAAAAATTTTACACATAAAACTCAAGACAACTTCACTTCAAACTTCATTCATTTCCAAAATCAATCCCTTTTACAATGGGCGTCCAAGGCTTTTAATAGCCTCACAAAGCTAGCTTTTGAAATTTAAAAACTCCCCAAATCGAGGAGGATTACAAGGGGGGTTGGAGAATTTGGTGGAGAGTTTGGAGGGATGTGGGGGGGGTTGGAGGATTTGGTGGAGGACTTGGAGGGATGTGGCCAACCTCCTTGAATTTGAATCTCCCTTGTTGGCACCCAAAGGGTGATGAGGTGGCTGGTGAAGTGGCACCTGATGACGTGGCATGGTGAGGTGGCCTTCTACTTGGATAAGAATGACATGTGGCGCCCAGTGGTCCTAGTTGATGGTCCTTTTCTCTTGCTTGGTTGATGTGTCTTCTCTTCTTCATGTGGTCAAATTCTGGGGTCTAGAATTTGAGTCTTGTTGCTGGCTTTCATGGCTTTAAGACTTGATTAGACTTAACTCAACTGAATTAGACTTAACTCAACTGAACTGACTTGACTGACCTAGACTTTAAAACTTGAAATGGACTTACAAGAAATGAAATTTTAAAAGTAATTACAGGACTCAATAAACACTCTTGATTTGAAACTCAAATTAATTACAGGACTCTTGAAAAGGAAATGACTCTTGAAAATAAAATATTTTTGAACTAAAGGATACAAGGTAACCTAATTATCTTCGATCCAAATTGGGATAAGGCTAACCTTGTTGGAGTGAAGTTTCTTTCGGCTTCTGGTGTCCACACCACTATTCCCTTCATATGAGATGGGGAATGCACTCACTTCCCCTTCGGATTAGCTGGAGGTGATGAAGAAGGCTTACTAACGACCGCCACCTGTAGCTCATCATGGATCATCAAGCTTGCACTAGAAGATAGAGTTATCTCAATTTAAAAAAGCAAGAGACTATTCATCAAACAGTTAGTGAGGGCCTACCTCGGGATAAAGAAATTTTCATTGCATAAAGGGCCTTCAACTAGCTCTCTAAAAGAAGAATGTCATATGATAGAACCTGTATTGGGATAGCTCATTCACCATGATCTACTTCGGTTCTTACAATACGAGAGGATCTAGCAACTGTGAAGGCTCCGCTTGACCCCAGCACTCGACAAATAGCCATGATGATGGAGAAATCATGAAGAAGAATTGCGACTTCTAACCCCACAGCTTTGTTAGACTACCTGGAAAGTTAAATCCTTTACAAGGGGAGACATAACACTATCCTTGGGAGGTCTTCACTTGGAAGAAATGGCAAAACATCCTTGCCTTAGGCTCCATGCCACGATGAACCATCAAGCTAAAAAAATTCATGATGGCCCTGTAGGCACTGGGGATCAATTGTGCCGGATATAGGTTATACCACTGCAGCAGGTCTACCATCATCAGAAGCATAGAAATCCTAAGACCAATGTTCAATGATTCTTCATGAAGGGTGACCTTTGTCAATGTCCCCTTTATGATCTGCTCTTTCTTCTCAGGGATCTCGAGATGAATGCCCACCACAAGAATGAACTTCTCTCCCAGTTGGAAGACTTTCTCCTCTGTCGAAATGGAGGCCATAGTCTCAGATATCAAGCCCGGTTCCTCCTCTCCCATGATCATCGCATGTTGGGTGCAAGAGCAAAAGGAAGAAGGAAGATGGAGGGAAAGATAGGGAAACCCGTTGTAGATAGTCACTGGTATGCCTCTCTGACCAGTTGAAAACTTCTCTCCTCTTTCTTGCTGCCCTACCACCTAGATGCCATGAAGAATGCGAAGGGCCTAATCGACCCCCATATACTTATATATATATTTGTTAAAAGGAACTATCATTCCTCAATGAAAGGATGTCGATTACAGACTCGACAATCGATATGTCTCACGTTGATTTAGCATTAAAGGTGCCATCTCGGAAGGCACATCGTAACATCCCAAACACCTAAACCATTATAGCAACTTTTAAAACTGCCACTATTTCAAATGATATCCTGGCATGAATCTTGGCAAGCTACCTCGCCCAGCATAGCCTTGTCATCTTTACTATGAGCTACCTCATCTAGTACCATCTCGTTCAATGTAGCCTCATCATGTTTACCATGAGCTATCTCATCTAGTACAACCTCGCCATCTTTGCAGTGAGTTGCCTTGCCCAGTATAGCCTCGCCATATGTGTAGTGGGCTGCCTAGCCTAATGTAGCCTCGCCATCTTTGCCATGGGTTGCCTCATCAGTACAACCTCGCCATCTTTGTTGCAAGCTTCCTCGTCGCGAGCCTCATGGTGCCCGCTAGGCTAGTTTTGTCCTAGCATGGCAGGACCCCATGCCCCGCTGAACTAATAGAGTATCTATTTCCTTTGTCCAACATCATGGAGGCCAGACCACTTGGGCAAGAAAGTATGGCGCATCTGATACATCAGGGCTCGATGGTCCAGCATGTAAACCGGATTCCAACCCCTTCAGACACATGTCGACCAGCTTAAGTGACGAGGATACCTCCCAACATCTTACCACATGGATATTAAAGTATGTGCTTGTCAGTTTGCTACATGCACGTCAACCATTGCCAAGCATGCCCTGCCCACCCACCGTACATGCTCCAAGTACAGCGATCATTAGTATTTGCCACCTAAGGGATGCCCTATCATAGGGATTGTCATACCGACCACCACTCCTTGCCTCACTTATTATAGCATAATCTCCCATTCTGAGCATGCCTACAATAGTCAGAATATGCTAGCCATCATTTCCTATTATTAGGTATTAGGTACATATCTATAAATTAGTTCCTGGAAACCCTCCAAGTCAAGGAAAAGCTATGGTAATAACACAAGGAGAAGAATAAGGAGAGACAACAAAGATAAAACCGAGAGCCCACTCTTTTCTAGAGCCTCTTCCTTCCACCATCAAGGAACCCTCTTCTTGCTCTCACAAAATACACGCACCCAGAGCTTCCTGAATTAAGTCTTTCATAGCTCACTGAGTGAGATCCCTGCAGGCCATCCCACACACTTTTCATTGCTCATAGTGTCCATGCCTTCGTAACTCCACTCATCCATGTGCCGACCCTAGGGATACATGACCTATACTCACTAAGATCCCCTTCTCTCATAGATCTCGTTCCGTCTCCCTCCTTCGCTTCTTCTTTGGCTCCTCTCCCACTATTACTTTTGAACTAGAGGGGACTCCAAGTTTCTTCTATTTGCCTCTCCAGGAAACTAACTTAAGCATCGGAGGGTCTACCATTGGGAACCCATCCCTAATGTGTTGGACTTTTTGATGTTTTCTATCTTGCAAAATCGACTCCTATCAATAGGACCCTGCGAGGCCTAGCTCTGCATCAGTAGTCACTCTTGCTCTAGCTCTGTCCTAGTCAAGCTCGAGTCAGCACCACCTTTCAAAGAACTGCAATACCAATTTTCTTGAAACACTCCATCCCAAATGTTTTGAGTATTTTCCTTATGTACTTTGTTTGATTGATAAAGATTTCTTCATTTGTTTACTTTATCTAGAGTTGAAAGAAATTAAGTTCTCGTGTCATGCTCATTCAAGTTCTTCCTATATTAGCTTAGCAAATTCTTGACAAGAAAAATCATTAGTAGTACCAAAGATAATGTTATCTATATATATTTGAACTACTAAGAAATCATCATTTTTTCTCTTAAAAAATAGAGTAGTATCTACATTTGCTCTTATGAAATCATTATGAAGTAAAAAGTTACTTCATGCATACCATATATGAAGGGCTTATTTTAAATTATAAAGTACTTTATGTAGTTTATAAATATGATTTGAAAACTTATGATTATTGAAACTAGATGATTGATCTACATATACTTCTTTAGAGATAAAACTGTTTAGAAATATACTTTTAACATCCATTTAATAAAGTTTGAAATCCATATAGCATGCAAAAATAAGTAATAACCTAAGAGCTTCTAATCTAGTAACTGATGCAAAAGTTTTATCAAAATTAATTCCTTTTTCGTGACTATAATTTTTTACAACTAACCTAACTTTATTTCTTATAACTTTACTATGTTCATTTAGTTTATTTTTGAAAACCTATTTAGTTCCAATAATAGAATAATCTATAAGTTCCTTCTACAGGAGTCCATACCTTATTTCTTTCAAATTGATTAAGTTCTTCTTCCATAGCATTAATCTATTCAAAGTTATTTTCAGCTTCTTTTATAGACCTAGACTCTATTTATGAAACAAAATCTAAATAATTGCATGAGTCTCTCAAAAATGATCGAGTTCTTATCCCTTGAAATAGATGACCAAAAATAATATCTTTTGGATATTCATGAGCATATCTCCATCTTTGGATAGATCACCTTGCTTTTGTTGAGTTGCTACTCTTTTATCATCCTCCTATTTTAGGTCTTCATTTTATTTTTAGGGGATGACTCCTTCAATCCTCCACAGTTTTGCTTAGAATACCTATATCATCATCTAAGACATGTTCCTTTCTCAAAAGATTTATATTAGTTTCATAAAAAATAACGTGAATTGATTCTTCAATAATAAGTGTTCTTTTATTGAAGACACTATATACCTTACTAGATGAGAACTAATCTAAGAAGATTCCATCATCTAATTCGGTATCAAATTTTTCTAAATTATCTTTACTATTATTTAATATGAAACATCAACAACCAAAAGCATGAAAATAACTAATGTTAGATTTCTTATTTTTTCAAAGCTTATATGATATTTTCTTTAAAATTAGATAAATTAAAATATGATTTAAAATATAACATGCTGTGTTTATTGCTTCCATCCAAAAATATCTAGATAAGTATCCTTCAAACAATATAGTATATGCTATTTC
Source organism: Areca catechu (assembly GCA_021397845.1). NCBI lineage: Eukaryota > Viridiplantae > Streptophyta > Magnoliopsida > Arecales > Arecaceae > Areca > Areca catechu. Next base: position 60,763,978 of record CM038045.1, read on the forward strand.
TTTTAAAGTTTAATTTTTTCTTTCTACCATCCTATTTTGTTGAGATATTCTAAGTGCAAAAAAGTTATATTCAATTTATTAACTCTAATATTGATTTTGATGATTGACAAAATGTTTAAGTATATATGAGTACTAATTATATTTTTAAGTATGTTTATCAGATCTTAGTACTTATCCATGTTGATTAAAGAAATCCATATTTTCAGTTGAAAAAAGTCTTTAAATTAATGGAAAATCAAGTATTCGGACTTTGAAATTTATAAGGAAGAACTTAAAGAGGCTAAAAATCAATTTTAGAGAAGTTTCAATAAGTTTCAGCACTAACACACTCAAGTATCGACTCAAAGTATTGACTCAAAGCCTGAGAATAAGAAAAAAACATAACAATGTCAAACTAGAATTTTTACCTTGAGCTGACCTAAGTGTCGACTCAAGAGGTCGACTCATGGTAAAGTGTCGACTCAAGAGATTGACTCATGAAGAAAATTTAGAAAATTCAAGTGTCGACACTTAGAGTAACGGTTACTTTTTCAGAAGTGCATAATTGATTCCAACTTACTTCAAAAGGCTAGTTTTTCATTTCTAATGGTCATAAATGATCATCTATGATTTGAAGAGCTATATAAACACCAAAAATCAAATAGAAAAGAAATCCTTTGAAGAGTTTTATTGAATACACTTAAGAATTCATTGATTTGAGTAGTTCAAGCCTTCAAGCTTCCAAGATTGAGAGAAAGCTTCCAAGTCCACATCTTCATCAACATTCTAAGGCTTCCACATCTTGAAGACAAGTTCTTCATCAACAATCAAGGGCTTCAAAGAGATATTTGTTTTATTTAAGAAAGCTTTTATTGTGTTCTTTTCATATTATGCTTACTTTATTTATTAAGATTTTTGGTGAGCCTTGAAAAATCAAAGAGATTTGTTTGGTGAGCCTTGTATGAAAATAAATAAGATTGTTGGTAAGCCTTTGTATTAAAACCAACATAGATTATTGGTGAGCCTGTAAAACCAACATAGGTTGTTGGTGAGCCTGCAAAACTAATAAGGTTTTTGGTTAGCCGTGAAAACCAAGAGGTTGTTAGTTAGCCTAAGTTAGAAAACTAACAAGGATTTTGACTTGTGAGCCTGGTGAAAATAAGTTGGGTTTGATTAGTGAGCCCGAAAAATTAATCGATTGTAATCTTGGTAATTATAGTAAGATTTTCAAAGAGAACTTGGGGAATACATGTAGGTGCCTTGGAGTGCACCGAACCACTATATATTCTTGTATTTATGATTGATCTTATTTATTACTTATTTACTCATGCATTTACTTTGATTACATTGCATATTTTCATTAAGCATACAAATATTTTGACAAAATATAAGCACTTGATTTGAATTGGCACATACTTATTTTATATCCATTGAAATAGTTCAAATAATTTTTAGAATCCAATTCACCTACTCTCTTGAGTTACATCATCATTGGACAATAATTGGTATCAGAGCTAAGAACCCAAAATCGTTGGTATCTAAAATTGGTACTTTACAAAGAATCCAATGATTTTGAGTTAAAAGATCCTGGCAGCCCTAGAAGGTGCTTGTTTTTCTATAGGACATGCAACTAATAGACCACCATTTTTTAATGGTACTAATTATACTTTTTGGAAAACCCGCATGCACACATATATTCAATCTATTAGTTATTATCTTTGAAAAGTTATAGTTTATGGTTCTCATATTCCTTCCATTTTGGTTATTGGCATTTCCATTCCAAAGCTCAAAAAGGATGGAATGAATATGACATTAAGCAATCTAAAATTAATGCTAAAGTAATGAACTTACTTTACTATGCATTAGACTTTAATGAATTCAATAGAAACTCCATATGCACATTGGCGAAGGAAATATGGGACATACTTAAAATTACTCATGAGGGTACTCTTCAAGTGAAAAGTCATAAAATTAATATGCTTGTTCATTCTTTTAAAATGTTTAAAATAATGTATTTTGAATCTATATCTAATATATATACTAGATTTATGACTATTATTAATGAATTAAAAAGTCTTGGCAAAGTCTATACTAATGCTGATTTGGTTAATAAAATTCTTAGATCTTTGCCAACATCATAAGATCCAAAGATAACGGCAATCCAAGAAGCCAAAGATATTGATACCCTACCTTTGGAGGAGCTTATTGGTTCACTCATGACCCATGAGTTGAATTTATGGCACAAAGAAGTAGTTGCTGATCAAGAGAAGAAGAAGATAATAGCCCTCAAGGTCAAAAAGAAATTTAAGACAATGATGGCAACTTGGAGCGATAGCGAAGAGTCAAATTTGGATGATGAACAAGAAGTTATCAATCTTTACTTCATGGCAAATGGGAAAGAGGTATGTTCTGAAAATGAATATGATTTTATCTTTGATGAATTACATGATGCATTTAATGATCATGTGTATGAATACAAATTGCTCAAGATTGAGCACAAGAAATTAAAAAGGCATGTTGACTCTTTTTCTCTTGAGAACACCAATCTTGTCAATAAAAACCATGATTTTAAATGTAAAAATTGATATTATAGAAAATGATAAGAATAATCTATCTAAATAAAAAAAATTAAAAATAAAAATTTTGATTTGAAAGAGTTATGTAATAAGTTTTTAAATGAGAAAAATATTTTATTAAATAAAATAAAAATTCTTAAAAGATCCAAGATTTTTGTATCAAATGATGATTTTTTAAAGAAAAACAAAAATCTTGAGTTAAAAAATAAGAATTTTTTTGTTGCTACTTCTTCTAATATTAAATACTTTAATTATGAAAAATTTGGATTTAATGCATATCCTTGTAGATTAAAAAAAATTTGGATTCCAAAAGAAACCATATTTACTAACCCTAAAGAACCTAAAAAGTTTGGATACCAAAATTATCCACTTAGTTTGTTTTACAAGAATGTCTTGCAGTCCAACAAGAAAAAAGAAAGTTTTTGAAAAATGGTTGTACAAGATAATTTAAAGAAGTGGACCTACTATATTTTGGACTAAATGGTAAAGGAAAGATTATATATTGATAAGTTCTAAACATTTCCTTCCATAATTAAAAATGTAGTTGAATATTTGTTATAAATGTTGCATCAATTACTTTGAAAAATTATTTTCAATGATTAATTAGAATCAAGTTTAGACTTATAGTTATTAGTTATGATCATGAACTTTTTAATGCTGATGAATTTCATGCTATCATGATTAAACTTGTGATTATAAGACCTTCACTTGATTTTGATTAATGTATCATAAATTACTTCATGAAAAATATTTTTAAAGTTGGATATTGCTTTGAAAATAATTTTTAATTGATTAATTAGAATCAAGTTTAGACTAATAGTCATTTGTTATGATCATGAACTTTTTGATGTTGATGGATTTCATGCTCTCATGATTAAACTTATGATTATTAGACTTTTACTTAATTTTGATTTAATATAGTTTTAAACTATTTCCAGTGAAATGTTATGATTTATGTATTTTCATTTTTGGCATTTATGCTTAAGTTAGAAATGATCTGGATCAAGACTAGAACTGGTATTTAAGGATTACATTTAAGAAGAAGGTATGCACATTGATAAACCCTTAATTTAGTAGCTAGACTTGATATCATATTACTTCTAACATTTGTATGGATATCAAATCATTTCAAGAATTTGAAATCATGTTAAGAAATTTTAAATGATCAATCTTTTATATTTTGAAAATCATGTATATCTTGAAAATCTCAAATCTTTAATTTCAGACTTAGTATTTATGTTCATATCTCAAATTGTCTGAAATTATAATGCTTATGCTTTCATGTTTTATTCCTCAATGAATGCATATTTTTAAGAAAAAATAATAGTTATGGGAAGCATTCAAAGATTTATTGTCATTATATACATGTATGATGCTTTCAATATTTTCTTGATATCATGCTTATATTACTCTGATACTACTCCTCCTTGTTTTCAAATCTAATTCTTTGAGGGGAGTTACATTCAATTGGTATCAAGATTTATTTTATTAAGAATCTTAAAAAAAAGAGAAGAGCTCTTAGTAACTTCTTCGAATTGGGTTATTCACCATGGCTGTCCGGTCATAGGAGCTAAGTAGGGTTTAAAGACCCTCTCTTCCCATTCAATGGGATCTCTTATGACGTGTTGGGGTACCACTTTGGCCTTATCCCATGAACAAGTGAGGTGAATGGATTTTCATCTTAATCATACCTTGGTTATGCATATTAGAGCTAATATATATTGAACTATTTTTTGTATATGCATGTCATTTTTATGGTATCATGTTCAATTGGTATCATATTTAATTAGTATCATGTATTAATTTTGATGATCTACTTGCTATTCTTTTCACCTTCATTCCTATTTTGTATTATCTTTCATCCTTTTTTATGATGACAAAAATGGAGAGAAATATGTTAAGTATGAAAAGGAAAAAGATATGATAAACGTAAAAAAAATTATAAGAGAAATGAAAGAAAGTACAAAAGGGGAAGAAGAAAGCAAAATATTATAATCTTAAGGAAAGAATTAGTAAGGAGAGAAAATTGAAAATTTTTACATACTTTGAAAAATATTTTGAAATCATATTTTGAGGAGGAGCTTGATACTTATTGATTTTGAGCTTACATGTTTATATTATTGTTAATCTTTTTCAAGCTTACCCTATTCATATACTTAAAGATTTTGTCATCATCAAAAAGGGAGAGATTATTGACTCCGATCTTGATTTTGATAATTAACAAAATATTTAAGTATATATGAGTACTAATTATATTTTTAAGTATGTTTATCAGATCTTAGTACTCATCCATGTTGAATAAAGAAATCCATATTTTTAGTTGAAGAAAGTCCTTAAATTAATAAAAAATCAAGTACATGGACTTTGAAATTTATAAAGAAAAACTTGAAGAGGCTAAAAATCAATTTTAGAGAAGTTTTAGCAAGTTTCAGTGCTGGCACACTCAAGTGTCGACTCAAAGTGTCGACTCAATGTCTGAGAACAAGAAAAAGATATAACAGTGTCAAACCAGAACTTTTTTCTTGAGTTGATCTAAGTGTTGACTCAAGAGGTCGACTCATGGTGAAGTGTTGACTCAAGAGGTCGTCGACTCATGAAGAAAATTCAGAAAATTCAAGTATCGACACTTGGAGTAACGGTTAGTTTTTTAGAAGTATAGAATTGATTCTAACTTTCTTCAAATGGCTAGTTTTTATATCCAACGATCATAAACGATCATCTATGGTTTAGAGAGCTATATAAATACCAAAAATCAAATGGAAAAGAAATTCTTTGGAGAGTTTTATTGAATACACTTAAGAATTCATTGATTTGAGTGGTTCAAGCCTTCAAGCTTCCAAGATTGAGAGAAAGCTTCCAAGTCCATATCTTCATCAATATTCAAAGGCTTCAACATCTTGAAAACAAGTTCTTCATCAACAATCAAGGGCTTCAAAGAGATATTTTCTTTATTTAAGAAAGCTTTTATTGTGTTCTTTTCATATTGTGCTTACTTTGTTTATTAAGGTTTTTAGCGAGCTTTGGAAAACTAAAGAGGTTTGTTGGTAAGCGTTGTATGAAAACAAACAAGATTGTTGGTAAGCCTTTGTATCAAAACTAACATAGGTTGTTGGTGAGTCCGTAAAACCAACATATATTGTTGGTGAGCCCGCAAAACCAACAAGATTTTTGGTCAGCCGTGAAAACTAAGTTGTTGTTAGTTTGCCTAAGTTAGAAAACCAACTAGGATTTTGACTTGTGAGCCCGGTGAAAACAAGTTGGGTTTGATTAGTGAGCTCGAAAAACTAATCGACTATAGTCTTGGTGATTATAATGAAATTCTCAAGAGAAACTTGGAGAGTGGATGTAGGTGCCTTGGAGTGCACCAAACTACTATATAGTCTTGTGTTTGTGATTGCTCTTATTTATTGCTTATTTATTCTTGCATTTACTTTGATTCAATTGCACATTTTCATTAAGCACATAAATATTTTGGCAAAACATAAGCACTTGATTTGAATTGGCACATACTTGTTTTATATTCATTAAAATAGTTCAAATAATTTTTAAAATCTAATTCACCCTCGCTCTTGGATTGAATCATCACTGGGCAACACAATCCCTTTTTCATTATAAAAACTTTCAAAATTTGTTCCTTGATCAATTTAAATTGAGATAATTGAAATTTTCTTTTTCTTTGAAATCTTGTGATAAAACTTTGTAAATACTAAAAAAGCTTTATCTTTTTTGCACTAAAAAAAAAATCCAAGAAAATATAAAAAAATCATCAATAATGATAAGTCTATATTACTTGCCTCCTAGATTAGTAGTTCTAGTGGATCCAAATAAATCCATATAAAAAAGTTCTAAAGGTCTACTAGTTGAAACCATGCCTTTTGATTTGAAAGAATTCTTAGATTATTTTTCAAATGACATGCATCACAAACATGATTCTTTTCAAATTTAAGTTTTGATAAATCTTTTACAATATCTCTTTTAACAAGTTTTGAAAGTAAATCTATACTTGCTGGTGTGGGAACCAGAATCAGGAAAAGACTCCAACCTATTCAATTCAAGTCTGAGTCCTTATGGTTGGATTAGTCCTGTAATTAGTCCTATAATTTCTCTTTCAATTTTGAGTCCAAAGAATCTTGTAATTAATTTCGAGTCCATATTGGGTCTGGTCCAGTTGAAGTCAAAGTCTTAGTCCAATTAATTTCGAGTCCATGCTGGGTCGGGTCCAATTTGAAGCCTTAGTCCAGTTGAAAGTCAGATTTTGAAGCATCAAGACAAGTCCAAAGCCAAGTGGTGCCACATGCCACTTGCCACCTCAGCGCCATCTCAGCTAGAAGCCACCTCATCAAGTGGTCCCCACTTTGGTGCCACTTGTCATGGGTTGAAGGAACTCCAAGAGGGCGCCCAAGAAGAAAGTTTGAATTCAAAATGTTGGTTGACCACCCTCTTCCACAAATCAAGCATCAAGGCCTACAAATCCTCTAACTCTCCTTGTAATCCTCCACATTTTAGGGATTTTCAAATTTTAAAGATTTGTAAGGCTCCTATTAAAGGCTTTGGGATGCCCCATTGTAAAAAAATGGATGAATAAAATTTTTGGCTTGGATTATTCTTTCTATGTGATTGTCTTTGTGTCTATGTGGTTTAGTCTTTCTCCTCTTCCACGCCCACTCTAGTTCCTCCCTTCTTCCATCTCCAACGCCCAAAGACTCCTTTCTTCTTCTCCAATCTCAAGTGAGCCTTCAACATGCAATGGTGAATCAAGAGGATCAACACAAGGAGACCAACCTGTTCCATTTCAAGCACTCCACCATGGCGCCAAGAAGGATCCCCATCAATGCTTCATCCACCTCTCTTTCCTTTCTCCATTTCATGTTTTGTTAAGTTCTTTCATCTTAGGGATTTCTTTGTTGCAGGGTTCTCTGGGATTCCAACTTTAAGAGGAAGGATCTCTTGCCACCAATCCAGAAAGCAAGAAGAGTCTCCAACCTGTAGCATGGCCTGGTCATCTGGAAGATCCCCTCAAGAGTGATCTTATTCTTATTGGAAAATCAATGCCAGGAAAGTCAGTATCAATTAGGTCTGAGACATTAATCTGACTAGCATGACTGGTGATTTTAATTCTGTCATATTTCTTTATTGTTTCGAAGTCTCGGTAATTAGGGTTATGCATGATCATTCAAGTTTGCTTCATTAACTTATCTTTGATAAATTATGCTGAACTCTTCATATGCCGATAAAACTTGCCAATTAATCTTCGCAATCTCCTTTAGAGTTGCATAGTTTCATCTTCACTTTGCATTCCCTACCAATCTCGGTATCAGAGCATGGTTGTATTAGGGTAGAATAGTTTTCTCTTAGATCCAAACTAGATCAAAAACTCATGCCTCCTGAGCGGGTGTACTCCAGTACACTGTCACGACCCATGGGAGTAATGAGCCTCCGGGCCGGACGTGAAGTTTTAGATTAGAGTTTGGTAAAGCATCGCAATTCCTTTAATTTCTTTTTTTTTTCTGTGAATCTGAATCTGCTAGCTATGATAAAAAAAAAAAAATTTCAAAAGAAAAAAATAGTACATTTTGCATTGCCATAATTTTTTCTTGATTCCATATAAGGTTAGTTATAATCACACAAAGTTTCAGCATCAGAAGAAATTCACGAAAAATACTAAAATTCCTACTTCAATCTTCTGTCCTACTGAAATAGTTTGCAGTACATGGTCTGTTGTTTTTATTGTTTCTCTATATAGACAGATCAAAATTTTTTGATTTTTGTTTTGATGGGATCCTCATAATTCATATTATTTCTTAAAAAAAATTAATATTTTATTTCGATTGTTAGAATTTCTAGCATTTGAAATACTCTCTGAGATTCAATCTGAACTGAAATTCCAGCAAGAACCAATCTCAGCAAATTTTTGAATTTGAAGTTCAAATTTTAAATTTTAAAATTTTGAATTCTGACATTATAGAATCTGAAACTTGGAATTTTAAATTTAAATTTTAAAATTTAAGTTTGAATTTGAAATTGTTTGAAAACTAATCAAGTCAAATAATTAAGTTAGCTCATAAAACACAAAAAAAAAAAATTTTTGCATTCATTTGAAAACATCTTAAGGGCATCAATATGACATGGGGGCAAGAGTTCATCACTTGTCCTTAGCCCAAAACCACAACCCATCATCTCGATCCTAATCCTTAATTAAAACCAATTAGACCTAATCACCCTAGTGGGTTAGGGACACCAACGAGTCGAGTTCGGATTAGGGTCAAGTTGATTGTGTCCACTAATTGGTGTGTGCTTACGGGCTTGGTGTCTAGGATTGGTGCATTAGGGCTTGTGGGTTGGTCCGCCTACCTGGCCAATCACATATTGGTGTCTAAGGTTGGCAGAACAGGGACCTCTACTCCCCTTCCCACCTACCTAGCTAAGTCACGTAAGTTACTACTAGCTAGTGGTCCTTTTAATTAGATCTCTAATTCGTACTCTAGGTCTAGAAATCCTTAGCCCGAGTTTGAGTCTAATTGTTTGCATGACAACTAGATCAGGAACTCCTTACCACCCTTCACAAGACCAACCAAGTTCATCCATGGACACTAGTATGGAAACCCTTATGAGATCTATGATTGAGCGACTTGAACGTTTGGATTCTAGGTTTGATCAATTCGAGGAAAGGATAGAAAACCTAGAGGAATCTAGGTTGACCCCAACTGAACCACCTTCACCCAGATTACCTTCAGTTCACCCTAGAGCCCAACGATGGGAACATACACCTGATCCAATTCATAGAAGGCCATATCAGGATTATGCTGATCACACTCCAGAGCCATATCCTAGAAGACCTCGCCATGATACTTTTGATCAGGATGATCGGGCCTTAAGGAATATCCGTCTAGATGCACCAACCTTTGAGGGAAGCCTAGATCCTAAGGTGTACATAGACTAGGAGGCTGACATGGACCAATATTTTGACTGGTATGATATGTCTGAAGAGAGAAGATTCAAGTTTGCCAAAATCAGACTAGTCCGTCAGGCTAGGTTGTATTGGAGAAATGTCGAACGCATAGCTAGGCAGAGGGGAGACTTACCTATAGTGACCTGGAGAGACATGAAGAGAAAGCTTAGAGAGAAATATTTTCCTATGTCTTATCAGCAAAGGTTGTTAGATCAGTGGCAGCGATTGACACAAGGAAATAAGACCGTTTCTGAATACGTTGCTAAATTTGATGAGTTTGTAATGCAATGCAATGTAGTCGAGTCTGAGGCAGCCACTTTATCGAGGTTTGGATCAGGATTGAATGAAGATATAAAAGGAGAATTATTTTTGAGAGAAGTCCATGATTTAGAACAGGCATACCAAGTTGCCATGGACTATGAGAGGTTTCAGAGGAGAGCTTCATTTAGGCAACTAGAGCCCACTAGGTTTAATCCTCCTATTAGTCGACCTAGTTCAGTCCCTAATACAGCCAATAGACCAAGACCCAGCTCGAATCCAACCCCTAGACCCAACCCCGCCATTCCTCCAATTCCTAGAGAAGACAAAGGAAAGAGCCCTGAAGTTCGAGGTGAGAGGGAGTGAGTCTGCTATAAGTGTCGTAAACCCGGTCATTTCCTGAGCCAATGTCCCTCTAGAGCTTTACATATAGGGGAGGTAGAAGAAGAAGAAGAATCAGAACCCCTGGAGAATAATGAAGAGGAGGTTTATGAAGCAGGGGATTGCTTAGCTGATGAGTATGAAGGAGATGAAGAAAATGTAGACTCATCAGATGTGTTAGGAGTTGTGAGATGTATCATGACACAGACCAAAGAGCAGGAAGACTGGCGTAGGACTAGCATCCTACATACATTTGTCAAAATAGGAGAAAAGGTCTGTAAGATCGTGATCGATAGTGGAAGCTGTGTCAATGCCATTTCCACTAGTGCAGCCAAGAGTCTAAGATTACCCACTGAACCACATCCCAATCCATATAAGGTATCCTGGATCGATTCCACTTCTATTCCAATCAAGCAGAGATGTCAGGTCCGAATCAAACTTCAGTCCTATCAGGAACAAATCTGGTGTGATGTGCTCCCTATGGGAGTAAGTAGCATCATCCTAGGTAGGCCATAGCTGTTTGACCATGATGTGACAATTTTTGGTCGAACAAACTCCTGTGCTTTCAATTTCAATGGCAAGAAAATTGTCATTCATCCAACCCAGCCTAAGGACAACACTAAAAGAGAAGCTAGCAGCCTGAAAGAAAAAAGGACTGGATTAAATTTGATAGGTGCAAGAGAATTAGAAAAAAGACATTAATGAGGGAGCACCTATTTGGATGGTAGCTGCTAAGGAAACTAAGGACCACACCCCTGTAGAACACCCTCAAGAGGTGGTCCAATTATTGAAAGAATTTGAAGACGTGTTTGCCGAGGACCTACCCGATAGTCTTCTACCTTTAAGTGACATACAACATGCCATAGATTTAGTCCCTGGAGTGACTTTACCTAATTTGCCTCATTATAGGATGAATCCAACTGAACATCAGGAGTTACAAAGGCAAGTTAGTGAACTTCTTAGAAAGGGGTTTGTTAGAGAAAGTTTAAGCCCATGTGCAGTCCCTGCCTTGTTAACCCCTAAGAAGGATGGCACCTGGAGGATGTGTGTAGACAGCCGTGCCATCAACAAAATTACTGTTAAATATAGGTTTCCAATCCCAAGACTGGACGATATGTTAGACATGATAACCGGATCAACGATTTTCTCCAAGATAGACTTAAAGAGTGGCTATCACCAGGTTAGGGTTAGGCCTGGAGATGAATGGAAGACCGCTTTTAAGACTAAAGATGGATTATATGAGTGGTTAGTCATGCCGTTCGGTCTATCTAATGCACCCAGCACCTTTATGAGAATTATGAATCAGGTGTTGAAAACTTTCATCGAGAAATTTGTGGTGGTCTACTTTGATGACATTCTTATCTATAGCAAGACTAAGGCAGACCATTTAACCCACCTAAGGCAAGTTTGGCAAGTCCTTAGAAAGGATAGCCTCTATGCCAATATCAAGAAGTGTGATTTCTTAACACATAGAGTTATCTTTCTAGGATTCGTAGTCACATCTGAAGGAGTGTCCGCTGACCCTGCGAAAATTAAGTCCATAGTAGAGTGGCCTGTACCCAAAAGCATCCATGATATCTGTAGTTTTCAAGGTTTAGCCACCTTCTATAGGAGATTCATTAGAGGGTTCAGTACGATAGTGGCTCCAATCACTGATTGTATTAGGAAGGAAACTTTTGAGTGGACTAAAGCAGCAGACAAAGCCTTCCTAACAATTAAGGAAAAAATGACACACGCACCCGTCTTGAGGTTACCCGATTTTACCAAAGTGTTCGAGGTTGCTTGTGATACTTCTGGGGTAGGAATTGGATGTGTCTTAAGTCAAGAGAATCACCTAGTAGCATATTTCAGTGAAAAGTTAAATGAAGCGAGACTAAGGTATTCCACCTATGATAGGGAGCTGTATGCGGTAGTTCAGGCATTATGTTATTGGAGGCATTATCTTCTACCACAAGAGTTTGTCCTATTTTCTGACCACGAAGCTCTTAGGTTCCTTAGTTCTCAGAAGAAATTGAACCCTAGGCACGGAAAATGGGTAGAGTTCATACAAGCTTATACGTTCGTACTGAAACATCGTGCTGGTACTGAAAATAGGATTGCCGATGCGTTGAGTCATCGTTCCATGTTGTTGACTTCTATGAGCACTGAGGTAGTAGGGTTTGATAGATTGAAAGAGGAGTATCCTACATGCCCTGATTTTGGTAACATCTATCGATCCCTTTAACAAGGACCATCTAGTAAGCATAGTGATTATACCCTTTTAGATGGATACCTTTTCAAAGGAAATCAATTGTGTATTCCCAAGACCTCTGTTAGGAAATTTCTGATCTGGGAAGTTCATGTTGGAGGCTTGTCAGGACATTTTGGTAGGAATAAGACCATCTTAGCAATAGAAGACCAATTCTTTTGGCCTGGTCTCAAAGGAAATGTGGCCCAGATTGTAGCTCAGTGCCGTACCTGTGCTGTTGCAAAACAGCAAAGACAGAACACCAATCTGTATACACCCTTACCTGTCCCTGATTGTCCATGGCAGGATATCAGCATGGATTTTGTAGTAGGCCTCCCTAAGATGTCTAGGAAGCATTATTCTGTCTTTGTGGTTGTCGATCATTTCTCCAAGATGGCTCACTTCATTCCTTGTTTTCAAACTTTAGATGCTTCGAAGGTGGCCAAGCTTTTTCTCGATCAGGTCGTTAGGCTTCATGGTTTACCCAAAACCATTGTGTCCGATAGAGATGTCAAATTTACTAGCTATTTCTAGAAAACCCTCTGGCACATGTTCGGTACCAAGCTGAAATTCTCTACTGCCTATCATCCTCAAACCAATGGCCAGACAGAGGTAGTAAACCAAAGCTTAGGAAATCTGTTGAGATGTTTAGTTGGTGACAACCTGGGAAACTGGGACCTATTACTTCCTCGTGCTGAATTTGCCTACAACAGCTCAGTTAATAAGTCTATTGGGAAAAGTCCGTTCGAAGTGGTCCATGGATACAGACCTAGGAAACCTTTAGACCTAGCTCCATTATCCACACATGCACGAGTGTCTGAGTCTGCTCAGTCATATGCACAGCATATTAGGAAATTGCATAAGGAGATTAGCCAAAAGATCCAATCAAGCAATGAACTCTATAAGCATATGACTAATTCACATAAACGGTTAAAAGAATTTAATGAAGGGGACTTCGTTATGATCAAATTTAAACCTGAAAGGTTTTCACCGAGAACTATGAAGGAACTCCACGCCCGGGGAGCTGGACCTTTCAAAATAATAAAGAAAATTGGACCTAATGCTTATGTATTAGAATTACCACCAGGTTATGGCATTAGTTCAACCTTTAATATTTCAAACTTAAAAGAATACAAAGAACCTGCATTGATACCTAGTGAGCTTTTTGGTCCTAATATTTCTTTTGAGAGTGAAACACCAAATGAGTGTCCACCACCAAGTGTTCCTGAGAGCAAGGAGAGAATTGAAAGGATCTTGGATGACCAGATCATTACTACTAGAAATAAAGGCTACCAACATTATTTGGTTAGATGGCAAGGATGTCCTGAATCTGAAGACTCCTGGATTTCCCGAGAGGACCTACAACAAATCAACCCAGATGCATTAGAAGCTTATCAAGCCAACCCTCACTCGATAGGGGCGAGTTCCTCCCACCCCGGGAGAATTGGTGTGGGAACCAGAATCAGGAAAAGACTCCAACCTATTCAATTCAAGTCTAAGTCCTTATGGTTGGATTAGTCCTGTAATTAGTCATGTAATTTCTCTTTCAATTTTGAGTCCAAAGAATCTTGTAATTAATTTCGAGTCCATATTGGGTCTGGTCCAGTTGAAGTCAAAGTCTTAGTCCAATTAATTTCGAGTCCATGCTGGGTCGGGTCCAATTTGAAGCCTTAGTCCAGTTGAAAGTCAGATTTTGAAGCATCAAGACAAGTCCAAAGCCAAGTGGTGCCACATGCCACTTGCCACCTCAGCGCCATCTCAGCTAGAAGCCACCTCATCAAGTGGTCCCCACTTTGGTGCCACTTGTCATGGGTTGAAGGAACTCCAAGAGGGCGTCCAAGAAGAAAGTTTGAATTCAAAATGTTGGTTGACCACCCTCTTCCACAAATCAAGCATCAAGGCCTACAAATCCTCTAACTCTCCTTGTAATCCTCCACATTTTAGGGATTTTCAAATTTTAAAGATTTGTAAGGCTCCTATTAAAGGCTTTAGGACGCCCCATTGTAAAAAAATGGATGAATAAAATTTTTGGCTTGGATTATTCTTTCTTTGTGATTGTCTTTGTGTCTATGTGGTTTAGTCTTTCTCCTCTTCCACGCCCACTCTAGTTCCTCCCTTCTTCCATCACCAACGCCCAAAGCCTCCTTTCTTCTTCTCCAATCTCAAGTGAGCCTTCAACATGCAATGGTGAATCAAGAGGATCAACACAAGGAGACCAACCTGTTCCATTTCAAGCACTCCACCATGGCGCCAAGAAGGATCCCCATCAATGTTTCATCCACCTCTCTTTCCTTTTTCCATTTCATGTTTTGTTAAGTTCTTTCATCTTAGGGATTTCTTTGTTGCAGGGTTCTCTGGGATTCCGACTTTAAGAGGAAGGATCTCTTGCCACCAATCCAGAAAGCAAGAAGAGTCTCCAACCTGTAGCATGGCCTGGTCATCTGGAAGATCCCCTCAAGAGTGATCTTATTCTTATTGGAAAATCAATGCCAGGAAAGTCAGTATCAATTAGGTCTGAGACATTAATCTGACTAGCATGACTGGTGATTTTAATTCTGTCATATTTCTTTATTATTTCGAAGTCTCGGTAATTAAGGTTATGCATGATCATTCAAGTTTGCTTCATTAACTTATCTTTGATAAATTATGCTGAACTCTTCATATGCCGATAAAACTTGCCAATTAATCTTCGCTAATCTCCTTTAGAGTTGCATAGTTTCATCTTCACTTTGCATTCCCTACCACTTGCATATCCTAATTTACGATATCGTAACTAACTAGTTTCATTATTTTTAGCATCATTACAACTAGACATTAGCTGTTCTTTAAAGATAAATCATCTAGATCCAATATATACATATTACCATGTTTATGTTTAATGAATACTATATTACCCTTAATTGGATAAAATACAATGCATTTAGATGATTCAATTTACAATCTCTATCATACAACTGACTTATATTTAGAAGATTATGCTTTAAATCATCTACTAGTAAAATACTTTTTTATAAATATAGAAAGGGTAATACAGATTTTACCAATGCCAAGAATGTATCCTTTTTCATTATTCCTGAATATTACCATTCCTTCTTTTTTAGTTTCAAAAGTAATAAATTGAGTCTTATCACCTGTCATATGTCTTGAGCACCCACTATCAAGAAATCATTTTTTGTTCTCTTTGGACCATAAGACACATCTATATGAAAGAATCAAGTTTTTATTTTATATACCCAAGTCATCTTGGTCCTTTAGAGTTAGTCTTATTGATTTTTTGAAACCCATTCCTTCTTAACCATTTTTCATTAATTTTTCTAAAATTATAAACATAAGCTTTATGCCCTATTTTTTTACAACAAAAATGAGTAATATTTGAAGTAGAGCTAAGAGGGGCTTTGTCAAAAAAAATTTTCAAATACTTTTATTTATTTTGAGTGTTAAAACCTAAGCCAGCTTTATTGAAAACAACTCTTTGATCACTTAAAATCATTTATAATTTTTCAAAATTAAGGATAAATTTTTCAACTAAAGGTTTTAGCTTTTGCAATTTCTTTTTCAAGTTTTGATTTTCTTGTATAACTTTCTCATTATCTTTCAAAATCTTTTCTTTTCTTTTGAAAGTTCAAAATTTTATTTCTTTAAATCTTTATTAATATTATGTAATTTATCATATTCAGCTAATAAATCAATAAAAGTAATTTATAATTCACTACATTAAAGGAGTTTTTATATATTACCTCATTCTTTTGTACTATGAGACAAATATTAGTTACTTCTTGAGTTCCTTCTTTTTTGAAGCTTGAATCTTTACTATCGCTCCAGATAGCCATCAAAACTTTTTGCTTATTCTTCTTGGCCTTCTTGAGTTGAGGGCGGTCCATTTTGAAATGACCAAACTTCTTATATTCAAAATAAATAGAATGCTTTTTCTCCTTATTCTTGCTTGCCTCACCCTTATACGTCTTCTTCTTGAAGGTTGTTTTTTCTTCTCATAAGCCTTTTGAACCTTCATACTATAAAGGCCATCTCATCATCATCCTCTTCCTCTGCCTCATCACTTTTTTTCTTCATTCATTATAGACTTCAAAATGATGGTCTTCTTTTTCTTAGACTTCTCTTCATTATTTTGCATCATTATAAGCTCATGAGTTATGAGTGATCCAATCAGTTTTTCAAGTGAAAGAGTATTGAGATCCTTCACTTCTTGAATGGCAATAACTTTTGGTTTCCATGACTTTGGAAGATATTTAAGAATCTTCCAAAAAATCACTGATAGAATAAATCATATCCAGACTTTTTGGACCGTTAATAATGTTAGTAAACTGAGCATACATATTAGTAATAGTCTCATTAGGCTCCATGTTAAATAATTTATACCTATGTACAAGCATATTGATTTTAGTTTCTTTTATTTAATTGGTGCCCTCATAGGTAACCTCCAACCTATCCCAAATCTTCTGGGTAGAGCTACAAATCGAGATCCTATTAAATTCATTAGCATCTAATGCACAATATAGAACATTCATAGCTTTGGTATCAGCTTTATTAGCTTCATGTCTTGCTCATCCCAATCTTTTTCCAGTTTAAGAACATCAACTTCTTCTATTCTAGTGGTGGGTGTGTGTGGCTGATTAATTATAACTCTCTAAAATTAATAATTAAGTGCTTGAACATAGATATGCATACGAGTTTTTTAATAAGTATAATTTATACCAATCAACAAGAAAGATCTATTTGAAGATTGCTCTTTTACAAGAGACATACTAAGTTAGGTTACCATTTGATCTTAATTCTTGATCGTTAGATCCAATGTAGTTGAGTACCAAATTCTGATACCACCTGTTGCCCAACTAGACAACCCAAGAGGGAGGTGAATTGGATTTTTCAAAATTTAACTCAAGTATGTGCTACTTTTAAAAATATGTGGAGTTATGGTGAGCAATGGTATGTGCTATAGTAAATTTACATAAAATACTATAAGTAAATGCAAAAAAGTAAGAGAGCATATACATATACAAGAGAATTTTATAATGATTTGGTGTATCCAACACCTACATGCACTCCTCCAAGACTCTACTTGGAAATTTTGACTATATTCACCAAGAATATGGCTTGTTTGTTTTATCCGGACTCATAAACAATCTAATTGATTTTATCTAGGATAGCCAATCAAAATCTTTTACAACTAACCCTGGCCAAACATCTAACTTCAATCCTCAATTAAAGTTAGAAAGTAAAACACCCAAGATGGAAAATATAATACAAAGCTCCTTGAAAAGAGCAAGAATAAAATATTCATATGTAAAAGAAGGAGACTCCTAGGAATCTATGGAAGCTTTAATGCTTATCTCCTTGCTAGAGAGCTAATGATTGAAAAAATATTTCAAGTAGTTGGGAGTTGGGGATTTCAAATTAATGCTTTAATTTTATCTCTTTATTCTTAATGGTACATGAAATATTTAGAGTTTGTTCATGTTCTTCAATGAGTTTGGTGAGCTTTAAATATGCTTTCAAGGTCAAAATAACTATTTCTAAAATTGAAGAATGAAATAGAACCGTTACATTCAAGTTTGGGCCATTCTGAACTTTCTGCAGAAATAGTGATTATGCTTGTTAGTAGTCTTCAAGTTGACTTAGATCATTATTAAGTCAACTCGGATCCTATTTAGGTTCGCTCGATTCTTAATCGAGTAGACTCAATCTTCTTTCACCAAAATTAACTTTCTATTTTTTACTATTGAATCGACTTAGATTTATGGAATTGACTCGATTTCCATCCGAGTCGACTTAGTTATCATTTGAGTTGGCTTACCAATCCACCTTCAAAAAATAATTTCTACATGATCAGCCTTCCATGTCAAGTTGGCCCAGTTTTCATTTAAGTCGACTCGATAGCATGTCAACTAAAATTTTCCTATATCAAGTTAAAACTCTTCCATATCAGGTTGAAACTTTAATCTTTCCAAAAATTCTTAACTTCATAATTTTCATTGACCTTTCCATATCCTTGGAGCTTCAAAAATTTATGTTTCAAATTAATTGTTGTTAACCTTAATATTTCTTGGAACATTAACTTATTCAACTAATTATTAGTTACTTTATATACTTAAATATTTTATTATTCATCAAAATCAATCCTTAGGGTTAATAGTTTATAATATATATATATATATATATATATTTATGTGCCATCTGAATCTTAATTTAATAGTAATATTTTCATGAAACAATCAACCCAGGCCAATATATCAAATTTTTTTATAACATTTAATATTTAAAACAATTATAGTTGTTGCTTATGACCATATATTTTTTTAATTGTTTAAATAAATTCTGGGGGTTACTTGCTAATATAGCATTAATCAGGGTTGAATGTTTAATATATTTGAAATAGCTACTAATTTAGCACAAATTTGGAAGATATAAACCGATTTGGTATTAGCAATGCGCAATCAAGTTAGAAGAAAGGTTATTGACTAAGGATGAGGCTCTTGATGGATAGAGTCCAAAATAGTTACAAATATAGCACTTAGGTCTATCTCTCTTCTCACAAAAAAACATAGCCTACTAATTTTCTATGTTAAAGCCAATTTGTGAAAATATAAGGACTAATTATATGCCACACAATAGACAATGAGCCCATCCAATTTTAGTTCAAAGGTACATAGATTGTAACAAATCTTGCTAGTGACAAGTCAATCGCAGAAGAGATGCACCACATGCAAAAACTTACTCAACTACAATATATACATTTTTACCAAAATAATTACAATATCTACTTATATCAAACAAACACTAGAATATCTACCGAAGATGGCAATAAATCATGCATGGATTAAATCGGGCAATATCCGTACACACGCTAAAATTAAAAATTTTATATCTAGTCGACATGTCCCGTATCCATCTTGATTTAGGTCAAGTCGGGTCAAGTAGATATGCTAATCGGGTCAGGTCGGTTCGGGTAGATAAGAGAGATCATGTTGGATGAGGAATTTATTATGTAAATATTATAAAATAATTATAATTTTGAAAGAGAATTTAGAATAAGATTATATCAAGCAGGACATAACATTATATATACCCGTTCCAAACTCGCTTCGAGTATTCTTTTCTAGAATGCATACTCAATTCAGATTTTAATCGAATCGAGTAAAACCCATTCCATTCAGGTTGGGTCAGATCGGATATCCAGTGAGTCATCTAAAATGGTCATTCCTGATATCTACCGGTAAGTAGTAAAAAGTGTTGAAAAATAAATATGAATTTAATTATGCATTTATATCCTTCTTATCTTACATCTCTTTATATTCAATCAAGAAGTTATATGTTTATGTAAGTTATAATCCCAGGAGTCATAAGCCTGTTGAGTTCTATATAACTTTTAGAATTCCTATATTTTAGAATATGAAAAATCTTGGTATTAAAGACTCTAGAATTAATAGAATTAATGTGAGCATTAATTATAAATAAAAGAGAATTCCTTGGTTTGTAGCACGAGGTGGATATGAAATGAAATATTTTTACATCGTTTCTCTCCTTTTCTAAGTATTTTTTATATATGATCAAGCATCTAAATTCTACACGCGGTATTAAAGCAATCCCAAGTTTCATCAAAAAGTCCTCAATATTATTGACTATTTTTAAAAAATAATAATAAGGTAGATGGGATGGGTCTAGGATGTACTCGTAATGGCTTGATTACATTCTTCGTAAATTTGCTGCCACTTCAATTTTAACATGAAAACTTACAATTTAATTCTCGGTAAACCCATATGCTTTTACCACCAGTACTTCTTGAATATTTAAAGAGCAGTGCCCGGTCACGAGAAAGCTAAAAATCCCTTCGAAAACAAGCAGCCTCATCTTGATCTCTCCTCACTTCATTCAAATGCCAAGCTCCTTTTGCGAGTCTCAAAACATCCCATGGCCCATTTTTCCTCGTTCAAAAGCTTCTTTTACCTTTGGTATCTTCAGTCCTCCCACTTAAAAAACCAATCCCACCTCACCCCATTACTTCCTTTCAAGGTCTTTCTTCTCTTCACTTCTTCTAAGATGCCTTCCTCCCCACCCCAAATATCACCAAAAATCAACACTCCTCCTCACCAGCTCCAACTCACGGCCAACCCCGCTAGACAAATGAGACCAGAGTCTGAGGCACCGCCAAGAAAGAAAGGACTTCTGCGACCACGCCACCGAACCAATCCTATGATATGGTGTGCAGCTGTTCTCTGTGTCATATTTAGCCTTCTTCTCATCTTCGCAGGGATCGTCACCCTCATTTTCTTCTTAGCGATCAAACCAAGGAATCCATCGTTCGACACCATCGGCGCAACCCTTAACAGCGTCTATCTCGACTCGCCGGCCTATTTGAACAGCGATCTCACCTTCCTCTCCAACTTCTCCAATCCAAATCATAAAATTGATGTCATGTTCGAGTACTTAAGCATTGAATTGTACTTCTACGACAGGCTTCTCTCGACACAAGCATTGCAGCCTTTTGCTCAGAGGAGGGGAGAATCGAGGCTAGAGTCGGTCCACATGATATCAAGCGAAGTTTACTTGCCACCAGAGCTCATCATGGAGCTCCAAGATCAGGTCAGGAGAAACAGGGTTGTGTATAATATTAGAGGAAATTTCAAGGTCAAGGTCAGTGTGGGGGTTGGCCATCTGTCTTATTGGCTTTATGGGCGGTGCCAGATCGAGCTCACCGCTCCCCCGAGTGGAGTTTTGGTGGCGAAAAGTTGCAGAACAAAGAGGTGAAGATATATAGTTAGTTCATCTTCTTCATTTCCTCCACCTCTAGTCTGCTATTGGGAGTGGTTGATGCATGGTGAACATGGAAATTTTGATATACGAGTCTCCATACTCGTAAATTCATTTAGACTGTATTCATCTCACGGCTTACAAACGCTAAAACCAAATAATTGCAATTCCTGAAGCATCAATTTTTATTTGTTTATTCGTGATTAAGTTCATGATTGCTCTCCCTTACAAATTTGTTGATTATTATTTTCGATTTTTGAGAATTTCTGAGATTAAGCAAGCACTATTTCGATGCCTTGTGATTGTCTTAGTTGTTCCTTTGTGAGTATCGAAGGACTTGCAGATTTGGTAAAGAATAATTAAAAGCAAGTTCCACGCATCGATTAAGCAGTGTCTTCGGAATATTTTTGCTAGAGTTCGAACTACGGAAGAGTAAGTACTTGACGCTCAAGCCTGTTCGGTTCAAGCCATAGGCCCTCCCAGTATGCTGTGAAGGTAATTATAACGAATTGGCCTTCCTCACCTGGGAGCAAGTTACTCTCTTAGATGGGCCAGTCTTGCATGGATGTACGTTATGGTACGGCATGTCTCATAAATTCAATTCAATGTAGCAAGTCCTGTCCGATCCATAACAAGCTGAATCCTTTTACTGATTTAATCTCAAGGGTAGCCTTCTGAAAAGATGAGGTGGGGCTCATAATGGACCTTAACCGTTAAGAAACACAGCACAAAGCATCCAGAAACCAAAAGCTGTGATTCACTTTGGACAGTATCACTTATCAATACTTAGACAGAAGGATGGAGGTATGATTAATTTCAAGTTATATTGAGCTCTATTTCCATGAGAACCGGTGCAAACGTGTGTTTAATTCCATATTGATCATGCACCCATGTAGATATATATTTAATTCTATATTAACCGTGTACTTAATAAATTTAGGTATTTAAAAAATCCAAACAATACGGATTGTTACGAATGATATCAATGTAAATTTGACTTATGGCTCATGTGAATTAGGAACATCGAAACATAACGCTGGATTGGATTTCTAATACTTATGATTGAATTCGAATGAATTTAGATGGTCAGTCTTTGGCTAATAAATATTCGCAAAATATGTGAAGATTCATGCAGGCATGTATATAATTCCATTTTAATTATATAATGCATAGATCTTTGATGCTTGTATAAGTTTAAAAAACTCTGAATAATACCTCCTCCCTGACCTACTTTAATGGGGTCCTTGGTCATTATAATGTTAACCCTCATTAGCAAATTAGGTCCCGAGAGTAGCGGCTAAGTTTGCTTGGAGGACTTCGGTTCCTCTAGATTCTTGCCTACAAGCCTAGGCTCTATCCTCCCATAGGGTAGGATAAGGTAGGGGAGATTGAACATTTTTCTTTCCAGGAGAACTCTTCCGATCCGAGGCCAGACCGAAAAAGCTTGTTTCTCATGGTGCCTTGTCTAATATTGGATGAATGCGAGGCCTCGAGCTGCAAAGAGTATATTGCTTTTTCCGGAAGCCTACCATATTTAATTTAATTTGTTATCTTTTCCTTCCATCCTTGGCTATCTAATGATTTGAACAGTTTTTTTAATAAAGCTCGAGGCTAATCTCATATCTAATTTAAATTTAAATAAAAAATCAAAATGGATAACTATCTCTAGATACGTGACAAACAAAGTGGCCAAGGCCAGACTATTTTTTTTCTTTTTCCATTTTGTTCTATTTTTCGCTTTCAGACAAAACACTCCCCAAACCCTATCCAACGCACGCAGAAAATCCCATACTCTAATAGGCGCATACAATAATATACTAGCATGAGTCTAGAATTATGGAAAAGCAACGAGAAGTTTCTACCATTGTTGTTCTTGAGATATTGATCAGCAAAATTTCAGGAACGAATCATCCTTTGCTGCATGATACATTGAAAGCAGTGATTGAACTAAACGCCTCCAGAAAAGCACAGATTATATACCTTGCAAGTACTGCTTGATCATATGCTATCCTTGAGTGCACGCAAGTTAGATCTCTCCGTTCAATCTCCAATTGAAAAAAAAGAAAAGATCCAACTGTTTTACTAAAAAAAATCCTGGTATCATTTTTCTCTTTTTTTTTTTTTTTAAAAAAAACATAATTCGATGAAAGTTATTTGGTTTTCTTATTTTTATCTTTTATAAATAATTTTCATGATTTATAAAAAAATAAAAATATAATTTTTACTTTCATTCTTTCTCGAAATAATTATTTTTGAGTTATGAACAACATTTTCTATACAACTCACTCACTCACCATTCTGATTTATCAAAAAAAAAAAAAAACATCCTGATTTATTTATATCTTTTCTTCTTCGATATAATGTGATTTCTCATTATAAATTTTGGAGGAGTTCGCATATGCTCTCAAGGTCTAGTCTCAAAAAATGAAGAACTTTGTTTGTCCAGACATGCATATCACAGAGAGGATCAGTTCCAACGGCTCCTCAACAAGTGCTTGGTACCATTGGATGGTACTGATCTTTTGAATTTTGTGGCAAGAATGAATTAATCGGGTCTTCGAATTTGAGACTTGTTCCTACAACCTACAAGAGAAGGCACTGTTATGTTGCAAAGTTGGACATCAATATTTTTCAATAAAATTCAAGGAACATCTTCTCTTTTTGATTAACATAATGTCTTGTAATTTTGCCAACGAGTCTTCATATTTAAAGCACAACATATGCATGTTTGGCTTCTTCTCGAAATAAAAGCTATTAATGTACCCTTATTTTTTTCCTTAATAGATTAGGGCGGTCTCAACCTTCCTTTTTCATTTAAAAAAAAAAAAAAAAAAATCTCTGATAAGTTTTTCCTCTACTCCACCAAACGTTTCTTTCTATTTGATCCCTTCCTTACTTTGTACAAGGAATTGAATCCCCTACGGTGTAGAAAGGAATCACGTCTACTTAGGCAAAGGAATGGAATCCTCCATTTTAAAACTGTTTTTGAAAAAAAAAAAAAAAAAACCCGAAAACTCTTTCCCCCTTGAAGCAGTCACGTGCGTTACACGCCGTAAATATAGACCGAGGATGATGGAACCACCAGACCAGGGCGAGCGAGGTGAGGTGTCCCCCCCAAACCGCCTGCCGAAACCAAGCACTTCACTGGAAGCCCGCCTGCTGATAGACACGTGTCGGGGTTTGCGCCACGTAGCCCAGTTTCCGATGTCCGGCATTCCACGGTTCGGTGGATTTCATCCTTGCGTTACCCCTCCCTCGGACCTGCCCTAGCTTAGGGACAAGAAACATGGAGGTTCCCATAGGCTTTCTTGCTAAGCTGTGGAGCTTTACCTCATTCCTTCCGTTCTTCTTCATGCTACTGATGCTCGGCATCCTCAAAGGTATGTAAAAAGTAATTAAATGTCATTTTGTATTCTAAAGAACAAAAGCTAGATTCGATTCAAGGTCTCAAGAAGAAAACAGGGTGTCTTTCTCTCTGTATATATGGATGTATGTATATTGATCATATTGCTTTATGGGATTATGAGTCTGAGTCTGTTATAGACGGAGACAACTTAATACCATGATGATTTTGTCTTGCTGTTTACTATTAGGTGTCATTAGTTGAGCAATTTAATGTAAAGATATTTCATGCTAGCTCCAAAGGAAAATTAAGATTTGAATAAATTTAAGATCGCATTTGGATGTCTTAACTTGAAAAAAAGGCTTTTTTTTTTTTCAATTAAAGAAGTTTTCCTTTTTGGATTAGGGGAAGCTAGTCCCCACTTTTTTATCCTATACCTACCAACGCCGCCTCTCAAGCATTGTTGATAGGCTGAAGTTCTGAAGGGTAAAGTAATGAAGCGAGAGAGATAGAGAGAATGGGAGATGATGAATATGCAAAGCTCTACGTAGAGTAGAAATTTTTGTAATAACAAAGAGTAAAAATTGCGTTTGCAAAGTTATTAAAAAAAAAAAAGCAAAATTTCCTTATACAGCAAAAGAGCTAGTTGTTTAAACAATAGTATTTAACTTCAAAAACACAAAATATCATGAAATATTACAAAAGAATCTTCTATCATGTCTTCCCAAAAGGTACTTAGTTGATTGGTTTCATTATTGGGGTGGTACTGCCGACTACTTCTTAATGAGCATTAATCAAAATCAGTTAGTACTCCCTCAATTAGTTTGATCTGAAGGAAAATAGAGGGATCCTAATGCATACACCCATGACTAGTGTGGTTCACGTTTCACTTAATGTTGTCCTGAATGCGCTACAAATTTCATCAAACTTGTCCATTTTGATCGACTATTGGAACAGGGTTTAAATTTACACTGGAGTTAATCTTTTATGCCATTTAGATATGCTTTGAAAGGCTCTGCTACCAGTTGTCAATTAAACGTTCAGATATAGCAGCAGTCATATTTCTTGCAATGTTCTTTTTTACTACTTTCTTATGGTTTTTTTTCTTTTTGCAGCTTCTGTCATTGGTGCAGTAGTAGTAGTAATAATTTTCATCAGTAATTCTGCTGTAATCATCAGTCTTTGGCCCGCACATTTCATCTGGACTCACTACTGTGTAATAAAGTAATCATCTTGTCTCTTTATATCCTGCTATAAGAAAACAATCTACATGAAATTTCTCTGATTTGAGATCACAGGAGCACATTCACATTCTCAAATTGTAACATTTATCTTCACCAGTAAGCTCTTTTCTTTCACTAGATTATGCTGGAGTGTAGAGATCCTAATCAAACCTCAACTTGATGGTCATCTAATAATTGTCACTGCCATGAACAAGGAAACCTGATACGGTGGCATTTACTCTTATGCTTTTTTATGCTTACAATTGCATCTAGGGTCTCAACTGTGCTCAGTATTTCTCATGGCAGAACCAAGAGACTTGGGCTTGTTCTGAAGGTGTTAGTGTTGCTGTGCCTGCCAGTGCCGTTGCTTTTGTGGCCAGTATTCAGCATTCTTGGGAGCCTTCTTGTAGGAATGGGATATGGATATTTCACTCCTCTGATTGCAACTTTCGAGGCTGTTGGGGAGGGTGTCATCAACAAGCTTTATCACTGTTTGGCTGTAAGTTTTACATAAGATTACAACAAACATCAACAAAATGTTTGAATCCATAGAAGTGTGATAAACTCCAGTACTATTTAAAATTAAATGCTCAGTTCCAATGATGTAACTGGTGGAAACAATTAAGCTTGCGGAGAAAATTGCATCCAACTATTAGCAAGTTAGTGAGGGGTCATCTCGCCAGTTACTTGATTGAAATGTATAAAATAATTAGTATGAAATGCAACCACTGAAAAACCAAGCAAAATGTTCTGCAAGGAAACAGCCATTTATTAGATAGGTATTGAAAACAAAACAGGGGCCCATGAACCTGATTTACCGGAAAACTCTAAGCACCTGCAGCACATAAAAGAGAAAACCATTCTACCTCACATTTTTTAAAAAACAACTAGTAAGAGATGCAATGACTTGGTAATTACAACTCTACACTCATGAAGAGAAGCACTGGAATCAATAGCCATCAGGGGTATTTAATCATTCTAAAGATAGATTCTTGGCACACTCTTGTGTCTAACTGAAGTGATACTTCAACAGGATGGATGCATAGGCACAATCAAGGGAGCTTGTATGTTGGTGCGGGACTTCACAGACTTTTGCTTCCACTCCTACTTCTCATTTATGGATGACCTGAGTGAAAAAATGGTGGAGGATGAGAAACCAATGGATATCAAGTATGAATACTTCATTTTCACGTAATAATCCAACTAGGTGTTCCACTGCCTGTTGTCAGAATGCCATGTGCTTCTTATTGCAGTTTGTGAATTTCTTCAAATGTTTATTACACTTTGCCTTGAAAGCCCACGCATACTAACTTTTAAGTCATATGAGTGAAATTCTGATGTATTCCTGTACTGATTTGCACATGCCCAAAAAACTGTTTTTTTTATTGACTCTATAATGCAGAGTTTCTCATATGATGAAAATTTCCAAGAATGTACCATTATGACATCAAGATGCAACAATGCCATTCACACATTGATTTACAAATTTAATCATTAATGTGAGGACTTGTAGATCTCTATTGTTCATGTTAAAATTATCATTTCAGACTCGATCATGAATCACATAATCAAGATCATTTCAAGGTGTCATATCTGCAACTTATTGAATACTGTGTCATGCCTGCATACTTATTGAATACTTGAACTTCAATACTTCAGATTCTTTTGAGCAAAAAGCCATCATATTCTTTGAATTACATATCAATTAAACATCTATTATTTTTGATGAAGTCATATTTTGCTTTTGTTGGAAGGTTATCAAAACTACCAGGTTGTTTGCTTGTTTGCCTTCTTGCCATCCCCATAGATGTGCTTATGATAACTGGCTTGGCATTATGGAAAAGTCCCTACATGTTGTTGAAAGGATGGCAGCGGCTGTTTCAGGATTTAGTTGGGAGGGAAGGACCTTTCCTAGAGACAGTCTGTGTACCTTTTGCTGGGCTTGCCATCTTGTTATGGCCTCTAGCGGTGATTGGGGCAGTGCTTGCTGCATTCAGCTGCAGCTTCTTTCTAGGACTCTATGCTGGAGTGATTGCTTATCAGGTCTCTGGAACATATGAACTCTAACAAAATGGCATTTACACCTGTGATACCAGTAGGCACTTGGGCATTAACTTCTAAATGATATTCTAAATCCTTGAGGTTTATTTTTCATTCTTAGGAGAACTCTCTACAAATGGGACTTGCATATATCGTATCTATTGTATCAATCTTTGATGAGTATGCAAATGACTTGCTTTATCTGAGAGAAGGTTCCTGTCTTCCAAGGTACCATTTGAGCTTTTACCCATCAATTTACTCTCAGCTTCTTCACCAATTGAAATTATCTAGCTAATTACGATTCTGTTTTTAAATATATTCATTTTCTCAAATCACTACACTATGAAACCTTCTAGATTCTGAAACTTAATGCTTATGACAGCCAGGCCCAAGTACCGGAAAGCTCAAGTTCCTACTGAGAATTTTGAGAGAAAAAATCAAAATGAGCAGAACAAGAATGAACATGAAAAAGTTTTATCAGGTGTTAACAGAACTAGATTGGCTGCAGAACAAACCAAGACGTTGAAAAAGGCTATCCAACAGCTAAGGCCTATTCAAGTAAGAACTCTCTCTCTCTCAACACCCCCCCGCACCCAAAAAAAAAAGAAACTCTTTCTCTTCTTCTCCCTCTCTACTCTCCACCGAATACAAGATCTATATTTTTTTGCAGATATGGGATTGGCTTTTCAGATCCTGTGAATTAAATGGAAGGGTATTACTTGCTGAGGGTTTGATCAGTCTTGCAGACATAGAGGAATGCATAATCCAAGGAAATTGTAAGAAACTAAGTATCAAGTTACCTGCCTGGTGTATCCTACAGTGTCTGATAAGATCTGCAAAATCTGATTCATATGGATTGCTTATATGTATGACCATCTACTACATAAATCCTTTTTTGGATACTTCTAGGTTGGTCATGAGTTTTTATTGATGTTCTTGATGAATTCATCAGCTGACGAGGTGGAGGTAACAAACTTTAACTGGCCAAAGGATAGAGTGTTGGATTGGATTCTCGGACCGCTTTTGATCATAAAGGAACAGATAAAAAGGCTGCAATTAGTTGAGAATGAAGAATCTTGTTTGATGAAGTTGATCATGATCAGGAACGGTGATAAGCCAGAGGACTGGGATGACAGCGGATTCCCATCAGATGACAATGTAAGAAGAGCTCAATTGCAAGCAATATTTAGAAGGTACGTTCATTGCTGCTTTAACTAAGCTGTGTTAGAGATGTATCCTTGCTTGCCATTCTTTATGCTTTAGATAATTCAAACATATCTTCAGGTGCATCATTTTAATGTGAGCATATACTTCTGGGGCTTTTTGGAGTGTATGTGGAATTTTCTCCAGCAGATGTATCTTAGTTGTTATGAGATTGAGCATGTGGACAGAAAAAGGGAAAAAAAACAAACAGCAAAATGAGAAGATGAAAAGATGGAAGAAAAGGGAAAACAGAGCTAAGGTGAGGAACTCATGGAATCTATCATCGTAAACCTGAATACTTCATAAACACACCAGAAAATCTACTTACAAATCTTTACTCAGCCATTTAACAGATCCTTAACAATTCTGTTCCTATAGAACTTATTTTTTTGCTTAAGAATGTTTAAATCAATGTGAACTCATCAAAGTTCATTGTTCTGGTACTAGGACCCGTACCAGCCGATCAGCGGCATAGTTTGGTAGACCCCCATATTGGTCTGTGCCGGGTCCAAACTGACATAGCAGAGAGAGTGGGGGAGAGGGAGAATCGGAGAAAGGAAAAGGGTTGGGGGGGGGGGGGGGGGGAGGGAAGGAGATGGTGGAGAGGCTGGCAGTAGGCACTAGAGGGCAGCAGAGGCCCTCGGATGACCAAAGGAGAAGGAAAAGTAAAAAACTAAGAGAGTAAAAGAGAGGGGGGGTGGAGTGGAAGGGAGGGAGGGAAGGAAGGAGCGGGAGAATGCAGATTGGGGAAAAAGTTAAATTTGATTGAAATGGGGGTGGTCGTCCCTATTTCGATCCAATAGAGGCTGGGAAGGACAAGTTGGCCATCCGAGAGCAGGGTTCTCCGAACCGTGCTGAACCGGCTGGTTCGGGGCGTACCGAACCGGACCGGTGGCCGGCCGGCACGGTTCGGCCACATAAAACGATACGACCTCCCAAAAAATTAAAAAAAAATTCTTATACCTGACCGAACCGGACCTAAATTGGGCCGAATCGGTGCCGAACCGATCGAAATGAGATCGAATCGGTCGGTTCGGTGGGTGAGGTATTTTTTTTTGTTTTTGTCATATGGCTACTGTAGCCCTGTGACATGTTGCTTGGGGGGGCTGGTTTGATCTTTTAAGTTATAACAGCAAGCTCTCTGTTGTGGTTGTTTTAACGACAATCGCTTAAAAAAAAAAATTAATCAATTTCAACTCAATCAAACTTTCAGAAGTCGAAGAGGAAGGTAGAATCAAGGTACGTATATCTTTTTTTTCCGTCTTTCCCTCTTTCGCCTTGTTTTTTTTTAATAAAATCCGTGCAAAATAGGAAATTAAGAAGAAATACTTTCAAAATTTATTTGTTGCTATGATTTTAGAGTATGTGGTAGATGTAGGATAGATCTACACAATGATACTAAAATCTTGATTTTTTTTGTTAAGTATATAATTTTTTAAATTAAAAATTAATTTTGAATTAATAAATTAATTAAAAAACTAATTAGAAAAAAATTATAATTATAAATTATCAATGTAGGGCTTATAAGCTACTCTCAAATTTCATGTCGATTTATTCAAGTTTTGATGCGTCGTATGAATAGTGCCGTAGGTCTTAAATTGAAAAAAAATTGACTTTTAATGCATTTTTAGGATCTTAAAAAAAAATATGTAGCATGTATGATATAATCCTACATGAATCTAAAATTTAATTTTTTTTATTTTTCTTTATTTTAAATTTTTAAATAAAAAAATAAAAAAATAAATTAAAATTTAAAAATTAGGTTAATAAAATGTTAATTAATAAACATTATTATTGATCTTATATGTAATTTAAATATTCAGGTATGGATCCATCAAGGAGGAAGAAGGATCCGAAGCGGGATATTGGTTGGTTACATGGAAGATGCTTTTGGATCGGCATCACTGGAGGTGTAAATGGTGCAATAATGAATTCAAAGATGGGAGTAACAAGGTTGAAGCAGTACTTGGTTGGCGGCTATTCTGATATATCTGCATGCCGACAGTGTCTACAGGAGATCCGTCAGTTGATGAAGAAATATTTGTTTATTTTAAAGCTGGGAAGGAAAGAGCAGCAAAGAAGAATGCAGAGGTGGACCGCAGAGCCGCAGAACCATCTTCTTATTATTTCAGGAAGTTAAAGGGGGTATCTATTCCTTCTGATGAGGAGACATAGATGGAGGCTGCTATTCAGGTGAGTTTGTATGAGCAGAGGCAGCAGGAGGAGGTAGCTAGGCATAGACAGCGATTTGGACCATCAGCTTTTGAGTCAGGATCGGGATCCGCTTATGTTAGTGCTGCAGGAGAGTCTGAGACAGTTTACGAGGACCTTCTCAGTCAGAGAGCCCGTCAGGAGAGGCACCAGCCGTATTGCATACATGTTAGGAGTATTTGGCAGTAGAAGGAAGTCTTCCAGGGACATTCCAGAGGGAGCTACTATCCATGATGTCAATCCACATGCCTTTTCCTGTAGAGATTCCAAGCAACAGATGATTGACACAATGCTGGAAAAGGATAATAAGAAGGATATGTGGCGGGCTATCTCCTCCTGGTTTCATTTCAGTCATATTCCGGTCCATACAGCAGACAATCCATATTATCGCTCTGCTATTTCATCTGTACAGGTTGCAGATACAGATATAGATCCTCCAGCATCGAGGAATATTCATGGTCAGCTTCTGGACAGCAATAAAGAGGAGCCAAAAGGATAGATATCCTCATATCAGAGCAAGTGGCCCGTGTATGAATTGATGGTGATGTGCGATGGTTGGACTGGTCCTACTAGACGGAGCATCATCAATTTCTTGACTTATTGTGATGGAAAGATTTTTTTTAGAAGTCTATTGATGCTTAGATCAGGTGCACGACGTCAATTATATCCTCAGGTTGATGGAGGAGATGATTGATTAGGTGGGAGAGCATAATGTCGTGCAGGTCATCACTGATAGTGGACCACAGTACAGGACAGCAGGGCAGATCTTGATGGAGCAGTGGCCGCATATTTTTTGGATCCCTTGTGCTGCACATTGTATAGACCTCATGTTGATGGATATTGGAAAAATCTGTAGGGTGCAGAAGATTGTTGAGCTAGCACAGTCTATCACCAGATTTATATATAACTATACATAGGTCTTATCATTGATGAGAAGCTTTACAAGGAAAATATTAAGACCGGGGTCATAGTTTGCTACTAATTATATTGCACTTGATAGTCTTCTTGGCAAGAAAGTAGAGCTGCGTCAGATGTTTGTCAGTCAAGAGTGACAGCAGAGCAGATATACCAGGACAAATACTAAGAGAAGCAATGTGGAAAACTTAGTAACGAGACAGACATTCTGGCAGCAGGCTGAGAAGATAGTGGAGGCTATTAAGCCTCTATATGAGGTACTTCGTGCCGTGGACTCCGAGAGGTATGCTCAGATGGGCTTCTTATATTTTATGATGCAAAGGATAAAGGAAAATATCTAGGAGGTAGATCCATCACATGCATTTGAGTATAACCGGATCATTGATGGACGGTGAAGTTATCAAATGAGTTTGGATTTATATCTAGCAGGTACATAGTAATTTATGAAGTCCCTAAAAATTAAAATTCAATTAGATTTGTACAAGTACGCTTGACTAATTATTAAAATATATGTGCAGCTTACTATCTAAATCCGAGATTTCAATATTCCGTACCGGACATTGCCATGGATGATGACCGTGAAGTTATCAAATGAGTTCGGATTTATATCTAGCAGGTACATAGTAATTTATGAAGTCCCTAAAAATTAAAATTCAATTAGATTTGTACAAGTACACTTGACTAATTCTTAAAATATGTGCAGCTTGCTATCTAAATCCGAGATTTCAGTATTCCGTACCGGATATTGTCATGGATGATGATTTTATGTCTGCCCTATGCAATGTTATATATAAGATGGAGCCCGATCCAAATATCGCTGCTATGTGCCTTGAAGAAGTAAATTAGGTTGAAATTATTGAATGATTTTTAAGAGCATTAATTTCAACAAGTAGCACATACTAACAAAAAATATTTCTGGTAGATGAAATTTTTTAGGGAGGGCACAGATTCATTTGGATCCACTGTAGCAATCAGAAGTAAATCAAAGATGAATCATAGTAGGTACTACCAAGAAGTAAGTATAATATTATATCAGGATTAAATTTTTTATTTTGCAAAATCTAAAATTCTAAATGATGTAATGTCTTTTGCAGCTAAATGGTGAGTGCATTTTGGTGGATCTGCTAAAAATCTGAAGGTTATTGCAGTTAAGATCCTCTCCCAGACAATGCCATTCAGTGGATGTGAGCGCAATTGGTCTATATTTGGCCTTATCCATTCCAAGCAGAGGAATCGTCTGAAACAGAAACGCTTCAACGATCTTGTATATGTACACTATAATTTAAGGTTGAGGCTAAAGTGTATTCAGGAAGAAGTAGAATTGAAATATCTTGATTCCACTGCAAGTTCATATGTTGATGAGGATGAAGATCCAATGATTGGATAGGTTATGAGTCAGCAGCAGTCAGAGCTTGGTGAGCCAGGATCGCCTCCTCGACCAGCCAGTTTTGTAGCTAGTGAGGTTGTGATGGATGCTGGACAATGAATAACAAGTCATATTCTCACGGGGCTCCAGCAGATACAGCACATCATCCATCCCCACCATCTGGTAGACCTGGAGACAGGAAAAGGAAAGGCAGTTGCACCTCCATCGGAGCACTCAGTCCATTCAGATTTAGATACCAGAGAGAGTGATGATAGTGCTTCAGATAGTGAGGATCTAGTGATCAGGGAGGGGCCGGAGGACAGGAGTCATAGCCACCTATTCATATTCGATTCACTAGAGAGTCGCAGTATAGCCATGCCAGGATACAGATCATGGATTACCATCTGATAAACCCCATGGTGATATGATTCCATATAAGCGACGGGCTCCATGAGGTCGTTCGGGACACGATGCAGCTGCAGCTCTTGCACGTGGAGTAGGATCCATAGATGTATCTGGGTCATCCTCATATTCAGGATCCTCTTATCCGCAGCTACCGGCAGCTTCTGGTCCATATGATCCATATGGTGCATCTGAGCCGTCATCTTCCAATGGTTATTATCCCATGCAACCCGAAGCATCTTATGGATCTGATTTTGCTGCTGGTATATTTGAATGTGCCCCTGTACTGCCATATCATCAGTCGCTGGATAGCTCTCAAGGTCGAGATATCAGAGAGGGATCTGCGATGAGTTATGATCCATCACGCATACCTCTTGGGATGATCTTAGAGTATCATGCTGCCTGGCTGGAGGGATATACCGATTTTTCTACAGATTACATAAATGATCCCTATATTTATGGATATTGTCACTCTACCTGATTCTAGACATTAATATGTAGTTATATATTTATGCTATATTTCACTTTCATTAATTGCTGATAATCTTAGTTTAATTATCATTTTATATCTTATTTCAATTGAAGGTAGTCCTAAATCTTAGTCTTTAGTCTTAAATTTTGAAATCGGACATATCTTAAATTCTAAATTTCAAGTATTTAGGACTCTTAAACATTAAATTCTAAATCCTAAATCCTAAACCCTAAAACCTTAAAAAATAAAATAAAAACCTTAAAATCACAAAATTTATCAAAAAAAAAAAAAAAGGCCGTACCGATTGGTTTGAACCGGTACGCCACGCCATACCATATGTCGGTACGGTACGGTACGGTACTATACCGGTACCAGCCAGCCACCGGTATGGCTCCCGTACCGGTACCGGGAACCTTGTCCGAGAGTCTTCGACAGCCACCGTTGGCCTCTCCTCACACTCCCACTCATTTTCTCTCTCTAGAGGAGGGTAAAGCTTTGGAGGCCTCGACGACTCTTGCCAGTATCTCATTTTGAAGGCTAGAACCATCTCGATGCTAATATGGTTCGGTATGCCCCAAACCAAACAATCCAAGATGGTTCGACAAACCTTGGCACTTATCATTAACTAAACTTTTGACTATAACCAAGAGTAAAACATTACAAGTAGGACAAAGGCAGTGAAAAAGAAAATATGCAATACATCTTGAAGAGATCTTTCCAATGCAGAAATCTGATAACCAAGTCAAGAGTTATACATCATGGAAGCTTGTTGATTCATTGTGGGTTGGACTTAATTTTGATCACCAGTATAATGGATCCCAGGAGCCATTCTACTTCAGGTTCCCCTGTTCAGAAGAGCTTATCCTCTAGTACAGAGATGATCTTCGTTTAATTTTTTCTTTGCATTCTTGAAATGGCATTAGAATAACTATAGCTGCAATCAATCCCTGCACAAGTCTTTCAAGTTAAACTGAAGTTCCTGTGATTCTTAGCACATATTTTTCTGAGTCCCTGCTACATGTATAAATTTTGCCCTTCAAGTATGAAAAACAAGAAATTAAGCTGACCAGCATGATTTGCATTCTTATGAATCTTGTCAAACAATCATGGTCTTCCAAAAATGAATGTAGGCAATGATTGGACTTACATAAGTAACTAAATTATTGTAATTGCCAATGAAGAAGGGACATCATGCATTCTTAGTAAACATTTTCATGGCTGTTCAACCAGGCCAGAAGATTTGGAGATGATTTAGACTTCAGTTTTAATTTGATTTTGTCAGTCACATTAAGAAACTGTGTTCTCAGTGCTTACTGCAGTTAAATGACAAAGTTGTATAAATTTCGTACAAGTGACGCTGGTTGAATGTTACCATTCTGTCAGTTTGTATTAGGCTTTCCTTCTGATGCGTTCCCTTATTTTTGAAGGACAAAACTCACCAAAGCTTTTGTAGGAAAAAAGGAAATTCTTTTAACTCTAGAAAGCAAACATGTGTCACCATATTGAGGAATATATAGAGACTAGTCCTAAACACCTATTTTCTGACAGATGTACCATTTTATGCACAGGCTGCAGGGAATTGTTGCTAATATGTCCCGCATCCCAAGTTTTCGACGGCGATTCAATACTTGATCAAAACTTTGTATCTGGAAGCAATAGAAAATGGTACCTTGAGTCGGGCTGAAGAGGGTTCAAAGTCTAGAGGCAGGATCAACCGGTTGATCCACAGCAGAGAAACGCAGAACAGAAGTACAGGAAGTGCAGGTGCATCAAATTGGCCCGAGACAGCAGCAACACTGCATGGTGGGAATTCTGTTTAGGAGGATGATATTTGGGTTTCTGACAATCATTTCATGAGAGTTTTGCTAAAGCATTTCGTTGTTATCAATGCCTTAGATCAATACTCAGATGTGTAAAATCTGGAAACAATGACATATCGGTTTGTTCATACTTTTTTTGGTTGTTTTAAGATCGAGAATGTGGCAGATGATCAGACTTCTTATGTATTGTAGTGATGAAATAGAGGGAGCAATAGGAACAGATGCATGGTGCATCGAGCAACCAGTGTAGAACCATTGTATAAACACGATGCCCTGAATGTAGTGCTGTGCTTGTTCTTCGATGCAGAAATTTGAGCAGACTTCCCCAGCCTAATTTGGTAGGATGAATAATGTCTTGTTTGGCTCTAGGATGAATAATGTCTTGTTTTGTTCTAAGGTGCCAGGGCCCTGAAGTTAATGGCTCATAAGCTAGTTGTGGATTTCCCTCTGGTTCGGAGAGGCAAAGCGTGCAGATCAGCTAGTTCATGCATGACCATTCACGGTTTAGACTCGGATGGCGTGATCAATTTGATGCGGTTCGGGTGCAACCGAGCATGGTTTGCTACAATCCCAGCACGGTCAAGATTTTTCATCATGATATGTATTATAGCCAAGAGTTTATGGTTCAGTATGTGATGTATTAATCATTTTGACTCGTAGGTTTCATGATTATGCTTTCAAGATTTCAATCTATCTATTTTTTTATCATGATATATATCGTAGTCAAGAATTTATGACTCGGCATACGAGGTATTGTTCACTTTAATTTATAAGCTTCATGATCTTACTTTCAGGATTTCAATTTAAAAGATATCTTACGTGGAAAAGATAATCATTAAGAGTTTCTATTGATTTACAATCAATATGAAACTAATGATATTTTTCTATCACAACCCTCCTAATTAAAGAAGAGTCTATGTTCTGATGGGAGATAGGAGGTACTTTTCTTATTATTCTTTTTTCATGATACCCTTGAGATATCGTCTTTTTTATTATCACCAAAGTCTCTCCTCTTTATGGTACCCTCCTTATTAAAATCCCTTGGCCCTCAGGACTTTTAGGAAGGGTTTATATATGGATGGGAGGTATTATCACAATTGTAGATTTATCCTGGTCAAAAAATTCGTTATAGCCGCAGGTTAAGAACTGTATGGATCATCAATGTTACAGCCAAGGGTGGTTTATGGCCCAGCACGCGAGGACGTGGGAAGGATGGTCCTTTCTTATATAAAAAAAAGTTTTTTTTTATTTACAATTAATATGAAACTAATGATCTTCTTTCATCATAATAGTATACTTGATTATTAATGGTCAATGATAGATAGTTTTAGTCGGAGCGAATGACAGGTCATTTGATGGTCAATTCGAGCAAAATATTTCTATCAAACATACTTTTTAGATTGTGGGCAGAGATGCAATGTACAAACTTACAAATTTCGTTTTAAATTACCAGTTTCATAGGGATCAAGAAGCCAAAACGGTTCTAAAAGCAGTAACATTGTAACTCACCGATGAAAAGAAGGCAATACTGCGCCATTTCTGTTGATAAGAGAAGATGGAAATCGTGAGGACGGAAAAGACAACCGATGGGCTTTTGTTTTCAAATCCTTCAAAAAAAAATCTTCTTCGAATTGCATCGTGCCATGGTCCATCAGCCACAAAAGTCATAATCGAACCCATCAATGAACTAATCAAGTACACCATTAAGAGACTCGCACAAGAAACCTTGGAACTTTTTGATTTTACAACAATGTCCATCTCTTGAAAAGAAGAGGAACCGAAGGAGGAGAAAGTTTGGCCGGAAGGAATATGGATTAGAGACTGGTCGGCGGCATTGGGATGTTGGAGAACTCCAGGAAGAAGGGTCGGATGGAGAATAGAGAAAGGAGCGAGTCAAAAATCAAAATGGGGTGAGAGTTTTGTATGTTTTGGATTGAAAACAGCAATTCGTGAAGTTGCATAATTAGGCGGACTTGGTCGGAAAACTCTTTTTTTTTTACTTTATTATTATTCTCTTGACTAATGAATCAGGCCTGGGCTTGGCCAAAGCTATGAGTAACCTTACTTAGCCCTGAACCTAGCCCGACCTGGTCTTTGGGCCTACTTTTCGGAGCTGAGCTTGGTATTTCAAACCAAACTTAGAAACCTCTTGAGCCTTTTTTTTTAGTTTAAAAACAGAAAAGATATTTACAAAAATTAAATATTAAAAAGAATCAATAAGGACATGAGCTTCTATTTATGATTGTTCATAAAAAAAATATCGTTGCATGAAAAAGAGATATAATATATTTTTTCGGTTAATAAAACTGGATTACTAATATATAAATATATATTATTATTATATATTATATATTATATATAAGTTTCTAGTTCAGCTAAACTTAACTTGAGCCTATCTTGTTTTAATAGATGAGTTCTTATTTCAAATCTGATATAGGCCGTTAGACTTAAAATCAAGACTCAGAGCCGTTCGAAGTGCTTCAAACTCAAATAGATAATATTGCTCGAGATCGGATCTATTGATCAATCGATTGGTTTTTTTTTTTCCTGTTATTAATTTTGTAGGAAAGATAGTCAAATGTAGCATGGCTGTGCAAATTATCAAGGATCTAATCTAATCCATTGCTACTGCCTCTCTACATTACATTAGGTATCTTTAACCACATGCATAAATAGATTATTTCTCATCCTTGATAGGATGTTTAAGTTCAAGAAATTGGCCTTCAGTGCAATTGCTCTTATTTTTTGTTAATGCTATCTTGGGACTACATTTTGTGTTCAATAGCCTATTTCACATGTAATGATAAATCATCAATGCTATCCACTTTTTGAGCATGCTACTCAATAATGCCAAATTCAACAGCTTGCCATGATTCATCGCATTTGTCTAGTCAAATTGTTTGCCCGTGATGGAAGGTCAAGATCTTCCAATCTCCAATTGACACAACGATGACACATGCATGCTACCTATCATGAACATGCGCACATTTATTCGCCCATTTTTTTTCACCAATCTAATCTTTGATTTTCCCTGTCCAGATAATTTGTTAAAAAGGCTATTCTTGATCTAAGCGTTTCATGCCAGATGCAATGATAAGAATGGAATTGATTAGAGAGGAGGTCACGTATCAAGAGCTTGGGACGCGTTCCGTGATCGAAGGCCACGGATCATGCTTCAAAGCCAAGCCATGAGTTGTTAACAAAGTGATTCGGTGTTGGTGAAATAAAGAGGCCGGGCCTCTCTTTTGCTTAGCGAATGGTGGACAGTCGGTATTATTCCATGCTCAATGGCCAAGCCCGCGTGCGCAGTCATTTGAATTCGTGGACGTGGTGGATCCCAACGGTCGAATTGGGACGGGCGATCCCAATCATTTCAAACCTTTAGACCGCGTCACGTGTTCCGCATCTCGGTCCCACCGTGCTTCATCAGACGGTCAAATTTAAATAACGCGCATCAGTCCTACTACGCCGGATCGCTCCCCATGCTATATCATCCGGTCTTGGATACCGTGTCCTCGAAGACACCAGAACAGAACTATTTCCGCCTACGTGGCGCTTAATAATTGCTGAGTTTTGAAAAGGACGGCCATGGCGGGCAAAGAATCGAGTCAAAAGGGGGACCGATTTAACGATCGTTCGATGCTTAACGACGTTATCAGACGGAGCGATCTTACGAGAACCAAAAAAAAAGAATTTTTTTTAAAATAATATTTTTCGAACTATGAACAACCTATTAATATTTATAAAAATAGGTGATGTACAATTGAAATCACCGATTCAACTCGCGATTCCATTAAAAATACAGCTATAATCCATAATTTTATCAAATAATATTAAAAATTAATAAAATATTAATATTAATATTTTTAAAAATATATATAATGGAAAAACATGGGTTGTACGCGGGATTTCAATGAAATCATGGTACAACCTCCAATTTTATTGAATAATATTTTTCCTTTCATTAAAAAATTAATAAAAAATAAATAAAAAAATAAAATTGATATTTTTTAAAAAAAAACTTTAACGAGAAATCGTGGATTGTAACTGCGATTTCACGTTGAAATCGATTTGCAATTTTTTTACATAAATCATTTCCTACATCAAAATTTAATTAAAAAAATTAATAATTAATAAAAGTTTTTAAAAATTAATAATTTTTTTAAAAAATTAGTAAAATTTTTTTACATAAATCACTTCCTGCCACCTGTCCGACCGTCATTTGGTCGCCAGGATTCGGCGACCGGTACGACCGTTGATCCTGCCACCTATCCAGCCCCCAATCCTACCACCGGTCCGACCATCGGTCTAGCAGCTAAGATCCGATCCCCGGTCCGACTGTCGGTCCGGCCACCAGGATTCGGCCACCGGTCCTGTTACTTGTCCGGTCAATAGTATCTAAACTGAACCGACGGTCGGACCGAGGGCCGGACCCTAGCGATCGGATCGGTGACCGGACCCTAGCGACTGGATTGACGATCGGACTAATGGCCGAACCCTAGCAGTTGGACCGATAGCAGGACTAGGGGTCGGACTAGTGGTAGGATCGGTAGTCGGATCGGTGGCCAGACCCTAGCAGCAGGATCGGTGATCGGACAGGTGGCAGGATCGACGACCGGACCGGTGGCCGGATCCTGGTAACTTTTATTAATTCTTAAAAAATTTAATAATTTTTAAAATTTTTTATTAAATTTTGATGCAGGAAATGATTTATGTAAAAAAATTATGGATCGATTTCAATGTGAAATCATAGTTACAGCTCGCAATTTCTCGTTAAGAATTTTTTTTATTAAATTTTAATAAAAGGAAAAATATTATTTGGTGAAATTACGGGCACAACCAACGTTTTCCCATTATATATTTTTTTAAAAAATATTAATTTTAAAATTTTTTATTAATTATATATATTTTTTATTAATTTTTAATATTATTTGATAAAAACGTGGGTTGTATCCATATGTTTTTAACGAAATAATGGGTACAACCTGCGATTTTAATTGTACAACACCTATTTTCGTAAATATCAATGAATCGACAGCAATTCAAGAAATATTTAATAAAAAAATATTATTTAAAAAAATCCAAAAACAAAACCAAGGATATTCCCTTCATTTATCGATCTATGAGGGTTGTTTGATCTATACTGCCATTGCATTTCATCGATTGTTGCAGCTTGGATCGATTGCAAAGACATCTTAGTGGTGTCATGCTGATTAAGAATCGAACATAGTCTAGTAGGATTGGAGCTCAACGAAGGTATCTATACCGAAATTTATCCCCATTTTTAAAAAATAAAAATAAAAATAAAAAATAAATGTGACGAGGGTCAAATCGTTTTGGGCTCCTTAACTCGCACCCTTCTTCAAACCAGCTAGCGGAGAAGCACCGTTAACGTCTTACCCTTGAATCGCTTGGGTTTAATTTAAATGGCTTTGGCAAAATGACAATAGCCGCTGATAAACAAACAAAATTTGCAGCAGCAGGCCCACGTGTATTCAAAAAATCCCCACGCATCTGCACGTTGCATCTTGACATTCGTAAGAACAACTGTTTGCTATTCCATCCCAAGTAGCGTCAGGGAAATTTCAACCACCACTCAACCCCCACTCTGCATTTAATAAACCCATCGATTTGGTTTTCGAATGCCGCCCCCCCCCCCCCTTCGCACACCACGAGAACCTTGCCTCTCTCTCTCTCTGTCTCCATATCTTTCGTCACCTTTCTCCGCTCCTCTGTTCCTAGTTTTGGATCCGTGGAGAGAGCGAGCTCAAGTGGACAGGCCTAGATCTCTCCGGCAAAGCTCCGGGCAACGCGTTGGAATTGGATCCTTGAGATCACTTCGTTTCCAGTGGGAGGTACTGCCATGGCGTCTTCCGACCGGAGCTTTGGCTTGCGAGGCGGTGGAATGGGGTTGAAGGCTTTTAAGCTCACTGCAGAGGAGAGCATTAGCGATGAGATGGCTTTTAGAAAGGCCGAAGAAGCTGGTATGGATCCATTCTCATAGAAACCGCAGGGTTCCATCTTTACCCTGCCTCCTCTTCTGCTTAATTAAATAAGTGAAGATCTTTATTGTTTCTAATTTTAGCTTCAAGGAGGTTCGAAGCGGCACGATGGCTGAGGCAAATGGATCGAGGTGCGTCGGAAAGCCTGCCGACGGAGCCGGAGGAGGAGGAGTTCTGCCTCGCACTGCGCAATGGCCTGATCCTCTGCAACGTCCTCAACAGAGTCAATCCTGGCGCCATTCCGAAGGTATAAAACGTAAACTTTCACGGTTCAGTTCGCTGTTTCTGCTTCTTTTCTTTTTTTTCTTTTTTTCTTTTTTCTTTTTGATTCCTTAGGAGAAATTCTTGACTACTTGGACTTCTTGATGTTTACCTCGATTCGGCCGATGCCCTCTTCTTGGTTATTCACTTGGCTTGTTCTGGAGTGGTGATTAGATTTATAAATGAACTTAGTCATGTCTTATTCGTCATGGTGGAAGTTCGACATTATTTTCATGTGCTGGACTTGTTTAAGTAATAATTTAATATTTTATATGAAAAATTGCAGAGGTGTCGACATTTGCATGTACCCGAAGTGGCGTAGAATTGGTACCACTAGATAGTGAAACTTGTTGGAGGGTGTTTACGCCATTCTAATTTGTGATATGGATGCTTTTATTTCTCGTCTACGGCATGAGGCTAACGTGTTAGCAAATTGCTATCCCCAACAGAAGCTTAAAACGGACAAATTTAAGAGGGTAGATATTGAATTGTTTTGTTTGACAGCACATATTTATTGTAGATTGGATGTTTGTCATTGTGAACAATCCCATCCTTTAGGCGCGGCTTAGAATTCTAGGTGGAATAAATGCATTGGAGGGATTGCTAAGTAAAGTAATATCCTTGGTAGACACAAGCATCCTTTCTAAAGGGCATCATAAATTCATGTGATTAGCTTCAATTGATATAGAAATATGATAAGTTCAGGTAAGATGAGAAAGAAGTCATATACTTAGTGCATGTTCGGTGTTGTTTTTGTCTCTCTTAAGAACCTCTTTTGGAAGATTTTTCACATGGTTTTTTTAATATAAGCATTTCATGGAAGGTTTGGTGTTTGGTAACCATGATTGCAGTAGTACTTCTTTGTGTCACATCATTGATAAGGTTGATGCAATCATCTTGGAGACTTTGAAATTGCCCGGGCTTGGGACTGAGCAGTCTTCAATGATTCGGGGTTGATTTAGGCTGACCTGCCCCAATCCGGTGTAATCCTGGTGGTTCGGGCCCAATTGCCAAAATCAGCATGTAAGGAGTCTCACTGTACTGGTTCTTGACTAATATGTAGCTGGCATGCCCATTCTTCGAACAGTGGTTTTAAATTAGAGGATCGCCAGACAACTAGGAGCAGTTTTGAGTGAGAATAGGATGGTTTTGATGGACTTCTGTTTCCCATATTATAGGATTGTAAGACACAACCAGGAGCAATTTTGAGTGAGAGAAGGCTTGATATAGTCATATTGCCATTGCCTGCTCTAAAATGTGCTCTACTAGAATGGCCATTTCCATTGTCAATAAGAACAAAAATGTGATAATATTAGCAAAAGAAGCTTATTCTGTTCCCCATTTTATTATCATGTTAGCAAAAGACCAAGTACAAATAGCATTATTATACATGTTGTAATATGATATTATGGCATGTTGCCTAACAACTAAATTAACAATTTGAGATCAAACTTGATAATTAAAATGTTTTTATTTTGGTTGGCTTCCAAGCATATTAAGTCATGGAAAATCCAAAAATTCTACTTCATTGCAGAAAAGGTACCATATGATGAAATAATAGATTTCAGCATAAATATGAAATATCAAGTAGTGACATCTCTGTCAGAACATCATATAGGACTAAACTTGAAGAAATTTAAATCTGTTTGGGCATCTCTAAGTTAAGATAGAGTAGGAGTGCTAAAATGTAATTCTGCATTGATGTCTCACTAGCTTTTGCTATTTTAGACTGTCATGTGTAATCCATGCATAATGTATGCAGAAAATCCTTACATCCATGTATTGATACAATAAATAGCTTACAATGCATTACTCTACTTTTTTGGTTCTCCTTAGGTTGATAAGCAGGAATTTGGTGCTCAATACAGTATTCA
Source organism: Areca catechu (assembly GCA_021397845.1). NCBI lineage: Eukaryota > Viridiplantae > Streptophyta > Magnoliopsida > Arecales > Arecaceae > Areca > Areca catechu. The sequence continues at coordinate 60,808,246 of CM038045.1, forward strand.
AGTATATAATAGCATTTACAAACTTGCACTTCATAAGTGACAATAACAAGGGAAAGTGTTTCCTGTGATTAGATATTTTATCAATCCCATGGTTAGCCATGTCTGTATGTACCTGTATGCTTTTGTTCTATGCTTATACATTTTATCTCTTGTCAAATCTTTTCCACTGTTGATGTTATGCTGCCTGTTAGTATAGAAGTCTAACACCATGATGGGTTTTTCTTTTTGCTATTTTGTAACAACATCTCATTGCCGATGGATGTGAGCCAACAGGTTGTGGAGAATCCTCTTATCACTGTTGAATCTACCGATGGAGCAGCTCAATCGGCAATTCAGTATTTTGAGAACATGAGGAATTTCCTTGTTGTGGTTGGTGAAATGAAGCTTTTAACATTTGAAGCATCGGATCTAGAAAAGGTATGTCTTAACCTATAACAAATCATCATAGTCAGAAAAAGGGAAAAAAACTTGGTGTTCTTTTTCAAGAACTGACTAATCTGTCTAACACATTGGTTTGATCTGGTCTGAGTGAGAGAATGAACGAATTCTGTCTTAGTAAAAGAACCATTATGCAACTAAAAATAGTTATTTTAATCGTCTGAAGAATGTGAATGACCTCTTTATTGGGCATGTACATTTAATCATGAACATAATTGTGATTTAGTGTTCATTTTATTTTGTTTGATTTCAATTTTTCATCTTGATTTAAATGTTGCAAAATATTTTCAGGGAGGATCATCAATTAAGGTTGTTGATTGTATCCTTTGTCTCAAAGGGTACCATGAGTGGAAACTAGCTGGTGGAATAGGGGTCTGGAGGTATGGTGGGCTTGTAAAGATTACATCATCAAGCAAGGGTTCTCCTTCCTCTTTGCTTGATGGTACTTCTGCTGAATTATATGATGCTTCAACTTTGCCACACAACCAACAGCTATTGGAAATACTTGATTTAGTTACAGAGGTTTCCCTTGAAAAGTCCAATGCAGCTAATGCTCTCAGGCTCCTCTTTGATCAGTTTGGGCTGAGACTTCTACAGGCTTTTCTTACACAATACAGAGAGGCAGAGGACATACATTTGAATGAAACGGTAGGTAAGATACCATTTCTTTTGTTTCACAGTTTTGCTGTGTTTCTCCATTCTCATCAATAAAAGTTTCCCTTATTATTCTTGAAATTTTATACTGTTAATATGCGTGCCAAGAATTTATCTAAGAAACAATTGCTAAAAGGAAATTGTGACTTCATTTGCTCATCAAGATGGCTTAATGTTAATAAAAAAAAATATGAGTAAAACTCTTTTTTTCCTGAGAGATAAGATGGGACTGCCACATCCCAATCTGGAACTCACACCTCTCCTGAGCAAACCAGCAGAACCAATTCTTGTTGTCATGGATCAAGTAAAACTTAGTCACAGTAATCTTCATCATTAACTTATAATTCATACATAGCAAGGAATCAGATATTCTCTTTAATATTCATTCATCAGAAAGCAAAAGTACTTCCCTATGCAATTGCAATTTTGGAGGAAAAATATTTTCCAAATTTAGAAAATTGAACTCACACTATAAACATACATGACTTTAAAAAATTACTATATAAATTTTGTAAACTTTTATATCATTGAGGTCTTACAATTTGTCCTCCTAGTTACATCCTTTGCTCCTTCGTAATGGTTACATGAACATAATGCTCATAACAAACATTTCTTCAGGAAGCTGACATGATTGAATATGATCCATTGTCACCCTCATGAAAAAGGTTAATTATCTTTGGAAAATATGACCCATTAACTAACATGACAACATTGCATTATTTTTAAAGAGCTGGCATGCAATTGAACTAATGATGGTATCATGGAAATTTATATAAAATATGATTTTAGCCATAAAAATTAGCAAACACTTGATGAAGCAAACTTGCTATAGATTGCTAAAAATTTGTTGTATTCTCTGAATCTAGCAACAAAGATGGCGTATACCCATATGGACATCTAAATTCTTCACATCAATAGTATAATTGTGGGCATGTGGAGGTTGGGATGCACACAACATATTGAACCAGACTGTTATGATACTTAGTTTACTTCCAATGATCTTTAAAGTGTCTGGTCTGGGCATAGTGCTTTGACTTTCTGATGGTCTTATGGCAAGCATACACTGAGCCTCCCATAAATCAAATGGTCTGAGTCTACTAAATACAGCAGCATGAGGTAGCTGGATCATGTACAGAAGGTCTTATGTTCATGTAAAGGGCCTGAGATGCTTATTTTGTACCCCAACTAAAATCTGAAGGGACCATTTTCAGGGAGATTGCAATATATACTTACAAAGTCTAGCCAAATAGGACTCAATATACTATGGGTATGATATACCACTAAGGGTTGTTTTATCACTGATATTTAGCTTTGTTCAATCCTAATATTACACAACCAAATAGAGAAAAGAAAAAAAAAATACTAATCTAGTGAGATCTGTAGTAGTGTATTGTACATCCACAATAGCAAGTAAAGAGTGCTAGATTACTTTTCCCACACAGCAGGCTATTCAACAAATTCTGTTTCAGATATATAGCTCATTTGTCTGAAATTTACAAATGCTATCAAGACAAGCACATGACAAACATTTAAATAAGTATATTTAGTTGGTCTCAGGATGCAAATTTTAATACTGTATATAAACAACTGGTTATGTTGGCATGCTTGTCAACTGCGTTCATGTCAACTGTAGCTATCAAATTAGGCATGTTGTTCATATTTGATTGTGTAAAATTACATGTCTTATCTGTTCCAGAAATGCTGCAGTTTTCTCTGTTATAAATCTAAACCTTTCGTGGGCAAGCCTTTGCATTAATGCTCTCTTTGTTCCATCAAACAATTTAAACTGTCTTATTTGGCTTTTTATGTTGTAGCTCATTGATTGGGTGCTTGAGCAAGCTGTTAAAGAGTTTTATATGCTGCTTGCATCTCAAAGAATTCAGGTAACCATTATAACAGTCATTTACGCACCTCTATGATTCCAGAAATGTTAGTTTTGGGGAACTTAAGAGTGTGTCTTAACAGATTCTGATCAGTTACTGTTACAGTTATCAGAGTAGGCAGTAATGATTGAAAGAGGCTAAAACCTGAAGAAGAGAAAACTACAGACAGCACATCTTTTTGAACCAAGAAAAGGATGTTGATAATGGAATTAATATTTGATAAATTCTTTAGTTGAAACTGGTCTCATGGTGACCACAATTTCTAAAGTGATCCTTGTATTGATAATATCTGTATCTTTTATGCTAAATTAATCATCAATTATGCTGGTTCGAGATAAATTCATGTTTCTTTTCCATGATTAGTAATTTATTAATTTATTACTGTCTAAATTTTTTTAAAAAAATTGCTGCTATTTGTATGGTTATTTTAGTTGTTACATAGTGTCAAAAATTAGCCATTTGTTGGTATTGTATACAGTGTAGTAACTGATATCCATGGCAGAACATATTAACTGTTTAAGATAATTAGACATCAGATATATGTTATTATAATTAAGATACAGATTGACATGTAAATGGAAGTATGTCATAGAAGCAAGCTGATCTGAACATGGGCCAAGCTGTAGACCTAGGCCTGTTGCTTGATTGTAAGTCTGAAAGGTAGGATTGATTCCTGAATCAAGTCAAATATGTCCAACACTGCTAAAATTAGTCAATTTAAACTCAGCCATAAAAGGTTTAATATGTCAAAGCTAGCTCATAAAAATTTGGATCTGGTTAAACACAACTTCACCGAGTAAGAATGGGTTGCTTCTAGGTTCAGATCCTCAACCTGTGAGACCAATCAAGAACAGGACCTGACTTATAACAAAGTGTGGGGGAGGATTGGAATGCAAAGGGGAGAGAGGGAGTGCAACTTTCTTTTCTTGCTGGATGACTACAATGGCATGGTTCAGTGTTCTTTTTTAATTTTCTGTTTTTTTCCGGGAAAAAGAAACAGGTTGACTTACCGATATTGCTTAAACTTTAAAGCATTTGTTCTGTAAATGCTATAGGATGACTCGATATTATGTGTATGTAGTTATGGCATAAAAATAAAATGATAGATACATATGTATGGAGGAATGTTTACAGATGCATTTTACATGCATCATATAAATGTATACTTGTTTGTTCATATGGAAGCATGAATTGTCTGCATAGAGATTAAAAATTTAATACCTTTTTTCTATTTAGATATCACAAAAAATGATAAGTTAGTAGATATAAAATATCATTAGTAATGAGTTGTTGAGTGAACTTGGTTTCTTAGAAATTTAGATGCTAGAGGTAGTTAGTTTTTATAGTTAACTGAGAGTCTTTTAAACCTCTTCAAGATCCCTTTGTAGGCTGTTTACATTTTTGTCTTGCTGCTTTGCGATACATTACCTGATAAGATTACAGATTTAAGCCATTGTTGAGTGAACTTGGTTTCTTAGAAATTTAGATACTAGAGGTAGTTTGTTTTTATAGTTAACTGAGTCTTTTAAACCTCTTCAAGATCCCTTTGTAGGCTGTTTACATTTTTGTCTTGCTGCTTTGTGATACATTACCTGACAAGATTACAGATTTAAGCCATTTTTTTCTATGATTACAATCTAGTTTGATTGAATGATAATATATATATATTTTTACCTGTTTTTGAGATATCTGTAAGTGTTGGGTGTCAGTTTGTCTTCAGGTACTAGCTAAGACTGAGAAAAGGGCAACAAAACAACCACTTATAGAGATCCTAGCCGAGATACAAACCAAAAGAAACAAGCAGAAATGATGTAAAAACATGATACAAACAAGAGCAGCACCTTGTGACTGGTTCGTGTTATATTAATTAGTCAGTCCATTTGAACATGCAGCAATAATTAGCTGATTAACTGTAAAAGTTTTAGGCTTTCAAGCGATGGCATGATAACTGAGCATTTAGGACTATTCTATAAGTGCTGGTGGGAGTTGCAAGGACTAGAACTTAGTACCTAGAAAGGCAACATGAAGGATTGGTGAATTGGTATTAGAACCCGTACCGGTCACAGATTGGTGTGGTACGGTACCATACCGTACCATACCACCGGGTGCCATGAAACTGAGAAAAATCCCTTTTCTCTTCCATGGCTACATTGTTTGATCTAAATCGGATCCAAACCGGGCTCGAATCGGACTGAACCGGGCAAAATGCACCGGTACGGTACCGTACCATACAGTACTGGTGTGGTATAGGATTTTTTAAATAGTCCGGGATTCTGACCATTTTTCACGGTAATCCCGGGCCGTTTTTTATGGCCGAATTGTACTGGTTCTTGACCAGTATGGTTCGGTACGCCCCGAACCACCGGTATGGTTCGGTACGTCCCGAACCGGGTGGTTCGGGGCAGTTCCTAAAATCTTGGACAGCATCATATTCCTTTCAAGAGAACAGCCAGTTATGATTTACTATATTTATTGTGCTGTCAACTTATGAGTATGAATGTAACAGCCATACATGGAGAAACTTGGGATTTTACTTCCAAGAAGCATTTAATTGATCATGCTAATTTTCAATAAGTGCTATTCTTGAATACTGAAGTACTCCATTAATTGCTAGCTATGGTGCATAATCTTGATTGTTTCTTTGTCTTTGATTGCTTTTGATACCTTCACCAGCTAGGGTTGCTTTTGAAGAGAACACTGAAGGACTGCAGCAAAACCATATCAAAGACAGAGTTAGTTGAGACTGTTGTGAAATACCTTGAGGAAAATAGTTGTTGCTTGTCTTCGTTCTCAAAGTTTTGTTTCTGTGGTGGTTGTGCAAATGCTGACAAAGATGAAAGGCTTGCACATCAGCAGAAGGAACTAGAGGTAAAGACATTATCTGTCAATCCTTGCAATTTATCCGGACTGTCAGATATAGAACATATTATGGACATGCATGATTTCTTTGGGGAAATGTTTATTGACATTTTGTGTGACTCAGTCACATGTTTGGCATTTTAGTGGTGTCAGATTCCTAGCATGTGGAAAGTTTGCTAAGGTCCAGGAATAATTTTGAAAACATCACATCAAAAATTCCTTAAAACTTTGTAACAGTTAGTTGATAATCATGCTAGTGAATACAAAAAGAAAGATGAGAAGACAACAACAATCAAAGTCATCAACAAGCCAGCAATAGAAGAAACAGCAGTAAAAACAACATGAACAGATAATCCATGATTACTTTGTGAAGTAGTTGTGAAGGATAAAACAGCTATGGAACCCTGAATTATTGTACACTCTGTGAATGAATTATTTATCTGTTGACATTTGGAAGAACCATATAGAGATTAAGATTTTGATAATAATTAGAAATTGCCTAGAAGAGGCAACAGCGGCAATCAGTATCAGCAGACATGGCAGCAGCAGCAGCAACAATACAACTTAGGGCTAACAACCGTAGTTATTATCTGCAACTCTCATTTCTTGGAGTTACAATAACCATCTTATTATAAAATTTTCAGAAGTTGAAATTCTCGTTTTGTGAAATGAAAGTTAAAGTTGAATGCAGTCAGACAAAATGGGAAGATGATCTTAAGAAGCTTGGTGAGAAAATGAAATTGTTCTGACTTCATTTTTGTATTTTTTAAAATATTAAATCATCGCTTGACTTCATTTAGTGTCATTGTTATTACCTTAGAACACCATATACAATGCCTCCAAGTGAACAATTCTTCCTACCATAAATTGCTTGAGGAAAATCGTCTGCTTCACAATCAAGTGCAAGATCTTAAAGGTAACTACTGATTTTTCCTCTGTTCAATCTCTTCGTAGTTCATATAGATCAAAAGCTTATTTGGTAAAATATGGAATTCTACACAGGTAACATTAGGGTGTACTGTCGAGTGAGGCCTTTCTTATCAAATCAATGCGATGGAAAATCTACCATTGATCATATTGGAGAAAATGGAAGTATAATGATTGTGAATCATCAAAAGCCAGGGAAGGATGCGAGGAAGATATTTTCATTCAACAAAGTATTTGGAGCTAATGCCACACAAAGTATAACTTTCAGACTTGTGCTTTTGCTTGGTAGTCATGATTTGATTAGCTAAATATAGTTTATGAAGGATTCATATTGTAAGGAAAAATACACTATTTTTTTAGAGTGCACAAATAAAAAAATATCATCAATTATTTTAATTCTTTTCTGATAAGGCAATACACTTTTCAACCATTCAAAACTAATAGATGGCACGGAAAAATTTCTTGCAAAAGAAAAAAAATGCATTGATGACAAACTATGAGAGTAATTAGTTATTCTATGTCCAGGGAGGAATAAGCTGTCCTACAATAGTTTTAATTTTTCTATGAGGTCAGGATTCATTTTAATAATATGCATTTTCTATAGCATCAAAATGTTTACTTTCTTTATTGATCTCTTTAAAATTAGTATTGGTAATATGATTTTAATCCATATTAGGTTATTCATATATGATTTTTTAAAAAAGTAATGATGGTTTAATTTATGGCAGTTGAAGTGTTTGCTGATACCCAACCTTTGATCAGATCTGTAATGGATGGTTACAATGTCTGTATCTTTGCTTATGGACAAACAGGCTCTGGGAAGACATATACGATGGTAAGATCATTTAGAATAGTTAAAATTTTACTCTGCATACATGCACATTTGCATGTCTGTGTAGCTGCTGTTGGCTGTGTCTGAATATCTGTTTTGATATTAGGATGTGCACACAGACATGTGCGTGCATGCATGCCTGTGACCAGAAACTGATCAATAGACATGCAAGGAATTCATCAGACTACTTTTATATGAAACCAGAGCTGTTTAATGCTTGATGCTACATTGTGATTAAATATTATTTTGGTTCCTCAAATGAATTGATTTTTCTCCTCCTTTTTGATTGTTGTTGTTTGAGGATAAAATTATGTATCAACATGAGCATACTGCTATGAGCTTGCATGATATGCATGTAGAGAGACAACCTATGAAACTAAGTTATTGATGCTCCTTCTGCTGATTTGAAATCTTATGTTTACAATACAGTGTTGTTACCTTCTCCCACTTGACCTTTGTGGTTGTTGCCAATGGGACTTTAGTCTGCTGATTGGGACCTGTCTCCTTGCTTGTGCTGGAAGAGATCCTGACTTTAAGTCACTAACGTGACACTTCCACAATTATTATTGAAAAAGAAAAAAAAAAGATTTTTGTGATTATTGCCTGAGGTTATCAAAATTCCTTTTAATGGATGAACCAAATTTATCAGTTTTCATTCTGTGATTCATTCTTTTGATTCTATTTATGCAAAGCAATTTTTCTACATATAGGATCTGTGACGTTTATACACACAAACATAAGATTTCATAAGTTCTGCATTTTTTGGCTCTTTAATACCACACCCATATTAGTTCAGAGTCCTTGCAGTATCAGTATCTTTCTACAGTGTCAAACATGATTTGGCAACTGCTGGCATGGCAATGCATTTAACACATGGAAAATGTAATTCTTGAAACAAACATTATCCTAAGATCACACTTTAGTAATGCACAGTTTTGCTTTCTAGAGTGGTCCAGATTTGACAACAGAGGAAACATGGGGTGTGAACTATCGAGCACTTAATGATCTATTCTGCATTTCAAGATCAAGGGCAGATATTGTCTCATATGATGTGAGTGTCCAGATGATTGAGATATACAATGAACAAGTGAGGGATCTTTTGGTGGCTCATGGTTCTAACAGAAGATATCCTTTTCTACCATCTACAGTTTTGTAATGATTTTATTTTTTTTTCCTTCACTGCAAAAATAACAATTATACTGTGAATAATGCAATAACATATTTTTGCCCTTAAAACATTCATACTGTGATTTGATGAGGTAGACAACTTGATTTTATCTGTTGGATTTTGGCACTTTCCTAACCTTTAATACACTAGAGATACGGAACAATTCTCAATTAAATGGACTCAACATACCTGATGCAAGCTTGGTTTCTGTTAAATGCACTCAAGATGTTCTGGAATTAATGAAGATTGGCCAGGGAAATCGTGCAGTTGGCGCTACTGCACTAAATGAACGCAGCAGCCGGTCTCACAGGTACTTCCAAGTTGTCATTACTTTTCATCACCTCTCAAAATGGTCAAGGTCAAGGATGATCCTCTAATATTTTCTAAAGCAGTTTTCTCATTCATGTGGTGTAATCTAAAAGCCATGAAAGTGCCGTACTCGATTTAGTTTACAAAAACATGTAATAGTAGCAAGGTCTTTTATCAGATCTTACTCATAAACTAGTTTATTCTTCAGGGTTGTATGTATCATGGGAGATGGAAACTATCTGGTTATGATACGTTTAATTTGTTTTTGTTTTCTGTTTAATAAACTGATCATCATGAATGCCCCTTATTAATTAGTACAGCATAAGCATCACTTTTAAGTCTGCATTTGTTGGGATAAAGCTAAAACAAACGTCGTCATGCATAACTGACAAAAAAAAATAATGTATATTTCGATTTGGCAGTGAATCATGAATAAGCTACACCAGTTGTTTTGGACCTAATTGCAATGCTTAGCCTGGCTATAGCTGCACATGGAATGCATGAATATCTAAATATTTATGGATGTTAATATTTTGGTACTAAAATATCCATGATAATTATGCAGAAAGAAGAGAGAGCTTTTCATAATGATGATCTTAAAAGCTGATCACTATCTAACACAGACAGTTCCAAAAACTGCCTTCATTTGGTTCTGATGAAATATACTACTTCAAGATTGATATACACTCAAACTCTTTCAACTCTAAATATAAGATCTATAATTATTGAAGTTGTCTAGAAGTTCTAGTAAAGCTAATAGGAACTATTGGCACAGTACATAAAAACTTAGGTGATTAAAAAAAAGATCATTAATGATTAAGAAAGCATGATGGCGGAAAGATTACTTTATCATCAATGATGTTAAATTAGCATTATTTTTTCTGTTTAACAAACAGATTCATGTTTATACCTGCTTCAATGAATTCTCTTTGCACGGTGCTCATAATTGTCTGACAATTTTCCTCCCTTTTCCAGTGTGTTGACAGTCCATGTTCAAGGCAGAGAATTAGCGACCGATTCCATCCTAAGAGGCTGCCTTCATCTGGTAGATCTTGCAGGAAGTGAGAGGGTGGATAAGTCTGAAGCTAGTGGAGAAAGATTGAGGGAAGCTCAATACATAAATAGATCACTTTCTGCGCTAGGAGATGTTATTTCTGCACTTGCACAGAAAAGCTCTCACATTCCATATAGAAATAGCAAACTTACGCAAGTACTGCAAGATGCTCTAGGTACTGAAAACTTCTAACTTCCATAAGACTTTTTGAACATCACTCCTGCTAAAATTCATGGCAATCATAGGATGCTTTCAAATTTTGTCAATTGTCTTTTCAGGTTTCTTCCAAAAATCGATCTCAAGCTAACACATACAGGAACAAATTGCTTATATACCAAACTGTTCCTGACTGATGATAGAGGGCAACTTATAAATCTGTGAATTATTCACACAAGCTATTTTTTATTTTCTGAGAGCTCAAAATGGTTACTACTTTTTTCCTATTATTTCTCAAGCCATTATTGGTTTGCATAAAGGTCGTAACATTTTAGTAATATGGTGCAAACAAAAATTATAAAATCAGCCAGCATGATTATTTGTGCTCTTAATGGAAGACTAATTTTTTATTCTAAAGATAGATCTTTTTCAAGAGAAAGTCCAGAATTAACTTTTTGTGAAAAATGTTTTGCATTCATATATTTTTAAGGTCAGATAATTAGTAAGTAGTCTATCTGGATAAGCAACATGCCTACAGATATGGTCCTTACTCCTTAGCAATGTAAGCACAATAAAGCTGGAAGGCAAGCTTTGTACCTTTACCATTAGTTTCAACAATTTCTTCCTAAAAAATTAAATTAGAAGGCATCAGTGCATGGAAATCTTGAACACATTTAATTATTTCTTTTGTTTTAAGTAAGATGTTGGAAAGATTAGTTTCCCTTGAAAAGTTGTGAAATTCCTGCATATGCCTCATTCAGGTAAGTGAAACTTGTTCTTTTCAGAACGACTTATGTTCTCAGTATGGCACAGGGTACTTTTTTCGGTAGACAATTAAAACAGAAAAATGCTGATTTTTTTTCAAAATGACTAAGCAATGCATTTTATAGAAAAAAACTAGCAATCAAAATATATCTTCTAAAATTTGTTTTGGTATCTTATCTCAATATCATTATTCTTGTGCTGTTTTTTTTTTTTTTTATGTTTTTATTTTTAATGCAGGTGGGCAGGCTAAGACTTTGATGTTTGTACATATAAATCCAGAGGTTAATGCTCTTGGAGAAACAATTAGCACACTTAAGTTTGCAGAGCGTGTTGCCTCTGTAGAGCTTGGGGCAGCTCGTGCTAATAAGGAAGCTGGTGAAGTTAGAGAACTTAAGGAGGAGGTTTGCCCTCTTGTAATCTTGAGCCAGTTCAAGGTTAAGCAGAACTGTTTATTGGTAGAATACTAAATATGATGTTCCTTCTTTCTCAGATCTCTAAACTGAAATCAGCATTGGAAAGTAAAGAATCTGAAACACATGTGAGAGGTTATTTCCAGATCACTTTGGAGCAGCAAAACTCTAAAGTAAGATCACCTTACACTAGCAGAAGCAACTCAAAATTTGAAGGTACTCAACAACAAACAGGCAATGCTAGAATGACAGAGGAGGTATCTTGCACATCCTTGAACAACCTTTAGCAAAAAGCACTATAAAGCTCAGTTCTAAGATTAATTGAGTTAGAGCCTTAAAGGGTGGTTATTATGCACTGTAGAAATTAATGCAGTTTCCTGTATTTGAAGGTGTATACCTCTCTCCATCTGGACACCTTTCTAGGATAAAGGAGACTTTGAAGATTCCTCTCTTCACTGCATGAGTTTAAATTGCATGATCAGAAAGTAGGTTTTCATCCTTTTGCTAATAGTTATTTTGGACTGGATATAATCACCAATTCAGAAGGTTGGTGTCAGATTAACAGTGGCTGTAGAACAATCTCACTTAAAAAAAATATACCACAACCACCCCTATGGCCAACTTAGCATATATGGGATAAAGCTTGCTGGTTCATCTGATGACATAACCTTCCATGTATGTTAATTGCATAAGCTGCATGGGGAACAAGACTTTGGTTACAAATTAGAAAACTACTTAATATGTTCTACTTGTTTATTTGTGCACTTGGTAATTTGTGTAGCAAATGTATTCATGCATAACGTTATTATTTTAGGAGTGCCATATTACTGAACTTTGTATTGGAGTGCCATATTACTGAACTTTGTATTGGAAATTCATGCTTAAATAAGAGGGTTTTCACTTGGTGAAGTTTGGGATTGGATGGACAGAATAGTATTGTTATAAACGTAAAGAGTGAAATTTGGCCTTGTGCAGTCATCTCATTATTTAATTTGTAAACTTGGTTAAATAGTCTAACTTCCATTCAAAATTTTCTTAATCATAAGTGTCATGTTAGGATCAAAATGATTTAATCATCCTCATTATGTAGGATAGGAGTAGGGTATTGTCCCGAAAATCTTCAGATAGTTTCAGTGATAGGTTTTCTTATTTTTCATGTGTTAAAATACTCTTCTTGAAGTCAATGGATATTGCTTTTGGGAGCTAGGACCATTAGCCAGTCTTTGTTACTTTTGAACACTTGGTAATGCAGAAGGTGAACACAGCAGGCCTGATATCATTCAGGCTTAAGAAAACTTCTAGTGAAGAAAAGAAAGCAGCTCTGGAATCCACCAGAAGTTGGACAAAATTTCATAGTATCACTAAATCTCTATCTCAAACAGCATGGCACAAAGAATATTTATAGTAGTTGTTCCTACTCTTGCAAGGAAATCTTCGACTTGTAAACAATCGTGCTTGCAAAAAATTTAAAATAAAACTTATTTGATGAAGAGTGACTTAATTACTAATATAAAGCATGCAAAATAAACAATCTAAGTCTAACAGCTTCGGATTAACTTGCTGCTCAAATAACTCATCCCTGTTCTGCATCATTTCTTGACGTCAATCCTTATAAAATTGGTTGAGATTCTATGCAAAACCAACTTTAGTTATGGGAAGCACCTTTTAAACAACCTAGAAGGCTGACTACTGGGTTGGAGTCTAGGAGATGTAAACACTATGTTCGTGCAAGTGCAAATAACCCTCCAAGGTGCTTCTAAACTAGTAAGATTAGGAAGGCAAAGGCATACTGCCGTGAGCAGTATTCATGATCTGGGCTCATGTTATAAGACAGAATCAATTAAAGTGTGGTCCGCATGATGGGCAAAGGAACCGAGGAAAAAAAAAAGTGTGACGGCATTTATGAACAAGTGGATAAAACAAGTTCTAACATTTGATTTTATATGCTGCTATGCAGTTCAGAAGTTGTTCATCAGGAAAGCAGAGAAGGCCCCGTTGTTCCTCTGCATTATTCAATAAAGAAGTTGATGCACAATCACCTTCTAATGCTGAAGAGAGCTACTGCAACTCCATCATGCTGAGGTCCACATCTCCTCCACTAGGATCATTATCCACTGACCGCGCTGGCATCATTAAGAGAAAGCCTAAGATTGTAAATATCGATGATAGGTCGTATCAAGATTGCAGTTTCCAGATAAATCATCCATTAACAGATCCAGTGCCACAAAATCATCAGCACTAACAAATAGGAGTTCGAGCATATGTTGGAACCCTCAAGAGATCAGCAATTTAAGGACAGCCTTTTCTGAACACGAAGAAAAGCAGTTCAAGTCAGTACTTAGCATCAGACAAGGTGGCATCAAGAAGAATGTGGCAGAGGGTAGGATCAAGTCAAAGCATCAGCAACCATTTGGGTCTCAAGGGTTCGATTTCGGTAATGGAGGGAGGGAAGAGTCACATGAGAAGAGCAATTTTTTTGAAACAGAAAATGAGTGCTGCCTTGTTGAGTCTCCTGTACATGGTAGTCCTCGGGCAAAGCAGCTAAAGCATCACATGACAAGGATCTCCCAAAATGTTGAACCAAGGTATTTTTTTTTCTCAACCACACACCAGTTTGCTGCCTCTCCATTGTACTTGTCATTATTAATGGATGGTGATGCATTTCTAATACTAAAAGATGCTTGTGCTTGTTTCAGGGTCTCAGTTCAGGCGGTGGAGCCGCTGTCAAGCGGGAAGCAGGGGAACAAGTTTCGAAATGGTGCAATTCACAACGGAAAGAAGGAAAGCACCGACACTACTGAACCTGACTTGAGACGCAGCAGATCATTGCCTCGTGGAAAATTTACCCTATCATGAGATTTCAACCTTCACCATATCTACTTTCAATACATGGGATGGTCAATGCTTTCGATGATTAATTAAGTAAATGTTTTCAAGTTGTATTAATTGAACGATTGCATTATTCTTTGAATACACTGAAATTAGTATGTTAGCTATAGGCAATCTGTTTAGTAGTTAACGATAAGCATAAGCCAGTTGGGTGCTAGTGTTTGATTCAGTGAGCACTTTGTGGAACTTCAGATTTCCTTGATTTTGTGTCCTAAAAAGCAGATGCTAAATCTGTTAATTTTGGGTTGCCAGATAAAATCAGAGAAAAAGGTTTTCGTTTCTGTGAAAAACTATTCAAATATCTTCTGCCTGCCATCAGAGTGATGAGACTTTGACAAGATGGTTGAGATTGCCTAGGTGCTGGAGGACTATGGCTTGAAGTGGCTCACGTGACAGCAGTTCGATTCCTAAATGCAAGTACCATTGCCTGATGATGATGATAATGAATAGATTCGGTGGTTTTTGATGCACCCTTTTAAAGAGAAAGATATACCGCTCCCTGATGGACCCTGGAGTCTGGAAATTCGGCTGGGGTGCCTGTTGTTGGCAGGCTATTGGCACAACCAGGGATTCAGATTTTTATTGCCCCTGGCATGACGTGGCCTGAACCAAGATCGTTCCACAAATTGAAAAATCTCCCAGCCTCCCAGGTTCCTAGGAGTCTTGCCTATATACCAGAACAGGGTGTAAAGAACCGAATGCCCTTCTTTCTTTAAAAGTTCTAAGATGAGCACATGGGTTAACCTATATGCTTGGACTTTGTTGCGGTACCTACTATATTAATAGTACTATATTAAAAAAAAAATTACATGAAATATGAATTTTCGTTTTCAGGATCATGATATCGATATTGACATCATAGAAAAAGAAGAAAAAAATATAATATAATAAAAATATAATCAGTTGGGCATACAAGATTTTACTATAAGAAAAAATAAATTTATAAGATTTAAAATTTTCACTCTCAATCATGTATTAGTCTTTCAACAAAAAATCTAAATCCCTCTCTCAAGCTTTCAACTTAGTCCTTTCAAGCTTTTTGAAGACCCTTCACCATACTCTAAATCCTCACTCATCATCCCTAGTCTTTTGCCCATGTTTTATAGTCTCTGATACAAAAGGCATCTTACAAAGAGTCCAATAGTCTAAACCACATCTAAATTAGAATTGTAGTCTCTCCAATTCGAATTTGAACCCATATCAACTCTTGGCCATCGATTGGATTTGATGGTGTCGCAAATCGCATAGATCAATCCTGAATCAACATGGATCATGTCGAGGACAGCATAGTTGTTAGATCTCCATGTGATCGGCACTCAGCCGCTCGATCACGCAATCGGCACGTGTAGACCATGCTTCTTGTCCGTAGATTGCTCAAAATCTCATGGACCACCAACACCACATGGCCAAAGGGAAAGAAAAACGTCGCTTGGGCCTGATCTGTCGTGCGTGCTTGCCTAGGCCATGAGTTCCTGCACAAATCGCACTGAGTTGCAATTGGTCTACAGGCCGCACTAGCCTACGAGCCACTCCTGGCCTACGGGTCGGCTGTGGGTCTAGGTTACTTCTAAGTTTTTTCTTTATTTTCTGCAAAAACTTGTGGCTGAGCTTTCACCTGGGTCTCATTCTGAGCTTTTTCAACGGTCAAATTCGAGGTGTTTTACCGAACAATTTTCATCTTGACTCGATATTCGGCTTCTACCTGACTTTGAGAGCTCTTGAAGGATCACGCCCCCATGCCCTGGGACAAATGGCTACTAATTATGGATGGGTAAATATGGGAGTTGAGCCATGCCACTCAATTCCATCTCCGTCGCATACTATGCTCACCTCAACCTGAGATCTGTTCAAGAAAACCTCCTATGGTAATAGAAATTTATCTTGCAATGCCGTCTTTCGTTCTTCCAAGCTCATCTCGTGCCCGATCTACCTATTCCCAGAGCTCCACCTTGCATTGGACTCCCACCTGCACCAGAGACTCCACCTCATACTAGACTTCCTGTTAAAAAGTAGTGACTTTCACGCTTCTTCCCTTGCAAGATGACCCTACTATCATGCTAGATCTTTAGAACTCCATCACTGGCCTTCCATATTTTGTCATTTGAATCCAGTTTGCTTAGAAAAATTATATTTTTGTGAAAACTAGGTATGCATCGGACCTTATCCAGTTTCTTCAGTGTTCCATCATGTATCTTCAAGCTGACTGTCCCAATGCCCTCAACCGCACTGCTCGATCTATCTAGCAAGTAGATATGACTCTTTCTACTTTCTAAAGAGTCGAACAGCTCCTCTCTGTGATAAATATGATATGGACTTGCAGAATCTAAAATTCACTGGAAAGAAGAGATACCTCATCGGATATCATAAGTACATCACTGATGTATCTGTCATCATCACTACAATTAGCCAAACTGCAGTAGCCTTCATCTGATCCTTGAGCTGCGGGCAATCTTTGATACGATGCCCCGCTCATTGCATCGATAATGCTTGATCATGCTTGATCCTTCGATCTGAACCACCCACCTCATGATCCTTTATTACTCTGCCTTCTGCTGCCTACTCCGCACTAATGCTGAGTTTTCATCTGAACTCGAAGCTTAGTTCTTCTACCTGAGAACTTCGTTTTGGAGTAACATTGAGGTAACCTCCTCCATCTTGATGGTGCTCTTCCCTACTAGAAGAATAATTACTAAGAACTCGAAGGAGTAAGGTAGTGATGAAAGCAAGACCAACCTCCTGGTTTTCTTTTCAACTTTCTTACCAACACTGACAAGATTAGTGAGGATCATCTGAAGTTGCTTAGGTTTACATGCACACTCTATCTTTTGGTTATCCATAATTGGTAGAATTGTTTTCTAAGAAAGAGCGTGTTGGTGAGGAACTTCATCATGTACAACTCTTCGAGCTTCTCTCATAACACTATCGGGGAAAGTCTTGCTCAGTACATAGATCACCACATCATCTATCAGGTATAAGCGGATCATGTTCATTACCTGCATCTTAAGCCATCTCCAAATATTCTTCTCCATGGTGGCTGATCTCTCCTCGCATATGAGAGCATCGATCAATCATTGCTGGATAAGCACATCTTTCATCCTCATTTGTCATAGGGAGAAATTGCTCTTCCCGTCAAACCAGCTGATCTCTAACTTGATTGCATCATCCTCTTCATCTTCTTCGATCTTAATTAATATGATCAGTCTAGGGCTCTAATACTAGTTGTTGTAATACTAACTACACTGATACCACTCTTTTGGAAAATCCCTCATAAGGACTATGCATCCCCAATCCCAGAATTACAATGTCAGTGTTGATGCCACAGGAGAAAGAAGGGAAAAATAAAATAAAATAAAAATACAATCAGTTAGGCATGTAATATTTCATTATGAGAAAAAAGGACTTACAAGATTATGACTCCTACTTTCAATCTCGTATAAGTCTTTCAACAAGAAATCTCAAATCCCTCTTTCAAGCTCTCAATTCAGTTCCTACAAACTCTTTGAAGATCCTTCACTACCCTCTAGATCCTCACCCCTCATTTTTGGTCCTTTGCCCATGTTTTTATAGTCGTTGGTGCAAAGAGTATCTCACTAGGAGTCTAATGGTCAAAGAGCATCCCAATCAGAGTCCTATAATATCTCTAATTCGAATTTGAATCCAGATCAACTCCTGATCATCGATCAGACTTGATCGCACTGCAAATCATGCAGATCTAGCCCAAATTATCATGGATCATGTAAGAGACGATGTAGCCATTAGATCTCCGTGTGATTGTCACGCATAAACTATGCTTCCTCTTTATAGATCGCTCAAAATCCCATGGACCAACACCACATGACCAGAAGGGAAGAAAAATGCTATTTGCGCTTGGGTCGTCAAGCATGCCCGCACCCGCGCATGTGCTATGTGTATGCCTGCTGGGCCATGGCTGGTTTACGGGCTACACTAGCCTACGGGCCATGCTGGCCTATGGGCCAGTTGCGGGTCTGGGTTGCTTCCAGTTCTTTTTTTTTTCTATAAAAACTTGTAGTTGGGCTTCTATCTAGGTCTTATTTTGGACTTTTTTATGATTAAATTCAAGGTGTTTTACCCAACAGGCTCGTCTCAACTTATTTTAAGCTTTTCAATGACTTGACCATTCAATCTTTGAATTAATCGAGATCATAACCAGATAAAAAGGTACAAATGGAGAGATTCTAACCGATCAAAGGAAAAACTTGAAACCATTTTACTGGATACGTAAAATGGTTAATGGTTGGAAGCAATGAAGTGGTCATTGCAAATTTTATTTATTAACAGAATTTATTTATTTTATTAGATTTTTCTTGCATGAATATTTTTTAAAAGTTTTAAATTTACATGGATACCCTCTGAAAATCAATATTTACATGTATATCCCTTACAGCATTATTTTTTTGCATAAATACATAAAATAGCAGTTCTTTTGATATAGGATTGGAAGTGGGCCAGGCCGGGCCATAACCCTACCCGAGCTCAGCCCGATTTATTTTGAAAAAATCTAGGCTAGACTTAGGTCCGATTTATTTTGAAAAAATCTAGTCTGAGCCCGATCCGAGTTTGGCTAAATTAAAATCCGATTCGGGCCGGCCTGAATTTAAAACCTAATTGGATGACTAGGCTCTGGCCCGAAGCAACTTTGATTCGAGCCGGCCCGAATGAATTAAATTCAATTGGATGACTAGGCCCTTGTATTTGCAAGTAGAATTCTTTTTTCCTCATCTCAAATGAAAAATTTCACAGAGACTTGCTTGGCCGTAATTTCTATTTAACTAGAGTTTGTAGCATCACCATCCATCTGGATTTCTAGCAAGGAGAGTTCCATGTCCAAAGTACTGCATTCCAGGGAGGAACATCACACAAAGGTAGGATAATCACTGCAAACACCAGGCATAGCTTCTTCATACCGGGAACGAGGAAAGTTCCCAATATTTTAAGTACAGATGTTGGTACTTGTACCAATGCCCAATTGATACACCGCATTGATTCCTACTATTATTACACTCAAAAAAAGATTCCTACTACTACAGAACACGGCATGCCGGCCGGTATATTCTAATACTCAAAGCCATGCTTTTCTCATCATGTCATTTCTATACAAGTTATCAAAATCTTGGCCAACTTTAGACCGTCTCTTCTCCTTCAAATGTAATAAAGCGCAAAGTTCAAATGTAATAAACCTATCAGTTTAAAATCCTTATTTATTATTTATATTTCAAACATGTTACATAATACATAATCTCATTGATTATTTATTTATCTTATATCATCTTAAAGGTCATGATTTGATGATTCTTGATTCGAAGGTGTTATACCCGACCGGCTCATCACTAAATCGAACCGGCCTCTTGCTGTGGTCCGACCGGATCGCTCTTCTGAAGTTCCGACGGACGCTATCCTTCGAAAGTCTGATCCACTTAAGTAGAGATCCGAATGACCCACTTTCGTTGAGGTCCGGTCCACCTGCTCCTGCTGAAGCTTCGACCCACTTCGCTGAGGTCCGAAGGATCTACTTCTGCTGAGGTCTGGCCCACTGCTCTCCTTCGGAAGTCCGACCTACTGATGTAGAGGTCTGAAGGACCCACTTCTGCTGAGGTCCGGCCCACTGCTCTCCTTCGGAAGTTTGACCCACTGAAGCAGAGGTCCGAATGACCCACTGAAGCAGAGGTCCGAATGATCCACTTTCGATGAGGTTTGGCCTACCTGCTCCTGCTGAAGCTCCAACGAACGCTCTCCTTCGGAGGTCCGACTGACCCTTCCCAGTCGAGGGCTGACCAATTCACTTTGAAGATACAGGAAACTCTAGAAGCCTCTTCCAGCTGGTACCAGAATTCTGTTATAACAGAATTCTGCCACATCAGCACCACTACTCCACTATTCCCATAATGTTGCCCTATCCGGGTGCCACGTGGCCACTCTCCAGATTCTCCTAGGGGCAGATCAGTCTTTCTCAGCTTCTTCCCTAATGGATTTTGGACTGTTCCGCGCCTATATAAGGTAACCGGGGGACCTCATTTTGAGCTAAGTATACTCTTCCCTCTCCATACGCTATCTTGTTCATTTCTCCATTCTGTTGCCCTCAAGCTCCTGTTAACTTAAACATCGGAGTGTTCCCCGCCGGAACACCATCGGCCCTTCGGGACTTTGTTGCAAGTCGACCCAGAGAAGAGCGCTCTAGCCCAGCCGTTCGACCCCGGTTCAGGAGAAGTTGCGGTAACAGATTGGTGCTAGAGGAAGGGACTCCCTACCCTTCTCTAAAAGGAGGAATCTGTGTGCTAAGTCAAGCAATGGCTAAGGGAAGAACCCAGAACACCTCCGTCAGAAAAGGTCACTCCTTCCATGTCCGAAGGACCTCCCAGGGAGAATGATGCCACCATCGCTGTAGTCATCGAACCCACTGTCACTCTGGGATTGTAGCAGTTCTAGACGCTCCTGAACCGCATCAACACGCTCGCCACCACGGTTCAGTACCTTCAGGAGGTGGCTAACAACCGGTAGCAGCCGCCTGCTGCATCTTGCACCCACCATTAACCTGCTGCTGAGGGAAGCTGACAGCAAGAAGTCCCTCAGCCTTTCTCTCACGTTGCTCTGGAGCCCCAAAGGTCCTTGGGGGCTCATGCCGATGTCAAGAGGGTGACATCCACCTCACCCTCCTTCGCCGATTCCATCCCTGCTGGTGCTCGGCACCCTACCGAAGTCCCGAAAGACTATGCCAGCAAGATTTTGTGCATGGAAGAGTGCATTGCTGCAATTGTTGATCAACAGAAAGCCGAAGGGGGGCAGGCAAACGAGTCACGCCCGCCTTTCTTCGATGAGATCATATGGGAGACAATCCCCCGTCACTTCAAAATCTCTCAGATGGACCCCTACGACGGCACCACCAACCCGCTGGACCATCTGGGTACCTACAAGGCCCACATGATGGTACAGGGCACCTCTGACGCCCTCCACTACATCGCCTTCCCTGCCACCCTCAAGAAGGCTGCTCAGATGTGGTTCTCCGTCATCCGGCCAGGTACGATCCACTCTTTTCCTCAACTTGAAAAAATTTTTCTCTTCCATTTCAGGTCTGCAGTCGGACTCCGAGGAACACCGACTGCCTCTTCCTCGTGCTGCAAAAGGAGGAGAGACCCTCCGGGACTACATGGCCCGTTTCAACTCAGTAGCCATGGAGATCCCAGACCTGAATGAAGACGTAGCTATATCGGCCTTCAAAAGAGGGCTCCGCTCATCTAGGCTCACATTCTCCCTGGACTAGAAATTTTCGACAAGCTACCCCGAGTTACTGGCCAGGGCGCAGAAATATGCCTTGGCAGAAGAGCAAGCGGCGAGCCGATGCCAGGCTGAAGGGAGGTCGGCTCCCAAGAAGCGGAGTGACAAGGCTTTCGAAGTTCGACCTCCTAGCGATGGCAATCGGTCGGCCCAACACCACAGTCTGAAGCCAAAGGACTTCCCCAGGAGGTTCGAGACCTATGCACCCCTCTCCCTTCCAAGGAAGAAGATCCTCCTGGAAATTGAGAACGAGACCTTCCTGCGAAGGCCTCGTCCGATGAGGAGCCCCTCTGCATCTATAAACTGAGATAAATACTGTCGGTTCCATCGAGACCACGGGCACAATACCGAAGAATGCCTCTAGCTGAAGGACGTGCACAAATACGTCCGACCTCGCAGGGATCAGGCCGAAGCATCAACTGTCAGAGACCCTCCAGAGGAGGCAGAGCTTCCTAACCAGCATTTGACCGGTGGGGACATCAGTATGCTGCATCGACGGTCCAATTGGAGATATGAAGAGGACCCGGACATTATCAAGAGATCAAGGGTTCCAATTCAATCACCTTCTCCGACGAAGACCTTCTAGAATCCTATGTTTCTGGAAAGGATCCTGTAGTTGTGTCAGCAGTGATTGCTAAATATGATGTAAAAAGCATTTTTATAGATAATGGAAGCTCCACAGAGGTATTATTGTATGATGCTTTTGTAAGAATGAACTTGTCTCGATCAAGGCTGCAAGAATCCCCCATTCCGTTGACGGGCTTCAAGGAAAACTCTGTCGAAGTTGAAGGGGAAATAACCCTACTTGTGACGATCGGGACGAAGCCATTTCAGAAAACTCTCCCCATCAACTTTATGGTTGTTCGTACTACTTCGGCATATAATGCCATTTTGGGTCGACCGACCCTCAATAAGTTTCGGGCCATCATATCCACGTACCATTTGATGGTGAAGTTTTCGACCAGGAGCGGGGTCGGAGTTATGAGGGGAGATAACAGGATGGCTAGGTAGTGCCTAACTATTCAAGACCAACAGTCGGATGGTCATCCTACTCTAGAGCAACTTGACCCAAGGGCCGAAGCCGATGGCCACGGTCAGCCAGATGAAAGAATCCTATTTGTTCCCCTTCGAGAGGATGACCCCATCAAAGTCCTCCAAATTGGGAGCACCCTCAGCGAAGATGTTAAGTTGGAGCTGATCGACTTCCTGAGAAATAATGCCAACGTCCTTACTTGGTCGGCATCGAACATGCCAGGCATTCCGTCGGATGTCATCACTCACCAGCTTAAAGTGGATCCGACCTACAGACCTATCCAACAGAACAAGAGGAGCTTCACTATCGAAAGACAAATAGCTATTGACAAAGAAGTGAAGAAACTCTCTAATGCTGGCTTGATCAGGGAAGCCCATTACCCGGAATAGCTAGCAAATGTTGTAATGGTGAAAAGGGCTAATAGGAAGTGGAGGATCTGTGTGGACTACACCGACCTCAACAAAGCTTGTCGGAAGGATAGCATTTTCCTGCCGAAGATTGATCAGCTGGTGGATGCCACGGCCGACCATCAGCTTCTAAGCTTCATGGATGCCTTCTCCGGCTACAACCAAATTAGGATGCACTCGGAGGACGAGGAGAAGATGGCCTTTGTCATTGATAAAGGTTTGTACTATTACAAGATGATTCCCTTCGGTCTGAAGAATGCCGGCGCCACTTTCCAAAGGCTGATCAACTGGGTCTTCGAAGCGCAGCTCAGGAGGAACATGAAGGCGTATATAGATGATAAAATAGTCAAGAGCCTCCATAGAGCCGACCACATCAAGGACTTGCAGGAATCCTTTGATGCACTGAGATGCCATTGGATAAAGCTGAATCCTGCCAAGTGTACGTTTGGGGTGACTTCCGGAAAGTTCCTCGGCTTCTTGGTCATACAAAGAGGAATTGAAGTCAACCCTGACAAGATCAGAGCTATTATAGAGATGGGACATCTGACCAACAAAAAACAAGTACAAGAGCTAACCGGCCAGATAACTTCTCTCAGTCATTTCATCTCCTGGTCGGCTGAGAAGTCCCTACCATTTTCAAGACATTGCACCGGTCAGACCGCTTCCATTGGACAGACGAGTGTCGGTCAGCTTTTGAAGCTTTGAAAGATTATTTGAAGAACCCTCCGTTGCTGGCCAAGCCGACAGAAGGGGAGCCTTTGTATCTCTACCTGTCGGCGTCGAACAAGGCGGTCAGCTCCTTCCTCGTGCGAGTGGAAAAGATGGTCAGCAGAAACCTGTCTATTACATAAGTTCTCCATGATGCCGAAACAAGGTACCCTAAAATGTAGAGTTAGTCTATTCCTTGGTCATAGCGGCCAAAAGACTCCGACCCTACTTCCAGGCACATCCGATCGTCGTGCTGACCGACCAACCCCTCAAGGCGATCCTTCGAAGCCCAGACACCTCCGGTCGGCTTGCCAAGTGGGCCATCAAACTTGGCGAGTTCGACATCTCCTTCTAATCCCGATCGGCTTTGAAAGCTCAGGAAATTGCTGACTTCATTGCAGAGTGTACCTGGAAGCAGGGAGCATCCTCTCAAACGACCGAGGTATCTGAGGTCGATGCCATTGACAAAGTTGAGCCCACTTGGATCCTTCATCTGGACGGAGCATCCAACCTTGCTGGTTGTGGAGCCAGCCTGATCCTAGCTGACCCCGATGGAGAAAGCTTAGAGTATGCTCTGCACTTTTCATTTCAGGTGTCAAACAATTAGACGGAGTACGAAGCCCTTCTCGCAGGACTGAGAATTGCCAATGAACTGGGCATTGGCCGAATCAGAGCCTTCTCTGACTCTCAGCTGGTGGTAAATCAAGTGAGGGGCAAATTCGAAGCAAGAGATTCGACCCTGGACAAGTACTTGAATAAGGTACAAAGCCTTGTATCTCGGTTTAAATTCTTCGAAATTCTTCATATACCTCGGCTGCAGAATTTTCGGGCAAATGCTTTGTCGCGATTGGCTATGGCCATCACCAACAACTCCGACCAAACTTTTGTGGAGCATCTGTAGTGCCCAAGTATTGCTGAAGAGCCGACCGAAGTCCACCATGTTGAACAGGAAGCTTCTTGGATGGACCCAATCCTTACATTGCTCGTCGGAGGGACTCTCCCGGAAGATCTGATCAAAGCCAAGTGTGTGCGCTGGATGGCTTCTAAGTACGTCGTCCTCAACCATCCTCTACAAGTAGTCATTCTTGCAGCCACGCTGAAGTGCTTGGGGCCGACTAATACGGACTATGCACTCAGAGAAGTCCATGAAGGTATCTGCGGTGACCACCTTGGAGGAAGATCCCTAGCCTACAAGATAATCCGACAGGGATACTGTTGGCCTACAATTCAGAAGGACGTGTCAGACTTCGTCTGAAGGTGCGATGCGTGTCAAAGGTACTCCAATATTCAAAGAAGGCCTGCTAGCCAGCTGACCCCGCTCACTTCACCTTGGCCATTTGCATAGTGGGGGATGGACATCCTAGGACCCTTCCCTTCGGCATTCGGCCAGCGAAAATTCCTTATTGTGGCCATTGATTACTTCACCAAGTAGGTGGAGGCCGAACCACTGGCATAAATTACGGAGGCCAAGGCAGGAAACTTTGTTCGGAACTGCATCATCTTCTGATTTGGCATTCCATAGACAATCATCACCAACAATGAAAGGCAGTTTGACAACCCCAAATTTCGAGACTTTTACCAGCAATATCATATCTCCCATCGACTCATGTCAGCCGGCCATCCTCAGTCCAACAGAGAGGCCGAAGTCACAAATCGGACAATCTTGCATGGACTGAAGACCCGATTGAATGAAGCCAAGGGACTTTGGGCAAAAGAACTTTACTTAGTGCTCTGGGCTTATCGAACAACCGCCCGAACGGTGACCGGGGAGACTCCATTCAACCTAACCTATGGAAGTGAAGCAGTCATCCCTGTGTAAGTCTCTTTGCAATCCCTGCGGATTGATCGCTTCGCCGAACCGAATAACTCAGAGCAACGAAGGGTTGACCTAGATTTACTTAAAAAAACCAGGCTCCGGACAAGGTTGAAGATGGCAACCTACCGTTAGAAGATGGTCAGATATTACAATTCACGAGTCAAGGCACGAACTTTCGGGTCGGAGATTGGTCTTGCGGAGGATGGAGATTTCAAGACCAACCATGCAAGGAAAACTTTCCCCCAATTGGGAAGGCCCTTATCGAGTCATTGAAGTAATTTGAGCCGGGACCTACTGACTCGAACATTTGGACGGATGGCAAATAGCGCATCTTTGGAATGTAGACAACCTTCATAAGTATTATCAATAAAGTCTACAACTTCTTCTATGCGCCACTTCCGAATGTCCGACTCCGATCGGTAGAGGCTCTAGGGCAGCCCACTTCCGAAAGTCCGACTCCGATCGGTAGAGGCTCTAGGGCAGCCCACTTCCAAAAGTCCGACTCCGATCAGTAGAGGCTCTAGGGCAACCCACTTTCGAAAGTCTGACTCCGGTCGACAGAGGCTTTAGGGTAGCCCACTTCCAAAGTCTGACTCTAGTCAGCAGAGGCTCTAGGGCAGCCCACTTCCAAAAGTCCGACTCCAGTCGGCAGAGGCTCTAGGGCAGCCCACTTCCGAAAGTCCAACTCCAGTTGGCAAAGGCTCTAGGGCAGCCCACTTCTGAAAGTCCGACTCCGATCGGCAAAGGCTCTAGGGCAACCCACCTCCAAAAGTTTGACTTCCGTCGGTGACAGCTTCGAAACATGTCACACGGAGATCTAGCTTTGAGTTCGGATGAGCCGACGAACCAACACTTGGGAGAAATTCCCAAGTGTCTTGGTTTGGGTTGAGCTACTGTCCGGCAGCTACCTCAGCAGTCTTCAAGTTTGGACGAGCCGACGAACCAACACTTGGGAGAAATTACCAAGTGTCTTGGTTCGGATTAAGCTACTGTCCGGCAGCTACCTCAGTAGTCTTCAAGTTCGGACGAGCCGACGAACCAACACTTAAAAAAAATCCCAAGTGTCTTTGTTCGGATTGAGCTACTGTCTGGCAGCTACCTTAGTAGTCTTCGACTTCGGATAAGCTGACAGATCAACACTTGGAAAGATTCCTAAGTATCTTGATTCGGACTGAGTGGCTGTCCAACATCTACTTCTGAAGGTCCGACCACACGTTCAGACGAGCCGATGGACCTACACTTAGAAAGATTTCTAAGCTATTGGTCTTGGATTAAACTACTATTCAATAGCTACTTCTTACAGTCTTGCCAGGCTGACTAGCAATGCTAAGAAATATTTTCAAAGAGAAAAGCTTCGGTCAATCCGACCGACCCACATACACACAGAGATGCATAAACATTGAGATATGACAAAAATTCTACTATATTATGAGGAAAGTCCTTTACAAAAAGGGGAGGTCAGACCTTTACAAACAACTTAGGTCTAACCTGTCGAAGGTACATTGATGACTCCTGCTTTGGCTTCATCCAGCGCAACCGGGGCTTCGGCTTCAGCTTTAGTCCCTTCTGGCACGGCCAGAGCACCCACTGGAACATCTGCCACATCCATGTTGGCTCCGATCTGGACATCCGATCCGGCCTTCTCCGCCCCTGCTTCAGTATGGGGTTCGGCCCCTCCATCAGATGGGCCCGCCTCTTCTTCGTCACCTTCGTCTTCTATCCGCTCTGGCAATCGTAGAGAGGAAAGGTCGAGCTCTGGGAAGGCGGCACTGACCTTGTCCAGGCATTCTTCATACCCGTAGTCAAAGCTGTATGAGCTGGCCTCATTCATCTCTGCCTTGAAGTCCTCAAACTTCTTGTATTTCTTTATGGCAGCCTCGGCTGCCATCTTCATCAGCTCTTAGGTTTTCTTTAGCAACCCCTTATATCTTTCGGCCTCAACCTGATGGCCTCAAACAGGCATGCCCTCTCTTCGGCTACCCAGCAGGCCAGGGACTTCACCCTCCACCTCTTGTTCTTCAGCTTGACGTCCCGGTTGTCCTGCTAAGCCAGCAAGTCTACAATCTAATTTTTTGAGCCTCTGCCTCGGCTCGCAGGGCAGAGTGCTCTTCTTCGACCGCACGTAGAATGGATAACTCTGCCTTGGTGGCCGTCAGTGCCACTTCTGTAGCATCCCTTGCCACCTCGGCTACCTCGGATCTCTGGGTCGAGTGCTCTTTCAGATTCAGCAGCTCGCCGAGGCCATCATCCATTAGCAGCATATCTTGAAGAAGCTGCAAATGACAAAACAAAGTTAGTGTCTCATAGGCCAAGGCTAAGAGATTGGATGCGGATGACTTACCCCCATCATATGGTGAAAGGAACTCCTCACGGCCTCGTTCACCATTTGCCAACCCAATCTGTTCCAGTCAGTGCCCTCGACGGCCCTTTTGAGCAGCTCCTGACCTATTCGGCATTGTGTATGGTGCGCTGCATCTGACGCGCATCATCACTGACATCGATGGCCTCCCTCTTGTTAGTCGTCTTCCCCTCGGCTCCTATCTCCCCTTCGACCGTCGAGGGAGTCTCCTCCATCAGCTCGATGAGCAGAGAGATCGGGGCTATTTCCTTGTTGGACGGTTGCGGTTGATTTTCTCCCGCCCGGGCAGCCGACTACCTGACCGAAGACGAGCGCTCCACTGGCTTCACCGCTAGTCTCTCAGACAATGGCACGTCATCATCCTTGGACTCTATGGAAACAACGGCAGTGGTCTATTCCTTTGCTCGCCACTTTGTCAGCCTCTCGGACGTCGGCTCCTCCGTCCACTGCCTCTTAGGTTTTTAGGTCACCGGCTCCGTAGTCCAGATGGCCCTCCTCTGGGCCGCCA
Source organism: Areca catechu (assembly GCA_021397845.1). Classification (NCBI taxonomy): domain Eukaryota; kingdom Viridiplantae; phylum Streptophyta; class Magnoliopsida; order Arecales; family Arecaceae; genus Areca; species Areca catechu. The sequence goes on from CM038045.1 coordinate 60,836,711, forward strand.
GTGCCGAAACAATCGATCGATCCGGCTTCATTTTGCTGCCTGCCAAAAAGCAAAGGTAAAGTTAGCAATAATAATGAAGCCGATAGAAGAAGATAGAAGGTCTTCAATGTCTATCCTACCTAGCTGTTGGTGTTGGCTGATCCCAGCTTGCTGGAGACTCTCCTTTTGGAGCAAGGGGCGCACAAACACCTGGTCATCACCACTCAACTTATTGAAGTCGGCCTCGTCAGCCCTCAACATCTTCCTCCCATCGATGGCCTTCGGCCTTGGTTCCCTCCATGACGACTCAAAGTCCCAGGGCTCTAAACTATCTACGAAAAAATATCGGGACTTGCATCCATGGATGGCCAACGGAAGCCTCCCTAATATCTTCCAATTAGGGCGAGGACTAAACATCCACCACTCCTGGCTTCGGAAGTCTTGCTTTAAAAGGAAAAAATTGAAAGAATAAGGACAGCCTCGCTCGATTCCAGCCTCCCGACAGAGGACCATGAAGTCACAGATGACCCGAATACTGTTCGGGGTCAGCTGTAAGGGAGTAATCCTATAGGAATTGAAAATCTGGACAAAGAAACTGTGAAGCGGGAATCGAAGGCCGGCCTTAAGGTGGTCTTCGTACAGGGGAAGTGATGCGGCAAGCATATGATTAATGTTTAGATTATGATTTGTAGAGCAATGAAACCTAATTACACTAGCATTGTACTCATCATAATAAGACTTAAGGATTACAAGAAATAGAACTTTTACTTGATTAGACACAATCCTAAACTAAGAAGGAAGAAGATCTAGATAATAGGGGCTAATGATTATGGACTTACCTTGATGAGCTTTCCAACCTTCTTTTGATTCATACCTTGAAACTACCAACGCTCTGGATTGGAGAACTTGGATAACAAAGATCAGAACTCTAGACTTGGACTTCAGTCTGTCGATTCATTGTCAAGGGGAAACCCGGTTCTCAACTCAAAGACTTCGAAGGACCCTGCAATTGAAGATCAAAGGTTAAGGAAGAAAGAGACAAATGTAAAGAAAGGTTGGGAGGATTTGTGAACAAAGAAGAAACTGCAAAAGATCTGGTCGACTCCAATGCCTTCGTCTTGTACTGGAATGGTGAGTTGCTTGGAGAAAAAAAAAAATTGGCTTTTGCGTGGAGGAAGAAACTTTCACACAAGAACACAAGACAATTTGCTTCAAAACTTCACTTGTATTTCATTCATCTTCAATCCCTTTTTACAATAGGCGTCCAAGGCTTTTAATAGCCTCATAAAGCTAGCTTTTGAAATTTAAAAACTTCCCAAATTGAGGAGGATTACAAGGGGGGTTGGAGGATTTGATGGAGGGTTTGGAGGGATATGGGGGGAGTTGGAGGATTTGGTGGAGGGCTTGGAGGGATGTGGCCGACCTCCTTGAATTTGAATCTCCATTATTGGCGCCCAAAGGGTGATGAAGTAGTTGGTGAGGTGGCACCTCTGGCTGATGACGTGGCATGGTGAGGTGGTCTTCTAATTTCAAGATGACATGTGGCGCCACGTGGTCCTAGTTGATGGTCCTTTTCTCTTGCTTGGTGGTGTGTCTTCTCTTCTTCATGGGGTCAAATTCTGGGGTCCAGAATTTGAGTATTGTTGCTGGCTTTCATGGCTTTAAGACTTGAATAGACTTAACTCAACTGAATTAGACTTAACTCAACTGAATTAAACTCAACTGACCTAGACTTTAAAACTTGAAATGGACTTACAGGAAATGAGATTTTAAAAGTAATTACAGGACTCAATAAACACTCTTGATTTGAAACTCAAAATTAATTACAGGACTCTTAAAATGGAAATGACTCCTGAAAAGGAAATAAAATATTTTGATCTAAAGGATACAAGGTAACTAATTATCTTCGATCCAAATTGGGATAAGGCTAACCTTGTTGGAGTGAAGTTTCTTTCAGTTTCTGATATCCACACCAATTCTCCTGGGGTGGGCAGAACTTGACCCAGTCGAGTATGGTTCAGTTTTGCCCTGGTAATGCTCGAACAAGTCTGGGTTAAGTCTTTGCAGGTCCTCTCGAGTAATCCAAGAGTTGTCGGACTCAGGTCGACCTTGCCATTGAACCAGGTATCGCTGATAGTCCTTATTCCTGGTAGTAATGGTCTTGTCATCCATGATTCTCTCAATCCTCTCTCTCCGCTCAGGTAGGGTTGGTGGTGGACACTCGGAAATATGTTCACTCTCAATGAAAGTTTCTGGCCCAAAAGGCTCACTAGGTATTAGTACTGGTTCTTTGTATTCTACTAGGTCTGAAACATTAAAGGTTGTACTGATACCCATATCAGGTGGAAGTTCCAAAACATAAGCATTAGGCCCTATGTTCTTTAAGATCTTGAAAGGTCCCGCTCCACGGGCATGCAGCTTCTTTATGGTTCCAAAGGGGAACCGTTCAGGGTTGAGCCTAATCATCGCATAATCCCCTTCACAGAATTCTTTAGCCCTCTTATGTGAGTCAGCTAAGTGTTTGTAAGTTTCATTGCTCAGGTTGATCTTATTACTGATTTCTTTATGCAGATTTGTGACATGCTGTGCAAAAGACTCAGCAGACTCAGAGACTCGTGCGTGAATAGGTAGTGGGATTAGATCTAAAGGCTTCCTAGGCTTGTAACCATGGACTATCTTAAAGGGATTTTTGCCCGTAGATCTATTGACCGAACTGTTGTAAGCGAACTCAGCACGTGGCAATAACAAATCCCAGTTCCCTAGACTTTCTCCCACTAGGCATCTCAGCAAGTTCCCTAGACTTCTATTTACAACCTCGGTTTGTCCATCAGTTTGGGGATGGTAGGCTGTGGAGAATTTCAGTCTGGTTCCTAATAGGTGCCAAAGGGTTTTCCAGAAATAACTTGTGAAGTGAACATCCCTATCAGAAACTATGGTTTTTGGTAACCCGTGGAGTCTGACTACTTGATCAAGAAAGAGTTTGGCTATCCTAGAGGCATCGGAAGTTTGGGAGCAAGGTATGAAATGGGCCATTTTTGAAAATCGATCGACCACCACAAAGATTGAATCATGTTTTCGAATGGTCTTGGGTAATCCTAGAACAAAGTCCATGCTTAGATCCTGCCATGGACACTCAGGTACAGGTAATGGAGTGTATAGCCCGGTATTCTTCTTTTGCTGCTTTGCAACAGCACATGTCCTACATCGGGCTACAAGGTTTGCTACTTGTTTCTTAAGGCCTGGCCAGTAAAATTGTTCCTCAACAGCCAAGATAGTCTTGTTTCATCCGAAGTGGCCAGCCAAACTTCCCGCATGTATCTCCCAAACTAAAAAATCTCTTAAGGAGGTTCTTGGGATGCAAAGCCTATTCTCTCTAAAAAGATAACTATCTAGAAGGGTATAGTCACTATGATCACTAGATGGTCCTTGACGCAAAACCTGATAAATTTCACCAAAATCTGGACAGGTTTCGTACTGCTCCTTAAGTCTTTCAAAATCTATGACTTCAGTACTGACTGAAGATAAAAGTAACGTTCTACGACTTAGGGTATCAGCTACCTTATTGTCAGTTCCCGATTGATGTTTTAGGACAAAAGTATAGGATTGGATGTATTCTACCCATTTGGCATGCCTAGGGTTTAGTTTCTTTTGGGAACTCAAAAACCTAAGGGCTTCATGGTCTGAAAATAAAATAAATTCTTGCGGTAGGAGATACTGCCTCCAATACCTTAATGCTTGCACTACTGCATAAAGCTCCCGATCATATGTGGAGTATTTCTTCCTGGCTTCATTCAATTTCTCACTAAAGAATGCTACGGGATGGTTCTCTTGACTCAGAACTCCACCAATCCTTACTCCCGAAGCATCGCATGCTACTTCAAAGACCTTAGAAAAATCGGGTAGTCTTAAGACTGGTGCTTGGGTCATCTTATCCTTGATGTGAAGGAAGGCCTTATCAGCTGACTTCGTCCATTCAAAGTGGCCCTTCCTAATACAATCCATGATAGGAGCAACTATGGTGCTAAACCCTCTAATAAATCTTCGATAAAACGTAGCGAGGCCATGAAAACTTCTTACTTCGTGAATATTATTGGGTGTTGGCCACTCTACATTGCCTTAACCTTCTCAGGGTCAGTGGATACTCCTTCAGGGGTCACAACAAATCCTAGGAAGATAACTCTAGTAGTCATGAAAGCACATTTCTTTAGGTTGGCATAGAGGTTATCTTTCCTAAGTGCTAAACAGACCTGCCTCAGATGTTGTTGATGATCTTCTCTAGTCCTACTATAGATAAGTATGTCGTCAAAGTAAACGACAACAAATTTCCCAATAAAGGTCCGTAGGACTTGATTCATGATTCGCATAAAAGTGCCAGGGCGTTTGATAACCCAAAAGGCATGACTACCCATTCAAATAACCCGTCCTTAGTTTTAAAGGCAATCTTCCATTCATCCCCTGGTCTGATTCTAACTTGGTGATAGCCGCTCTTCAGGTCAATCTTAGAAAATATAGTTGCACCGGCCATCATATCTAACATATCATCCAAGCGAGGGATGGGAAACCTATACTTCACCATTATTTTATTTATGGCATGACTATCAACACACATTCTCCATGTGCCATCTTTCTTAGGGGTAAGTAAGGTTGGGACTGCGCATGGACTCAAACTTTCCTAATGAATCCTTTCTTTAGGAGTTCTCCTACTTGTCGTTGTAATTCTTGGTGCTCGGTAGGGTTCATTCTATAATGGAGAAGGTTCGGTAGGGTTGCTCCGGGGACTAAATCTATCGCATATTGTATATCCCTAAGAGGTGGGAGTTGGTCGGGTAAGTCATCGGGGAACACATCTTTGAACTCCTCTAGCACTTCACTGACTTCTGGAGGTTGTTCTTTTGAAAGAGGTTCTTGATGATCCTTAATGGTCAAAATCCAAATAGGTGATCCATTGCTAATTTCTTGCTCCATTTCTTTAGCAGTGATCACGTTTATCCCTTTTTTCTTATCACTCAATTGGCTTGATCCTCTCTTAATGGGGTTCTTAGGTGGAGAAGAATGGATTACGATCTTCTTTCCATTATGAGTAAACGAGCACGAATTAGAACGACCATAGAGTGTTACATCAAGATCGTACAACCATGGTCGGCCTAGGATTATGCTACTTACTCCCATTGGAAGTATATCACACCATACTTTCTCTAGGTAAGATTGGAACTGAATGGTTACTAGGCACCTAGACTTAATGGAAATCGTGGTTGAGTCTATCCAGGATACCTTATAGGGATTGGGGTGGGGTACGGTGGTCAATCCTAGGATTTTTACTGTGTTGGTAGATATGGCATTGACACAGCTACCGCTATCTAAAATGACTTTGCATACTTTCTCACCTATCTTAATGAATGTCTGTAGGATGCTAGTCCTACGCCAATCTTCTTGGGTTTTAGCCTGGGTGAGAATACACCTAACCACTCCTATCAGATCTTGATCTACCAGGACTTCCTCTTCCTCATACTCTTCAGCCAAGTTCTCATCTACCTGGTATACTTCCTCCTCAAATTCATCTTGGGATTCTACGGCTTCCTCTTCTACTTCCCCTATGTGTAGGGCTCTATTGGGACAGCTGCTAGAATAGTGACCCACTTTGTTACACTTGAAACAGGCATTTGGAGTTCTTTGGGTCTCAGGTGTTTTCCCTTGTCATCTCTTCGGGTCACAGGCACATTAGGATTGGGTCAGTTGAATCTAGGCTGATTGGATCCTGACTGCTGGTAAAGTGCACTAGTCCTAGGGGCTTCGGGCCTACGATAGACTGGACCTCTATGGAATCTCTCAGCATCCCTAGCTATCTGATAGGCCAATTCTAGGTCATGTACCTCTCGCATGAATAATTCTCTTTGAATTTCTTCCCTCAGTCTGGCTCAAAATCTAGACAAGGTCACCGACTCAGATTCATCAACATTGCACCTCATAACGAATTTATCAAACTTTGCTATGTACTCTGCAACACTCCTATTTCCTTGAGTGAGTCTTTGCCATTGATCTAGGAGTCTTTGGTGGTAGGACATAGGAAGGTATTTCTCCCTAAGCCTAAGTTTCATAGCTCGCTAGGTCACTATGGGCACATCACCTCTCTGTCTAGTGAGTCTCTCAACGTTTCTCCGATATAACCTAGCTTGGCGCACAAGTTTAAGCTTTGCAAACTTACACTTACGCTCTTCACTCATCTCAAACCAGTCAAAATACTGGTCCATCTCACCTTCCCAATCAATGTAGATCTTAGGATCTAAAATTCCATCAAAGGTGGGAGCTTCCAGCCTAATGTTCTTCATGGTTCGGTCATCTTGATCAAAGTGAATTGGGGTGGGTCTCCTGACATTGGGTTCATAGTTAGGCTCATGATGGAATCTCCTTGGGTTGGGATCGATGGTTTGATCAGGGTGGGGTCCTCTAGGAATTGGATCATAAAACTGATCTTGGGGAGCTCTCCTAGGGTTTGTTTCGTAGAGAGGGTTTTGATATGGAATCCTTCTAGGGTTCAATGGGGTCTCGAGTTCAGGTGCAAGACTACGCTCAGGCTCAGGCTCAGTCTAGGCTTCATGATTGCTTTCAGGGATTCTTGCCTCTAACTGATCCAACCTAGTAGTGATGTAGGCTAACTGCTCATTCATGTCTTGGTTGGTTTGTGCCACATTCTGATTTGTTTGGGCCAATTGCTCAGTTAAACTCTTAGTCAGTTGGGCCACTTGATCATTTAGGCCTTTGATCAAATTCCCTAAGTTTTGGTCCATGGCTACACTTGACTGGGCTTGGATTGGTGAATATGGTGTCCCTGCTCTAGTTGTCATGCATGCAAATGGACTCAAGTTCGAGCTAAGATTTCCTAAATCTATAGAACAAATTAGAAGTCTAATTAAGTGAACCAACTAGCTAGTAGTACTTATGGGACTTAGCCAGGTAGGTGGAGGGGAGTGAAGGTCCCTGATTGCCAACTTTAGACACCAATCTGAGATTGGCCAGGTAGGTGGACCAAATCACAAGCCCTGATGCACCAATCCTAGACACCAAGCCAGTAAGCACACACCAATTAGCTGACACAGTTAACTTGACCCTAACCTGAACCCAACTTGTTGGTGTCCCTAACCCACTAGGGCAATTAACGTTCTACTCAATTTTAATTAACGGGCTGGGATCGATATGCTGGTTGGTGATTTTTGGGCTAGGGAAGGTGATGAAACCCTGACCCTATGTCAAATTGATGCCCTTAATTTGATTTCTCATGAGATGAATGAAATGCAAAGGTGCTGCAGAAGTGTGTTGCAGTTTGAAAGTGGTGTGGAAAAAGTGATGAAAAAAATGTCCAAGAATTCTGAAAAATTCACAGAGGATTCTTAACTTATATGTTTCAATGCAAATGAAAGGAATTTTAAAACTAAAATCTGTACTACTCTAAGCAGATCCTACAAATGAGGATAAATAAAAAGGACAGAACAGAACCCTAATGACAGTGTCGAACTGCAAAAATTTTTATTTTTTTATAATTTTTTTTTTATGATGAAATTTAATATGGTGATAACTGACTTAAAAAGGAACAAGAAAAAAAATATTTCAACAAAAAATCAGTGACTTGCCTTTGGAGCTGCAGACGGATTACAGTAAATAGATGCAATTTTTTAGAAAACAGAACCTAATCAAACAAGTGCAATGGCTTACCCAAACTTCAATCTAAAAAATTCACGTCCGGCCAGGGGCTAATTATTCCCATGGGTTGTGATAGTGTACTGGAGTACACCTGCTCAGGAGGCGTGAATTTTAGATCTTGCTTGGATTTAAAGAGAACTATTCTACCCTAATGCAACCATGCTCTGATACCAAGATGATGCGGCAAGCATATGATTAATGTTTAGATTATGATTTGTAGAGCAATGAAACCTAATTACACTAGCATTGTACTCATCATAATAAGACTTAAGGATTACAAGAAATGAACTTTTACTTGATTAGACACAATCCTAAACTAAGAAGGAAGAAGATCTAGATAATAGGGGCTAATGATTATGGACTTACCTTGATGAGCTTTCCAACCTTCTTTTGATTCATACCTTGAAACTACCAACGCTCTGGACTGGAGGACTTGGATAACAAAGATCAGAACTCTAGACTTGGACTTCAGTCTGTCGGTTCATTGTCAAGGGGGAACCCGGTTCTCAACTCAAAGACTTCGAAGGACCGTGCAATTGAAGATCAAAGGTTAAGGAAGAAAGAGACAAATATAAAGAAAGGTTGGGAGGATTTGTGAACAAAGAAGAAACTGCAGAAGATCTGGCCGACTCCAATGCCTTCGTCTTGTACTGGAATGGTGAGTTGCTTGGAGAAAAAAAAAAAATTGACTTTGGCATGGAGGAAGAAACTTTCACACAAGAACACAAGACAATTTGCTTCAAAACTTCACTTGTATTTCATTCATCTTCAATCCCTTTTTACAATAGGCATCCAAGGATTTTAATAGCCTCACAAAGCTAGCTTTTGAAATTTAAAAACTCCCCAAATTGAGAGGATTACAAGGGGGTTGGAGGATTTGATGGAGGGTTTGGAGGGATGTGGGGGGAGTTGGAGGATTTGGTGGAGGGCTTGGAGGGATGTGGCCGACCTCCTTGAATTTGAATCTCCCTTGTTGGCGCCCAAAGGGTGATGAAGTGGTTGGTGAGGTGGCACCTCTGGCTGATGACATGGCATGGTGAGGTGGTCTTCTAATTTCAAGATGACATGTGGCGCCACGTGGTCCTAGTTGATGATCCTTTTCTCTTGCTTGGTAGTGTGTCTTCTCTTCTTCATGGGGTCAAATTTTGGGGTCCAGAATTTGAGTCTTGTTGCTGGCTTTCATGGCTTTAAGACTTGAATAGACTTAACTCAACTGAATTAGACTTAACTCAACTGACCTAGACTTTAAAACTTGAAATGGACTTACAGGAAATGAAATTTTAAAAGTAATTACAAGACTCAATAAACACTCTTGATTTGAAACTCAAAATTAATTACATGACTCTTAAAATGGAAATGACTCCTGAAAAGGAAATAAAACATTTTTGATCTAAAGGATACAAGATAACCTAATTATCTTCGATCCAAATTGGGATAAGGCTAACCTTGTTGGAGTGAAGTTTCTTTCGGTTTCTGGTGTCCACACCAGGAAGGGCTCCTAGGTTCAACCGGCCGTTTACCCTTCCCTCCCTACTGGGAATAGTAAGATGCAGTGTGGTCGGTATGCTATAAATGATCCTAAAACTCTCTACCCTATCTCGGGTCATGGTCGTGGTGATGTCATAGGGACCTGGTTCCCTATTCCCACGGGCCAAGCTCCGACTACCAGAGGCCATTCTAATGGAAGCTATAGAGGGGAGAAAGGATGGGTGTGGAACTGACCTAGTGTTCTGGTTTCCTAACAGAGCAAGTGCAGCGGGGAAGAGGGATTATTTCTCCTCGAGTGCAAACACAGTGGAAAGCTCCCTTCAGGCCTCCTTCCCCTCCTTTTATAGGCACTGAGGGGCCACTTCCCAGCGCTCCTCGAGCACCGCAATCCAACTACAGGCGATGCAACTTCTTGATTCGACGAGGAAGCCAAGGGGATGCATCGTATAATGTCTAATCATGATCCACGTGACCGTCCAACCATCGGTGAATGGATTGCTCCGGACGCTGCACCAACCGCTCGGATCTTGCCACGTCGACCATGTCGCGTCAGGAGCTCGACGGGTGGGCATTTTGGGCTGGCAGCCCATCATTACACCATACCAACATTAACTGCCTCTCCTACCATCGCCAATACGGTGCTGACCCCAGTCCAGGGGCAAAAATTTGGAGCAGAAGATGGCCGGCCACAGCATGTCGGATCAGATTCGCAATCATCTCAAGCACTGGCGTATTAATTGCCAAGCAATGCTCTCATCCTTCGAAGCTGCATAACCGCTCGAAGGCCAAGAGCAAGGGGGCAACTGTTATACTCGACAGGCTCATCACCAAACCGGACCGGCCTCTTGCTGTGGTCCGACCGGATCGCTCTTCTGAAGCTCCGACGGATGCTCTCCTTCGAAAGTCTGACCCACTGAAGTAGAGGTCCGAATGACCCACTTCTGCTAAGGTCCGGCCCACCTGCTCCTGCTGAAGCTCCGACCCACTTCCGTTGAGGTCCGAAGGACCTACTTCTACTGAGGTCTGGCCCACTGCTCTCCTTCGAATGTCTGACCCACCGAAGTAGAGGTCCGAAGGACCCACTTCTGCTGAGGTCCGACCCACTGCTTTCCTTCGGAAGTCCGACCCATTGAAGTAGAGCTCTGAATGACCTACTTTCGTTGAGGTTCGACCCACCTGCTCCTGCTATAGCTCCGACGAACGTTCTCCTTCGGAGGTCCGACTAGCCCTTCCCAGTTGAGGGCTGACCAATTCACTTTGAGGATCTAGGAAACTCGAGAAGCCTCTTCCAACTGGTACCAAAATTTTGCCACATCAGCACCACTACTCCACTATTCCCACGATGTTACCCTAACCGGGTGCCACATGGCCACTCTCCAAATTCTCCTAGGGGCAGATCAGTCTTTCTTAGATTCTCCCCTAACAGGTTTTGGACTGTTACGCGCCTATATAAGGTAACTGGGGCATCTCGTTTTGAGCTAAGTACACTCTTCCCTCTTCATACACTATCTTGTTCATTCCTCCATTCTATTGCCCTCAAGCTCCTACTAACTTAAGCATCGGAGTGTCCCCCGCCGGAACACCACCGGCCCTTGGAGACTTTGTTGCAGGTCGACTGGGAGAAGAGCGCTCCAACCCAGCCATCCGACCCTGATTCAGGAGAAGTTGTGGTAACAGAAGGTTTATGAATTTTGATGAATGGTGACCACCAAAGTAGTCCGTTCATTAAAATTTTTAAAATTCTTCTGTAAGATATTTAGAAAGGATTGTATAATATTATATATTGGAGAGAGATATCTTATATTGGTCATTTTTTTTTAAAAAAAAAGTTTTATTGCATTGGACCAAAGGGCTTTCATTAAAATAATGCTTATAAAGATTTTCTAGCATATATTATATATATTTTTCTATTGATTAAATGCATAAAGATTGTTTAGGAATTAGTATATTTTATTCAATAGAATTAATACTCCCATTATGATGACTCTGACTGAAATAAAATATGAAAACTGAAATTGTGCTAGCACTAAGCATGATGGAATATAAATATTACATTATGTAATGATGTTTCATCTTAGGTGTCTTATAAGAGTACTCTAGAATAAAACTGTCTACAAAAATAGTAAAGAGTTAATCATTTTATTTATAATATATTTATATAATTCGTTCCATTTTTATTATTGTATTTAAGAATGGTGATCTAATATAATTTTTGATCTTATTTGTGAAAGATATGTAGAATCTGATAAAAGAAAGTCTGGATAGCTAATGGATAGATAAATTAATGTGAGATAGATGGTATGATGGTGTTAGAGAGTATTGTACCTAAACTTAGTATTATGAGATTTCTATCTTTAATACATTGCTTACTTATCATATTTTTAGTTTTCCTGCTATGCGGTTCAATGAACTTAAAACCAAATAAGTAAAATAATTAATAATCATATCCTATTTTATTAAGAAGTTTTAATACTTTTAAGAAAAATATAAAAGTATTGATATAGTGTATTAGTCACATTCTAGGATTCCATACATAATAAACAAATAGTATTATTAAATATTTATATAAGTATGTGATAGTTGTTTAATATACCATACTTGAAATTTCTAAGCAAAATGATGTGACTGAGAGGCAAAGCACCTTTGAAAGACATGGTATGAAGTATGATGAGTTGGTAAAAAGTATAAGATCCTAAAGAACTGTCATCTATATTTTAAATAAATTCTTGGTAAAAAGTATTATAAGATATTTTTTGAATTAAAAGTTGGTAGGAAGTCTAATATTATTCAATTTTATATTTGGGACTGTCCTGCAATATTTAATCATTGATAATCCATTATCAAATAAATTTTAATTTTGTAATAATATGTCATTTATTTTGGTTATCCAAATAATTTTAAATGAATATAGATTTTACTATCCTAATAGAGGTATAAAAAATGTTAAGTCAAATCATACCATGTTTGTAGATTCTAATTTACATGATATTAGATGCTCTTATACTAGAAATATGACATTGAAAAAAAAAAGTTGTTGCTCTATATTTTTTATTTATGTAAATATTATATTTCATCCTACTAGAGGACAGTGGGAGAGCAACATCAAATATACAAACTAATTTTAGTACCTCCATTACTAGTTGATGTAACACTAGTAAAGAAATCATATAATAAAAAATGAAAATATGTAATTTCTTATAACAATTTGATTTCTCAATATATGAATAGATGGAGGGTTTGTTTCATAGAAAGGTATAAAAATAGAATTTAGTGACATTATTTGAATATATAAGCAAAGTTTTTGGCATATTGCAAAGTCACAATTCATATTGCTTTTATTATGGAAACTTTGTCCTAAAATTTATAATTATTGATTCTATTTTAAAATCACTTAAAGTTTATTATAATCATAGTGCAGCTATATTCTTTAAAGGAACAATAAAAGTTTTCATTATCTCTATCTATAAGAAGATAGAATATTTGATAGTCAAAGATTTTAATTAAATGAAGATATTTATAAAATATATAAAGTCAATATTTACTGATCTCCTAATCAGATAAATAAGATCCATAGTTTTTATGAAATCTATCAAAAATATGGATATTTTAGAATATTTTAATTTTTTGGATTAGTGGGAGTTTGATATATTTTGATGTATTTATATATTGACTTGATTGACAAATTTTATTTGTATTTGATTGTTTTAATTGATGGATTGTAATCTAAGGACATATAAGTGTTAAGTGCATATGTATAAAGTCTGTGTTGATTGATCATCTGACAAAGTATTTGAAGTCCATATGCTTTATAAAGTATATTAAAAATATGGGCATATTAAATTTTTTTATTGTCTTGGTTAGTATGAGTGACTTTATATTTATGCTTTATTATTATAAAGCTTGATTTCATTTAACATATCTATCATGAGTATTTATATACATTATTGTCATGATAGTTGATTGATTTTATTTCTATATGGTTTAAATGTATATGCGAAATAAAATACAACATAATATCTCAAGAATGTTCTTTGTCTTGATAGTTATATGGATATATCTCATTTGATAATTAAAAGATTTTATTGTATTTGAAGATATACAGCTTCTTTTAAAATCATGGAATTTCTCTAGCTTGTAATAAAATATGTAGTTAAAGAGAAATCATGATTGATGGTACATTTATTTAATTTCTTTTGATTATGAGGTATCTTTTTTGATTATGTACCCATTGTATAAAATTGAGACCAGGTGTCGAGCCTTAGATATATTATACTGTCTTGTCATTGATACCATTTTTTATGTATGTAAGACAGAATGGCGTGTTGTTTGATACCATTAAAATCTTTCTTGCTTATTTTATTTTTCAAGCATGTTGAAGAAAAATTAGAGATCTGACAATGAAAGTAACATATTTTGTTTGTATCATTTTGATGCTATTTTGTTGCTACACTGCCATATCAAGACTCATGTTGATAGTATTTATGATGCTTGTAATCATGGATAGATCTTGTATCGGATAAATGGTACAATGATTTCCATGATTCGGCATGATGAATATTGTTGGACCGAGTCATTTGTAAGTGCTATTTATTGATCATATATTTTAGTGGCCACATATTGTTTTCAATCCAAGAGTCATTTTGAAATAAAATATTTTTAAAATTATAATTAATGTTGTCCAAGTGGAAGAATATAAGAGTTTTTTCTTAATTTGGACTAACATTAATTATTATTTTTATGGTTTATTAAAAATAGATTGATTGTATAGTCCATGTTGATAGACATTTGTTAAGCTCAATGTTATGTGATCATTGTGTTTAGGCTAGGAATACCTTGTGTTGGTGTAGTTGAGATGGTACAGTGTAGACCTTGATCCAACTGGTCCGTGATGGAAGGGCCTATTAAGGTTTGCTTATTAATAATATACTAGGTCCCCTCTCCACTCCCCATGATGATATTATTATTCTACGTGAGATTTGTTCTCACGACTTGTCCTATCGAAGAGCCGCCTGACGAGAGAGGATGCTGAAGAGGACTTTACCGTCAGTATTCACGTGAGCATCGGATTAAGATTTGGGATTATGATGAATACAGGTAAGTATCCTAAATCTAAACCTTTTGGAGATTTGGTTATATAATAAAAATTATAGATCTATTATTTGTTCAAACCAATTTTGAAAAATAATATTATTTTTAGTATTCTAGAAATCATGCATAGGATCATGGAATTTCAGAAATTTTTTTAAAAAAGATACTTTAAGAAATATTTAATCTCTCACTTGAAATTCAAGGATGCTCCCCCCTTTGATTATATGATCAAAGATCGGTCACCAGATCAAGATCCATTTTTTTTTATAGAAATCTAACTGGCTGAATCTTGATCCTATTTGAGATTAAGGCGGAGGTCTACAAGATTAGAATTAATAAAATGATTAGAGTATAATAAGGCTTAAAATCCATACTTCTTGATTACAAAATACTCTAAAAATACTCTATGATCAATATATGAAACATGAAAAATGAAATACAATAATGGTATGATTTGACAATATCCAAGTTCCATTTTTCCTTTTATCGACTAACAATTGTACGGTCAACTAGAAAATGTGATGAGAAATATAATGATAAATTCCTTTTAGTCATTGATTACATTGAGGTTCAAATTTCATACCAAAACTCAACAGTAATCCTAGTAAATCTGAAAAAACGCACCTTAGTTGCATTTTAAGGTTTAGATTGAAAAGATGATAAAAATAGAAATATGTTAGAAATCATATCTTTCACTAGCCTTAACTTTTTCATGGAGAATTAGCGGGCATTGAGTTACCCTGACAAGGTTTCTAGGTCAGGATAGATCAACTGATCAACCACCACATAACTCTAACTAAGAAAAACTATCTTAAAACTCATGTCAAATGGATCACCTGCCTAATGTATTGGTCTCAATAAGCGCCAACCCTTGATAATATTCCATGTGCTATCAAAGGCTATGCCCTTTAGAAACCACACGGATCATTTCATAAATATCATGCCTTGACCCCAGCATCCGGTTCGGCCATGCGATCGACAGCACGAATCCTAGAATGCATCCTATAGATTGATATGGCAAAACTGCTGACGTGGAAACCATGTCGAATCCAACTGGGTGCCATGCTGGCAAAAGGAGTCACCTGGATGCGATGGCCAGGTGCGGCGCTAAGACCAAGCCCCTGGCCGAGGTCGAGTCCTCGACTGAGGTCGTGCTCCCGCCTTCTAAGCCCTTAACCGAGGTCAGCTCCCTTGAGGTCGAGCCCTTGGTCGAGATCGTGCTCCCGCCTTCTGAGCTCCTAGCCGAGGTCAACCCCCCCAAGGTCGAGCCCTCAGCCAAGGTCATGCTCCGGCCTTCTGAGCCCCCAGCCAAGGTCAGCTCCCCGAGGTCGAGCCCTCGATCGAGATCATGCTCCCTCCTTCGAGCCCCTGGTCGAGGTCAGCTCCCCCGAGGTTGAGCCCTGGACCGAGGTTGTGCTCCCGCCTTTTGAGCCCCTAGCTGAGGTCAGCTCTCCTGAGGTCAAGCCCTCGGTTGAGATCATGCTTCCACCTTTTGAGCCCCTGGCCGAGGTCAACTCCCCCGAGATCGAGCCCTTGATCATGCTCCTACCTTCTGAGCCCCTGGCCAAGGTCAGCTCCTTTGAGGTCGAGCCCTCGGCTGAGGTCAGCTCCCTTGAGGTCGAGCCCTCGGTCGAGGTCATGCTCCCGCTACTTAAGGCCAAGTCCTTGGTCAGAGTCAACTTTTTCTTAAAAAGTCAGATCGTGTTGCCATTCCTATCAGAACCCCTACACCACCCGGAGAGACTAGCACCCCTATAGGGTGGCGCTCCACCAAGGCACGCCGCCTGCAACCCTTGAAGGATGGCATCTTTCCAGGGCACGTCGCTTGCAACCCCTGAGGGCTGGCTTCCCGCTAGAGCATGCTTCCTGTGGAGGAGCATCCTGCTGGAGCATCAGGCCACTCAGCCTACTATCGACACCTCCTGGGAATGGTACTCCGCTCGGGGCGTCGCACCCCTCAACCTACCATCTGCACCACCCGAAAGAGGAAGGTTTTTCCAGGAGTCTCAGACCTTGCAGCATCTCTCGTCAGATCAGTGCTCTGCCAGGTCTCCCCAAACATGGCGGAACGATGCTAGAGAGGGGTAGTTCCCTGTCGGGCTATCAGGCCCCGTGGCATGCCACGCACGCTCGCCGTGAAAGAGACGTGCACTCCTCAATACCCCACCAACATCTATGACAGAATTCCCTTATGGAGGCTACGGATCCTGTCTCCCTCTTGAGAGAGGAGGGAGGAATAGGCCTACATTTGGCTTGCATAGGGGGTTCCCAGGGAGCGCCAAGGGAGGGCCCTACACCCCACTAGACGTACGATGCTTCTATAAGAAACTCAAAGGGGCCTCCGGTGAAGGTAAGTAAGAGAGAGCAAGTGACAAGCAATAAAGAGCAGGAAACCAGCAGAGCCCTAAGGGCAGAAAAGATACCCAAGAGCTCCCCGAAGAGCTCCCACAGTAGTAGTCACCACTGCATATGCTCTCTCCATCCCAACTCTCCTTCTATCATCTCTTGAATCCTGTGAGAGTGGAGACCACTTCGGGATCTACCAAGGAAGATTTATTTTCCTTGATCATCCACTGACTTAACCATTGGAGTGCCCCCGCTAGGATCCCCGGCTCGGTCTCCTTTCTTTTGCAGGACCAAGTGCTCGTGGAAGATGCCAGGCAGAAATCTACCAACCGATGCCATGTAGGAGCTGCAGGCCATGGCAATCTAGGTGGCAACAGATTGGCATGCCAAGTAGGGGGCAGCCAGCGTAAGCTAGTCCCTCGTTGCCAGAGTAGTTCCGCCGGTGACATGGTGGTGATGCTTAGTCACGTAGGGGATCCTTCCCCCTGGATGACTTACACAGCCCAGAGAGGGAGCTCCCTGCTCTGCCATCGCCACCTTCGGTGGACCCATAGTTTGCTATGCTCGCCTAGCAGGTCCAGACCCTGACTGCAGTGGTGTGATAGTTGCATCGTCAACATCATCCTTAGCAACTCAGCAGCAGCCAGAGACCCTCGTGGCTCAAGCTACTGGACACTGTGGAAGCCTACGATCCTTCCAAGAAAGGCCATCGCACCCATGGACCACATCTCACCACCAGGGAAGCCTTCAGACCCCAAGAAGAGATAGTGGAGCAGCTCGGTTGACCGGGAGAGTCGATCTCCAATCTCGAACCATGTTGCCTCAAGGCATCACAAGCACCGCCATGGCAAGACCCCTCGGCATGGTCTCCTCTGACCCCTATCTTCCTCTCCTCCGACAGCCTCGGTAGAAGGTTCTATCGACGAGGCTATCAGGCATCAGGCTGAGAGATGCCTGGAGGAACAAGAGCATAAACTGACTAAGCTATCCTGTTAGTTTGCCAATCTGCAGGGCTCCTTGCATGAGCCTGCGGGCTACGACGCCCACCCTCCTTTTTTCCATAAGATCCAAGAGGAATCGATTTTCAGCCATGTTGACTCTGGTCTTGATTTTGATGATTGACAAAACATTTAAGTATATATGAGTACTAATGCATGTTAAAAGTGTTTAGTAGTTTCAGGTACTTGTTAAATGTTGAAAGATTGAAAAGATTGTCATTCAGTTGAAGAAGTCCAAATTTAGATGAAACATCTGCTCAAAGATGACTTCGATAGTTGAAGATTGCTTGAATGGACATATGAATTCAATACAAACTTGATTCATTACAAGTTCAGAAGTTTTTCTCAGTGATGTGTCGACTCAATGTGTCGACACATGACTCAATGTGTCGACACATGGACTGATACACAGAAAAAAAAATTTCGGCATGCTGAAGTATCGACACATGGAAACTAAGTGTCGACTCAAAGTGTCGATACATGAACAGTGAAGTGTCGACTCAAGGCCTGAGACCAAACAGAATACAGAACGGATAATTTCAAAGTTTGGTCATGTGTCGATTCAAGAAGAACATGTGTCGACCTAATGTGACGACACATGAAGAGGAAGTGTCGACACATGGAGTTCTAACAACAGTAACGGCTAGTTTTCTGAAGAACAAAACTTTTCCAAAATATTTGTAACGGCTAGTTTTTCCTCTCCAATGGTCTCTAACAGTCATTTAAGATTTGAGAGCTATATAATCAACACAAATCAAATGGGAGGCAATCCTTTGAGAAGAAAAGTTCCATACACCTTAAGGATTCATATTTTGAGAGAGTTGAGCCTTCAAGCATCCAATTTCAAAGAGAGCTTCTAAGTCCACAATATCAAGCTTCATTCAAAGGCTTCAACAAATTGAATACAAAGCTTCTTCAACATCATCCAAGAGCTTCAAAGAGATATTTGCTTTATTTTAGAAAGCTTTCATTGTTTCTTTATTTCAAACTCATATTTCTTGTAAGGGTTCTTGGTTAGCCTTTTGTAAAACCAAGTGAGGTTATTGGTAAGCCTTGGAAAACCAATTAGGTTGGTGGTTAGCCCGCAAAACCATAAAGGTTCTTGGTTAGCCCGGAAAATCAAGGAGGTTGTTGGTTAGCCTTGTGAAAACCAATTAGGTTCTTGGTTAGCCCATAAAACCAAGTGAGGTTTTGACTTGTGAGCCTTGTGAAAACAAGTTGGGTTTTGATTAGTGAGCCCGGAAAACTAATCGACTATAATCGGTTGAGATTATAGTAAATTTCCAAGGGGGTCTTGGGGAGTGGATGTAGGTGCCTTGGAGTACACCGAACCACTATATATTGTTGTATTTGTGCTTGCTTCTTTAGTGCTTATTTACTCTTGTGCATTTACTTTATTAATTCTGTTGCATATTATTTTGAAGCACACAAACACTTTGCCAAAACACAAGCATTGAATTGATCGAGCACATACTTGCTTTAGTTTATTGTAAATAGTTTGAAAGTTTTATAAAACCTAATTCACCCCCCCTCTTGGGTTGCATCATTTCTGGGCAACAAGCCGGTTGCATATAACCCAAGTGGATCCCTAAGATGGGACCACCAATATCCTGGACCACTTGGAGAGCTATAAGGCCCTCATGAGAGTCCAAGGGGCAATGGATGCCCTCCTCTGCATTGCCTTCCTGGCTATACTTCGGAAGGCCGCTCGGTATGGTGCACTCAGCTCGAGCCAAGGAGCATTGACTCCTTTGCATAATTAGAGAAGAAGTTCATGGCACACTTTGACACCTGTCAGAAGGTACCACAAGAAGCCAATAACCTCTTCTCCATCCACTAACAGGACCATGAGTCCTTGCGGGATTACGTGTCCCATTTCAAAGTTGCCACCCTGAAGATTTATAACTTGGATGAGCCTATCACCATGTTGGCACTAAAGAGGGGGCTTAGAACCTCCTGATGCGGGATGATCCTAAGACTACCATGATTGCAAGAAAATAGAAACTAATTTTTTTATAATTTTAATTTGCAGGCTAATATCCCGAAATCAAGTAAAGGGCAGCAAGTAAACTAGTAATGAAAGGATCAAACCTACCCGTATAAGAACTCATGCAAAATAATAAAAGAAAGGATCTCATAGATTGAGAAACCCCCGGTTAGGATAGCATACCTTCAATAAATCAGAAATTAGGAGGGGGAAGGATTTTACCAAGCACTGATTCAAAGATCCTGTCAACGAAGAGGTCACACAGCACTCGGGATTGTCGCTTGAAAGACAAGTCTTGAGTTCCTCGATTCAGGCAGCTATCTGAGATCGGTCCAGGAGGCGAAGAGGGCCTCCTCTTTGGAGGTGAATACCATGGGGGTCCTACAAGCATCAGAGGTCAGCAAGTAAACAAATAAGAAAGCAAAAGAAGAGAACTAGGGTTTGGGAAAGAGGGAATTAGGGTTTCTGAAGCTAGCGGCTGGAGGTTGAAGAAGACTCAGGCTGATGGTCGGCTAGGGCTCTCTTTCTTGGGATGGATTAGGGCTTGAATGCTGATGCTTTGGTTGGCCAAGGCTTGGAAGAACTAGGGTACTCAAGAGTCACTCACTCACTTCAAACACAAGAACACAAGGAACACAACTTAACAAAATTTCAAAAGGTTTCATTCATGAATAAAGTTGCTAACAAGAGGGGGAGGGGTGGGGTATTTATAGATGTTCTCTATGTCCTCTCCTAGTTAGGATAAGATTACAAAGTAGAGTGGGAGAGGGATTACAATTTGCTTAAAACTAGGAGTGTACACTTTGAATAAAAATAAAACTTGATCTCCTTGTTCTAATTGGATTTCCTCTCCTTCTTTGACTTGGTAAAAGGGCCTTCTTTGGGCTTGGACGCCAACTTAGAAGTGGGCTTGGACTTAGGGTAGCAAGGGGCGTCTCCCCTTTGGGCTTGGGTGCAAGGGCCTCCAGGTGGGCTTGAAACCTTGGGCTGGGGCTCCTAGAATATTCTCTGGCATCTTGGTTCTTGGAATCTTCATATGGGCTTGGGCTTGCTTTGCTCTGGGGCCTGGTGAAGGCTTTGAATGAAGCTCCTCCTCTTGTATAATTGGACTTGTACTGGACTCAAGTCACAGGACTCAATTGGACTAGTTGAGATAACTCAACTTATTACAAGACTTAATTCAACTCAAATCAGTTGAGCTAACTTGATTACAAAATTCTCAACTGGACTAACTTTATTACAAGACTTGATTACAAAATTTGACATATTATTAAGGATTCGAAAAAACCTAATCAGTAAACCAGATAGGCCTAGTAATCTATGTCGGATCCTGGTACCCCCACCAATTCTCCCGGGGTGGGAGGAACTCAACCTCGTCGAGTAAGGGTCAATGCGGCTCTCATATTGCTTAAGAATGTCTAGGTTGAGGTACTGCAGATCCTCTCGGGTGATCCACGAGTCCTTGGATTTTGGCCGACCTTGCCATCGGACCAAATACCGTGGATAGCCTTTGTTCCGGGTATTGATGGCTTGATCATCCAAGATGCGCTCAATCATTTCCTCACTAATAGGCTAGTTTGTAAGTGGACTCTTTCAGATGGGTTCACTCTCAAGGAAAGGATAGGCTCAAAGTGCTCGCTAGGTATCGTTGCTGGCTTCCGGTACTCCACAAGGTCTGAAATATTAAGGTAGAACTAATACATAATTCGGGTGGCAACTCGAGCACATAGGCATTGGATCCAGCTCTCTTCATTATTTTGAACGGTCCAGCTTTGCGAGCATGAAATTTCCTTACGGTCCCTAGAGAAAACCGCTTAGGTCTAAACCTGATCATCACATAAACCCCTGTAGAAAACTTTTTAACTCATTTTCGAGAATTAGCCAAGTTTTTATATAGTTCATTACTTATATTTATCTTTTGACTAACTTCCTGATGCAAATGCTGTGTAGAGGTCAGTGCAAGTGTAAACAGATGAATTAGGTCTGGGGACTTATTGGACTCAAAACCAACACTTAATAGACTCGACTAGGCATTCCTATCGGAGAAAATTTATTGGACTCTCTGGGTCTAAGCCTAATAGAATTTAGGTTCTCTAAGTCTGACCCTGGTTTGACATGCACATGAAAATTTATAATGAACTTCTAGTAAATGCCATAAGGTATACCAGAAGCAGGATACAAACCTAATATGTACAATGAATGTATGCAGTATGCTAATCTCAATAAAATGCAATCTAATGATCCTAAAATGTTGGAGATTTCTGGAAAGGGTAGAAAATAAGAGATGGAGTCAGGGTTAGTTTGGTAGGGTGGAAAGTAAGAAAAGGGGTTGGGGTCGGTCAGATAGAATAGGATGTAAGAAGGGATGCCAGGGATTAATCCTAGACTAATGAGATTGACCTTATAGATTTGATGTCTATTTACAGAGTCTATCTTATGGAAGAATGGGTCACTAATCTCAGGAAAATGATCAATTGGAGTCAAAAGACTGACTTCATCTTGAGGGTATTGATTTAAAGAGATCAGGTCCTTAAATTTTTCTGGTTCTTAGATCTCAGGACTGGGCTCTGTAATTGGGCTTTCTTCTAGTTGCTCCTTAGGTAAGAGTCTAATAATAGGGTTGGATTCCTCATCCTCTAACTGCTCTTCCACTACAGGTTCAGTCTGGGTGTGGTCAGGATCAACTAACTTTGGGTTGGCTTCTATTTGGGTATCTACCTGGTCAACTAATTTTGGATTGGTTTCTACTTGGATATTTTCAGGGTCATCTAATTCTAGGTCATCTATAGGTATCTCTTCTTCTTCTTTCTCATACTCCTCCACTAAGCTCACATCAGCTTCATATATCTCCTCTTATAGGTCATCCCAGTGAACCAATGGGATGGTAGGAGAGAGTCATCTAAGAAAAAATTGGCTAGGTCCTGGTTTCTGATTATGGGCACTACTCCTAGGAGATTTAGGTTGACTAAGGGGTAGTGGATTACTACTGGATTCATATCTAGGGATACTAACCTTATTGGATTCGGGTCGGCTAAAGGGAATTGGACTGGCACTAGGCTGATAGCTATGGATACTAATCCTATTGGTTTCTTGATTATTGGATTGGGTCATTTGGTTGATCTGAGTGGTCACTGGGCAAGCTGGTTTTGGATTTAGGTATTTGATTGGTTCATCTGGGTATTGGATTGGTCAAACCTAAGGTTCATCTGGGCTAACTGATTTTGGATTTGGTCAAACCGTTCAGTCAAGGTTTTCTTAAAAATCTCTAGACCGGGGTCCATGGTTAAGCTGGGTTTGGGTTTAGACTGTTGATATTTAGTTCCTAACTTAGTGGTCATGCAATCAATCAAACAAGTTGGTATGATGCAATCAAGCACATAATGGTTATTATGGACTACAGTTTGCTAGACCCTAGAGCCAAAACTGAATGGGTCTACTCAACTTACACTTAACTTAATAGCTAATCCTTCCACTGGCCAGGTAAGAGATGGGGTGGTGGGAGGCTCCCCCTGCCTGTGACAGGGTCCTAATTAAAAACCACCAGTCTACTTAGGGTGTTTGCTCTGGACCTCTAGCCTTAGACATCAGTTTTCAATAATAGCTAGTAAATTAGGTGCACTAGTTGGCCCACACAATTCGGACCCGACCTGTTGGTGTCTCTAAGCTCTCTAAAGCAATTAGGTTGATAGTTAATTTTAATTAAGGCTTGGGTTCTGATGCTGGGTGGTTGTTTTGAGCCCAAGATAGGTGATGAAATCCTGTCCTGATCTGGGAGAGTAAAATTGCCCTTAAGATTAACTTAATGATATGATGCACAGTCGATGAACCTAATGCAGTCTAAAAACAAAATATAAAATAAAATTTTTTGTCTTTTTATGAGGTGGCAAATTACATTTAAGTTGGTTAAGTTATAAAACAAAATTTGGCTTGGGTTGGGAGGGGTTTGGTAGTTGATTAAGTTAGGTTAAGTCAAGTATGCAGAATTAGCAGAAATTAAAATTTCTTTATTCGGATTTGATGCATAAATTAGCATAGGTCTCAATGTAGAAGAATTCTAAAAAATTTACAGAACAGAGATTGACATGCGAGGATGCTTTCTACCAAATTTCATGCAAAACAAAAATGGTATAATTATGCAAAACCTAGGGTTTCTAACTGGGTGCAGAAAAATTTAGATTTCCGGTTAAGGTTTCTAGCATGCCAATTTTTTTTTATAATTTTTGGTTCTGTAAATCTGAGAAAAATATCAGTAAAATAGATGACTCAATATATATGATGTGATGCAAATTTCAGAGAAAAATAAAATACCTAAGATGGTGAATCAGACCGAAAACTCGGACCACTAATGTAGATGATAAGATACAGATTTTTGTTAGGGTTTATTTTTTACTATTTTTTTGTATATTTTTGGACCTGAGAAATTCCAAAGAATAAGATAAAAATATAGGACAAAATATAGGATATTCACCATGAAAATCAGAAAAAAATAAAAAAGTTTTATAGGGGAAACAGTCCTATGTTTTGAGGGGTTATGCAGAATTTAGGATACAGAAATCTAAACTAAGATGCAAGAACATGCCCTAAACTGTGCTCTGATACCAAACTGATATGGGATGATCCTAAGACTACCATGATTGTAAGAAAATAGAAACTAATTTTTTTGTCATTTTTTTAATTTTAATTCGCCGGCTAATGTCCCGAAATCAAGTAAAGGGCAGCAGGTAAACTAGTAATGAAAGGATCAAACCTATCCACATAAGAACTCATGCAAAATAATAAAAGAAATGATCTCAGAGATTGAGAAACCCCCGGTTAGAATAGTGTACCTTCAACAAATCAGAAATTAGGAGGGAAAAGGATTTTACCAAGCACTGATTCGAAGATCCTGTCGATGAAGAGGTCACACAGCACTCGAGATTGTTGCCTGGAAGACAAGCCTTGAGTTCCTCGGTTTGGGTAGCTATCTGGGATCGGTCTAGGAGGCAAAGAGGGCCTCCTCCTTGGAGGTGAATACCACGGGGATCCTGCAAGCATCAAAGGTCAGCAAGTAAATAAATAAGAAAGCAAAAGTAGAGAACTAGGGTTTGGGAAAGAGGGAATTAGGGTATCTAAAGCTGGCGGCTGGAGGTTGAAGAAAACTCAGGCTGATGGTCGGCTAGGGCTCTCTTTCTTGAGATGGATTAGGGCTTGAATGTTGATACTTTAGTCGGCCAAGGCTTGGAAGAACTAGGGCACTCAAGAGTCACTCACTCACTTCAAACACAATAACATAAGGAACACAACTTAACAAAATTTCAACAAAGTTTCATTCATGAATAAAGTTGCTTACAAGAGGGGAAGGGGTGGGGTATTTATAGATGTTCCCCATGTCCTCTCCTAGTTAAGATAAGATTACAAAGTAGAGTGGGAGAGGGATTACAAGTTTGCTTAAAACTAGGAGAGTACACTTTGAATAAAAATAAAACTTGATCTCCTTGTTCTAATTGGATTTCCTCTCCTCTTTGACTTGGTCAAAGGGCCTTCTTTGGGCTTGGACGCCAACTTAGAAGTGGGCTTGGACTTAGGGCAGCAAGGGGCATCTCCCCTTTGGGCTTGGGCGCATGGGCCTCCAGGTGGGCTTGAAACCCTAGGCTGGGGCTCCTAGAATATTCTCTGGCATCTTGGTTCTTGGAATCTTCATATGGGCTTGGGCTTGCTTTGCTCTGGGGCTCGTGAAGGCTTTGACTGATGCTCCTCCTCTTGTATAATGGACTTGTACTGGACTCAAGTTACAGGACTCAATTGGACTGGTTGAGATAACTCAACTTATTACATGACTCAATTCAACTCAACTCTGCTGAGCTAACTTGATTACAAAACTCTCAACTGGACTAACTTTATTACAAGACTTGATTACAAAATGTTACACATTATTAAGGATTCGAAAAAACCTTAATCAGTAAACCAGATTGGGCCCAGTAATCTATGTCGGATCTTGGTGCCCCCACCACCTCCCATCTCACCTACTCCCTAGATAAGAAGCCCCCAAAGACCTACTCCAAGCTCCTCCTTCGGGCCCACAAGTACATTCGTGCAGAGGAGGCAGACCGTACCAAGAGAGAGTTAAACGGGAGACCCTTGAAGAAGCACCGGGACACACAGACCTAGGGTGACCCCGAACCTTCAGACGGGCTCGAAGCCAAAGAATACCCCTGTCTAGGAAGAAAGATACATTGCTCTCCTCGCCCCAAGCCCCAAGATCCTCATGGAGATCGAGGACGAACACTACCTGCATCGCCCTCCCACGCTAAAATCATTCGATAGTCGAGACAAGTCAAAGTACTACCAATTTCACCACGATCATGACCACTGAGGAATGCCATCATCTCAAGGAGATCGAAGATCTAATAAGAAGAGGCTACCTCGAAAAGTTTATGGGGGGCAAAACTCTAGCAGAACCCCAGGCACTCGCGACTCTTTCTCATGTCGATAACCAGCCCACTGAAAGACCGGTGGGCATGATCTCCTGGGGGAGAAAGCGCACCTCGAAAAGGACCAGGGCGGGGGAAGGGTCTGAGAATGTACTCCCCTTTATGAGGAAAAGGGGGACCGGGATGGAATATGAAAATAATGTATTGTTATCATTGAAATGACGATATCTAAGCATCCTGTAAAATGGATTATGGTCGATAGTGAAAGCTCGACTAATATCCTTTTTATGATGCCTTCTCTAAGATGAATTTGTCTCCTACCCAGCTAAAGCCAGTGCATACCCCTCTGGTTGGTTTTACTAGAGATTCGATAGAGGTTAAGGGGGAGATCACCCTCCCAGTCACCATCCTGACAGAGTATAGTCATGATGACTTTCACGTCGTCAGGCTTTCTTCAGCTTACAACATGATTCTTGGCCATCCTAGGCTCAATTTGCTCACATGGTCATATCTACCAAATGGCTTCTAGTTCAATTCCTGACCTCCTATGGCTAGGAAAGATGAGGAGGACCCCCAACCGGTTCAGCACTGCCTGCAAATCGTACCCGAGGCCAAAAGCACCGGGGAGGACCCTATCACTGACGAGCTCAATCAAAAGGTGCAGGATGCCAAGGGTGGCCTAGTCGAGCACTGTTGTCATACCCCTCGACACAAATCCTTCGAAGATTGTACAGGCAGGAGCCTAGCTACAAGAGGACGAGAAGGCTTGCCTGCTAAGTTTCCTCCGGGCGAATGTGGATGTTTTATCTGGACTGCGGTAAACATGCCAGGAATTCCTTCTGATGTCATTACTCACAGGCTGAACGTCGACCCGAAGTGCCACCCAGTCCGGCAGAAGAAGAGGAGCTTCACTCCGAAGAGACAAAAGGCAATTAATGAAGAGGTGGAAAAACTCTTCACAGTCGGCTTTGTCCAGGAAGTCCAGTACCCCTGCTAGCTGGCGAATGTGGTCATGGCCAAGAAGGCCAGTGAGAAGTGGAGGATCTGTATAGACTACACCGATCTCAATTAAGCCTACCCAAAAGATAGCTTTTCCCTTTCGAAGATCGATCAACTGGTGGATACTAATCAGGGCACCGCTACTCACCTTCATGGATACATTTTTGGGTACAACCAGATCTGAATGCACCTAAAAGACAAGGAGAATACTATCTTTATTACAGATCGAGGGACTTACTGCTATAAGATGATGCCATTCAGTTTGAAGAATGTTGGAGCCACATACCAGCCCTTGATCAATAAGGTCTTCAAAGACTAAATCGGTCGCAACATACAGGTCTACATGGATGACATGCTCGTTAGGAGCAAGCCAGAGTCAGACCATGTCACGAACCTAGAAAAAGCCTTCCAAAATCTTTGCCTTTACCAGATGAAGTTAAACCCAGCTAAGTGCACCTTCGACATAGCCCCTAAAAAACTCTTAGGCTTTTGGTCATCCAAAGAGGAATTGAAGCCAATCTCAAGAAGGTCCAGGCGATCATCGACATGGAACACCCTACCTTAAAGAAGCAGGTTCAACACCTGACCGACCGGATTACGGCCCTAAGCTAGTTCATCTCGTGCTTTGTCGATCGCTGTTTGCCTTTCTTCAAGGTGCTGTGCAAGATTTATGACTTCACCTGGATGAAGAGTGTCGAGAAGCCTTCGAGCAGCTAAAAAGGTTCCTCGTATCTCCACCACTGCTCTCCAGATTAGAGGATAGAGAGAAACTCCTCTTGTACTTAGTGGTCTCCCTAGGGGCTGTCAGTTTAGTGCTAGTTCGCACGGATGGAGACGGGATCTAAAGGCCAGTGTACTATACCAGCAAGCTCTTCCAGAATATGAAGACTAGGTACACCCACTCTGAAAAAATAATTTTTGTGCTAATTATGTCTACTCAACATCTCAGGCCATATTTTCAAGCCCATCCAATCGCGGTACTCACCAACCAATCCCTGAGGGCCATCTCTATTATCCAGACACATATAGGCATCTAGCTAAATGGGCACTGAAGCTTAGTGTGTTCGATATCACCTACTACCCGAGACCATCTCAAAAGGTGCAAGTGCTGGTCGACCTTCTTGTAGAATGCTCCTGCATGGGCGAAAAGCCAGAACAACAAGCCTCTCTTGAGTGTCCCACAGAACTGCCAACTGACGAGATAGCTTGGGCCCTCCACGTGGACAGTGCATCCAATGCTGGTGGAAGTGGAGCCGGCCTCATCCTTGCCAACTCCGATGGGGTCATGGTCGAGTGCGCACTACGCTTCCTATTCAAAGCTACTAACAACTAAGCCGAGTATGAAGCACTCCTTGTGGGATTAAGGATATCCCACAAGCTGAGTGTGTCGAGCCTAAGAGTCTTCACTGACTCGTAACTAGTTGCGGGTCAAGTCTCGGGAGAGTTTGAAGCCCGAGATCCTCAGATGGCAAGATACCTGAAGTGGGTACATTCGAGCATGATAGGGTTCCAACATTTCAGCATCTCCCACATTCCTCGTGGAGAGAATGCCTGCATCGATGCTCTCTTTAGGCTTGCAACTCTGGTGGCCTCATTGTTGGGACATGCCTACATCGAATACCTGTAGGCTCCCAGCTATGAAGTGTCTGATGAAGTCAAGCAGGTCACTCCTGAGCCTAGTTAGATGGAACACTACATCAGGTATATTACTGATGGTACCCTTCTCAAGAACCGTGTGGAGGTCGGCCTCCACAAGAAGAACGCCGTGCGCTTCGTGCTGATGGAAGGGTAGCTCTACCGAAGGTCCCACTCTTACCCACTCCTGAAATATTTGAGACCTTCAGAGGTGGCCTACGTGGTCCAGGAGATACATGAAGGCCTCTGCGGGAACCAAGTGGGGGGTAGGATGCTAGCATACAAATCCCTCCGACAAGGATATTACTGGAAGACTATGAGGGAAGACATGGCTGATTTCGTAAAAAAGTGTGATCGTTGTCAATGGCATGCTTACATCCAACATCAGCCGGCTATGCCACTCTCTCAGCTCTCTGCTCCTTGGCCGTTCATCCAGATGGAATGGACATCCTGGGTTCCTTTTCCCTTGCATCTGGATAATAGAGGTACCTGATTGTGGCCATCAACTACTTCACCAAGTGGGTCGAGATCGAGCTGCTAGCACAAATCACTGAGGCTAAGGCCAGATCTTTTCTATGGAAGTCGATCATTTATCATTTTGGTCTCCCCCATTCGATCATCACCGATAGTAGGAGATAGTTCGACAACCAAGCATTCGAGGAGTTCTACGCTGACTTCAACATCCATCACCGCTTCACCTCGGTGGCTCACCCCCAGACCAACGGAGAGGTAAAGTTGACCAATTGGACCATCCTGCAAGGGCTCAGCACCAGGCTAGATGAGGCCAAAGGCCGATGGGCTGAGGAGCTCCCCAATGTACTTTGAGCCTACCACACCATGACTTGGACGGTAATATGTGAGACACCTTTCAACCTTGTCTTCGGTTTTGAGGATGTGATTCCGGTGGAGATGGATCTACCCACACTACGGGTAGAGCAACATGATGAAGCTGAGAATCCATCTCGCCTTCTTCTCAACCTAGACCTGTTGGAAGAGACAAGGGACAAAACTCGGCTCCGCATGGTGGCTTATAGACAACAGGTGGTCCGGTATCATAATTCCCATGTGAAATCGAAGGCCTTCCACCCGGGTGACTTGGTCTTGCGGTGAGATGAAGTCTCACAGTCGGGGGAATGTGGCAAGCTTTTCTCGAACTAGGAAGGTCCTTATAAGATGGTCGAGGCTCTCCCTCATGGAGCCTACTACCTCGCTGAACTCGATGGCACTCAATTCTCCCAAACTTGGTACACCAATAACTTAAGGATGTATTACCAATGAGGTAAGACTTTCTCTCATCAATAAAAGCTTCTTTTTGGTGCAACACTATTTTTTGCCTATGTAGGAACTCTATCCATCAGATTTTGAATTTGACAATGGCAAGTTGGGAAACTCCAGAAGTCCCGTACTCTTTCCGTCTAACTCTGAGTTTGGTGATAGCAAACCAGGAAACTCTAGAAGCCCCGCATTCTATCCGTCAAACTCTAAGTTCGATGATGGCAAGCCGAGAAACTCTAGAAGCCCAGCATTTTATCCATCAAACTCTGAGTTTGGCGATGGCAAGCCAGGTAACTCCAAAAGCCTTGCACTCTATCCATCTGACTCTAAGTTTGACGATGGCAAGCTAGAAAACTCCAGAAGCCTTGCATTCTATCCATTGGACTTTGAGTTTGATGATGGCAAGCCGAGAAACTCTGGAAGCCCCGTATTCTATCCATCGGACTTTGAGTTCGGTGATGGCAAGCCAGGAAATTTTAGAAGCCCCACACTCTATCCAACTGACTCTGAGTTCGATGATGGCAAGCCGGGAAACTCCAGAAGCCTTGTACTCTATCCGTCGGACTCCAGTTTGGTGATGGCAAGCCGGGAAACTCTAGAAGTCCCGTACTCTATCTGTCTGACTCTGAGTTTAGTGATGGTAAGCCGAAAAACTCCAGAAGCCTTGCATTCTATCCATTGGACTCTAAATTTGGTGACGGCAAATCGAAAAACTCTAGAAGCCCTGCATTCTATTTGTCAGATTCTGAGTTTGGTGACGGCAAGCTGGGAAACTCCAGAAGCCCCGCACTCTATCCATTTGACTTTGAGTTCGACGACGGCAAGTCGGGAAACTCCAAAAGCCTCGCATTCTATCCATCGGATTCTAGTTCAGTGATGGCAAGCCAAAAAATTCCAGAAGCCCTGCATTCTATCTATCAGATTTTGAGTTCAACGATGGCAAGCTAGGAAACACTAGAAGCCTCGCATTATATCCACCGGACTCCAAGTTCGGCGATGGCAAGCCAGGAACTCCCAGAGCCTTGCACTCCAACCTGAAAGACTCTCGATCCGATAGAGATGGTTCACAAAATCTCTAAGGTTCCTTTGGCCACCTGCCAGCTCTTGAATTAGGCAGGATGAGCCAAAACTTTGGAGGCCTTAAGATTGGCAACCATAGTAGGGATTCATTTTTGTGCCAAGTAAAAAAAAGGAAGAAAGAAGAAGAATAAAGAAATAAAGAAATAAAGAGGAGTACAGTGGAGAACTCACCAAAGGAAAAGAAGTTTCATTGATGGAGAAGAGAATTTACAAGAAAAAGAACCCCTCGATAGGCTGGGAGGTTCTCTAAAATGTTTGCATACAAAAGTAAAAAAAGAGAAGAAAAAGAGGTGCGGGTCTTAGCGACGTTGCAGGAGCTTTGCCGGGACATCGGGGGATCTCACCGGCATCTTCTTGGCTCTCCGTCGGTGGGGTGGACATATCGAACGCCTCCTCAATGGGCGTCGTACCGGCCTCTTTAGTCAGTGCCTCCTCCTTCAAGTCACCGCCGCGTGGCGGGTCTGGGACAATGGCCTCCAGGTCTTGGTCGAGGTAGGCCAGGGCCACCATCGCCTTGCAGTCGGTGAACCCCTTGAGGAAGGAGTCCATCACTGCCTCCCATACCTCCTCGGTGAATTTGATCGAGGCCTTGAACCTCAGCACGACTTCCATGGCTTCCTTTTTGGTGGCCTCCATCAGCGCTACCACCATATTTGCCTTCTCTTCTGCCATCGAAGCCCGGGCCATCGCCGCTTCCAGGTGAGCCTGGAGGGTCTGGGACTGCCCCTCCAAGCATGCCACCTCTGCGATGGACTCCTCCGCCTGGTGGGTGGCCTTCTCCTTCTCGGCTACCAAGGATGCCTCGAGGTCTCTAGCCTGCCTCTTTACTCTGGTTGCCGACTCTTTCACATCGACCACCTCGATTCAAAGGCTCTTGGTCCGCTCCTCCAGAACCTGGACCCTCTCGGTCTGCATCCAAGCCTCCGCCTCCAGCACCTCTTTTGCTGGGCATCCCACTTGGCCCATGCCAAGCAGTAGTCCTGGATCAGGATCATGTCGGTGGCCACCTACAGTAATGGGAGTGTCAATGAAGCTAATACAAGCAATAATAAGAAGTAAGAAACAAGTGAAAAGAGGGGAAGACTTACTGTGAACAGCTTGGGGAAGATGCCCGTAATGGCGGCCGCTAGCTACTTACCACTCTTCTTACAGTAGTTGCATGGTTGAATGGTGAATTTGATCATCTGTTCAGCCAGCACGGTGTCTTGGGTGACCACTGCATTCAGCGATATTGTGATGGATACCTTATTCACCTCGAGAGTTATAGTTGAAGGGGCTGTCACCAGTCCCGGGGTGGATGAGGGTGGAGGCACCTTAGCTGCTGGAGGTGCGATTGCTGCTCCTGCTACCAGTGGTGGTGTCGGTCTCCCCCCCATCGTTGCCTCGGCCTCGACCTCCACCACCTCGCGAACCTCAATGGAAGAAATCACTGGCATGGCCCATACGGCCCTCTCTCTGGTAGCAGCGCTCGTGTCGGGCCCACGAGCCTGGTGCTGGGCCTGCGCTCTATATGAGGTAGGGGCCAGCCCAAGCCTCCTCTAGCCCGAGCCGGATGATGAACCTGCATTGGGCCCCCGTTCGGACTCAGCACAGGCCCTCTTTGATGGGTCCTCTCTGGGTCCGGGAGATGCATTCCTCTTCCGGGACATCTCCCGGATCTGATCCATCGAGAACTTCATGCCTGCAAGAAGAAGGAAATACCGGTTAGATTCGAAGCTAAAAGGAGTACTACAGAAAGAAAAGTATGGTTCATGGGCCTCACCCAAAGCTCGGATTGGGCTGACCCTAGCCTCAAACAAATTATGTTCGGCCAGCAAGTCCTGGAGAGGGGGGATGACAGAGGTGACGAGCTGGTCGTACACCTCTTGGTCTACAGCCTCCACCTGAGAATTTCGGTTTAGGGAGCAATCTGGGTCACTCCGGACCCAGTCGACTCCCTCGATCGAGACAAAGAAAATCTTGATCTTCCATCCCTTGATGGAAGAAGGAAGGTCAAACATAATGGCCCCCCGGCGGAGGGCCACAAACCACCATCCCTCATCGACGGGGTGGCACTTCAGGGTGAAGAAGATCCTGAACAGGAAATAATGGGGAACAGTCTCGTGAAAGTGACAGAGAATGGTGAAATAAGAAATGACCCTGATGGCGTTCAGGGTAAGCTGGGCTGGAACTAAGCGAAATTTTATTGAGGAAGGAAAGAAAGAAAGGGTGCAAAGGTAAACGAAGACCCCCGAGGAAAAAGTTCTTGTAAAGGACGATCCAACTCGGGCCACCGGATGTGACCTATTCCCTCGGTCCCATAACCAAGAGCCGGACAAAGTCTGGGATCCCTTAGGTGTCCCAAAGCTGAGAGAGATCCTCTTGGGTCATCACCGAAGCGATGCCAGAAGGACCAGCCGGACCTTGATCGATGGGAGGAATAGGAGGAGGAGGAGAAGCCCTAGGTTGACCTATGACAATTCCTGTCGACCAAGGACCCCTAAGGATGTTAGGAGGGACATCATCCTCCTCATCGGAGGATGGAGTCCTTGACCAGGAAGGCCCTGCTTCACTGGAGTGCCCCGAACGAAGGTATCTCCAACCGAAAGGATTCATCCTAAAAGGAACAAGAGGAGAAGCCTGGAGAAGGAAAACCTAAAGACTCTAACTAAGGACTCCTTCCATGCAAACCGAAGGAGGAGAAGAGAATAGCGGGGAAGACTGACTTGGATACCTTAGAGAGAAGGTCAAGACTAGGTAGAAAGGGCTCTAGTTCTCCCTGCAAGCTTGAAGGTTTGAAAGAGATGGTTAGGAAAAAAGTTTCCTCCCTTTCAAACGGTCTGACATCGTATCATGCTGATCGAAACGTGCATCCTTTCGATCCCTCAATCATCAAATGCATGCCACGTGTCAATATCTACTAGGAATGGTGCTTCGACATACCGAAGATCGCTTCGGGCCCGGTGCCAATCATCATACTCTTCTTGAGCCCGATGACGTGGCATCTTCTCATTGGTGTTGGGGCACGATTCATGAGTCATCGGCAATCGAAGCATCTAATGGTGCCAGATAAATATCCTTCCACATCAGCATCACCATAACTCCCTTTGCCTCGAGCGCAGCATTATGCTCGAGGGTCGAGAGTGGGGGGCAATTGATATGGCATAACCACTGACATGGAAGCCCTGTCATATCCAACCGGGTGCCATGCTGGCAAAAAGAGCCACCTGGATGCTGTGGCCAGGTTTGGTGCTAGGATCGAGCCCCTGGCCAAGGTTAGCTCCCCCGAGGTCGAGCTCTCGGTTGAGGTCGTGCTCCGGCCTTCTGAGTCCCTGGCTAAGGTCAGCTCCCTTGAGGTCGTGCCCTCGACCAAGATCGTGCTCCCGCCTTCTGAGCCCCTGATCGAGGTCAGCTCCCACGAGGTCGAGCCCTCGGTCGAGGTCGTTCTCCCACCTTCTGAGCCCCCGATCGAGGTTAGCTCCCCCTTGGTCGAGCCCTCTGTCGAGGTCGTGCTCCTGCAACCTGATCCCCTGGCCGAGGTTAGCTCTCCCTCGGTCGAGCCCTTGGTCGAGGTCATGCTCCCACCTTCTGAGTCCCTAGCCAAGGTTAGCTCCCTCAAGGTCGAGCCCTCGATCGAGATCGTGCTCCCGCATTTTGAGCCCCTGGTCGAGGTCAGCTCCCCCGAGGTCGTGCTCCCACCTTCTGAGCCCTTGGTCGAGGTCAGCTCCCTTGAGGTCGAGCCCTCGACCGAGGTTGCACTCCCGCTGCTTGAGGCCATGTCCTTGGTCAAAGTCAACTTCTTAAAAAGTCAGATGGTGTCATCGTTTCAATCGGAACCCCTGCACCATCTAGAGAGACCGGCACCCCTATGGGGTGGTGCTCCACCAGGGCACGTCACTTGCAACCCCTAAAGGATGGCATCATGCCAGGGCAGGCTGCCTGCAACCCCTGAAGGATGGCATCTTGCCAGGGCATGCCGCCTACAACCCCTGAGGGCTGGCATCCCACCAGAGCATGCCACCTGCAGAGGAGCATCCTATCGGAGCATCAGGTCACTCAGCCTATTGTCCGCACCTCCTGAGGAAGGGTACTCCGCTCGGGATGTTGTATCCCTGAACCTACCATCTGCACCACCCGGAAGAGGAAGGTTTTGTTAGAAGTCTCAGACCCCGCAGCATCTCCCACCAAATCGGTGTTCTGCCAGGTCTCCCTAAACATGGCAGAATGATGCCAGAGAGGGGCAGTGCCCTATCGGGGTGTCAAGCCTCGCTGCATACCACGCGCGCTCGCCGCGAAAGAGATGCACACTCCTCAGTACCCCACCTACATTCATGGCAGAATTCTCCTACAGAGGTTACGAATCCTGTCTCCCTCCTGAGAGAGGAGGAAGGAACAGGCCTATGTTTGGCCTGCATGGGGGGCTCCCAGGGAGCACCAAGGGAGGGCTCTACATCCCACTAGAGGTACGATGCTTCTATAAGAAACTCAAAGGAGCCTCCGGCGAAGGTAAGAAGAGAGAGAGCAAGTGACAAGCAACAAAGGGCAAGCAACCAGCAGAGCCCTAAGGGCAGAGGAGATACCCAAGAGCTCCCCAAAGAGCTCCCACGGCAACGGTCACCACTACATATGCTCTCTCCATCCCAACTCTCCTTCTATCATCTTTCGAATCCTCTAAGAGTAGAGACCACTTTGGGATCTATCGAGGAGGATCTATTACCCTTGATCGCCCACTGACTTGACCATCGGAGTGCCCCTTCCGAGATCCCCAGTATGGGTCTCATTTTTTTAGTTTTGTAAAGAATTGAATGATTGAGAGAGTGCCTGAGAGAGTTTTTTTTAATATATATCTTTCTTAGTTGAGAAGTTTTTTTCCTTTTGTAACTGTATGTGAGAATAACTACCACTTCATCTCTTCCATTTTTTTAATTTTTTTATAATAAATAATGGATCGGTCACCCATTATAGGTGGATTGGTGTGGACACCAGGGCTAGAAGAAAATGATAGGTCGAACCCACATCCCTGTGGATCACCTGTGAATGAAGCCCTAAGTCCAAACCCCAGATCACTTATAAATAGTTATCTTAAATTTTGTTATTTTAGCTTAGTTGAGTTTAGCCCTAAACCCCAAAATTGAGTCGTCTGTAAAAATCCCTAGATCCAAAATTGAGTCTGTAAAAAAATTCCAATTTCAATTGGGTCATAAATTCTGTTATAATGGTCCAGTGTTATTTAGCCATTTTTACTAACTTTAATTGGGTTTTGTATTTGCAAGCCTAATTAAGTATGGTATGGTTCAATTTTGAGTTTGTTATGCCTTTTGATCAATTTGATCAAGTTGGGCCTTTAGTTATTTAGTTAGTTGAGTCATGTGATTAGTTATTGTGTTCTGTAATACAAAAGGGGATCCAAATCAAGAACCCATGAGCCAACACAAGCTAACCAATTCTTGGCCACATGACAACCACCTCTTGGCACCACCTCTTCAAGTTTTGGACATCATTTGCCACATCATTCGGGACATCATCACATGACATGTCACTCATGTTTGAACATCATTTGCCACATTATTAGGACAACATCACATGCCATATCACTTACCCTTGGTCGGCCATAAGAATTCCACATGGACGCCCACCAAAAGTTCATGTCTCATGTTTCAAGAAAATTAAGACATCCAGACATCCAGACATCTGGACAACATTCAAACTTATCCCAGAAAGGCACCCATGAATTCCTCCTAATTGTCGCCCATTTAAATTCCAATGTTGATTTTAAGAGGAGTAAATGAGGAGTCCAACCATGTTTTGCACCATCTCTTCTCAATAATGCCGCCAAATCCAAAAGAAATCGGCCAAGGTGAGAGAACGCCAATTTTAAGATGAGTAAAGTAGAAGGACTCTATAGTTTCCATCTCACTTGTCGCCCACATCCAACGAGCACCTCGTCCTATCCTTCTTGGTCGCCCAAATTGGAGAAGGTGCCTATCATGAGGAGTAAGAGTCCTTTGTTATCCAAATTTAAGACTCCATCATGGATTTCCAGCCTAGAATTTATCTTGGACGCCCAACAATAATCAAGAGAATAAGTTAGTGCCAATTAGAGAAGTTGTGAAGTGCCTCAACTCATTTATTTGATGCCCACTTTATTTGCATGAAGAGAAGACTCCTTGCCGCCCACCTAATCCTCATCTTATCGCACAAAAGGATGAAGCTTCTCAGCTGATGTCGCCCAAGCCAGATGAAGTCCAGGGAAGGATCAAAAGCTAGAGTTCATGATGCCAAAAGCTAGGATTCAAGATGTTGCTGCCCAAGGGAAGCCAAGTCCATGAAGTTCATGCCCTTCTAGCAAGAATTCAAGACTTTGTAACACACACTTCTCGTGTTGGTGGTCTATAAATACCACCATCATTCACTCTTGTAATTCATTATATTATTCATCAAATAAAGATGTCATTCTGCCAATCCTTTGCTGTGTCAAGCATCGTGGGGTGTAAGGCCCTATTCCTTTGTTCTTCGGAGCATCATGAGGTGTGAGGCCCTATTCATTTGTTCTTCAGAGCATCGTGGGGTGTGAGGCCCTATTCCTTTGTTCTTCGGAGCATCGCGGGGTGTAAATTTGAAGTGATGGTTATCTTTGCCTTGGAACCAATGAGTTGAAGATTGGAGCCTGAGGATCGACAATCTTGAAGTGCTGCCGCAAGATCCTAGAGAGTCCCATCAGATTTACATCAAGAGGGTTATCATCTTTGTTGGTAAAGTATTAACCATCCCTAACTCTTAATTTCTGATCCTTTGATAAGTAGAACTGATGCGGAACTATATATGCATGCAATTGTTTTTTTATATTTTTAAATATTAAGTTATATGTTTTAATCTCGAAGATCATACCAAGAAATGATGTAAAGAGTTTTATATGAAATTAAGAGGCTAAAAGCATGCATAATAAGACCTAATAAGCAATAGAAAAAGGGATCGCCGGGGCGAAGAAGCCTCGGTTGGGCTAGTTCACCTACAATAGCGCTATTGGTGGTAGAGGGGGTGTACCTGGCAACGGTTGAAGCGCCTGGTGTAGATCGTATATGAAGAGGTCGCTCTCACTCCTGGATGCGGCCTGGAAAACCAAGTCAGAAACCCGCAAATTCCCGGCTTTTAGCACGATGATCCGATTGCTGCCCGACTAGAGTCATTGGATTCGTAGCAATCGAGGGGCCTGCAAACAACCTTCCAAGGGTTAGAAAACACAGTAGGGATGAAGTAAGAAAGGAAAAATAGCAAGGAAAAGAGGTTATTTGAAGAGGGTGGCTAGGGTTAGGAGAGCAGGATGGCAGCTAGAAGCAAGGCGCAGAACACTGGGAAGAAGAAGGGCTCACATAGAATCCCTTGTTCCCAGACCTTTGATGCGTCTAGAGTAGCCAAGATTTTCTTAGATAATATGGTTAGACTCCATGGCCTACCCAAGACCATCATATCTGATAGGGATGTTAGGTTCACTAGTTATTTCTGGAAAATCTTGTGGCACCTGTTAGGAACCAAGCTTAAGTTTTCTACAGCCTACCACCCCCAAACAGATGGCCAAACCGAAGTGGTGAACCATAGTTCAAGAAACCTCCTTAGATGCCTGGTAGGAGAACACATTGGAACTTGGGATCTATTGTTGCCTAAAGCAGAGTTCGCTTACAATAGCTCAGTGAATAGGACAACGGGCAAGAGTCCTTTTGAGATAGTCCATGTATACAAGCCTAATCGCCCCATTGATCTGATTCCTTTACCTGTTCATGCACGAGTCTCAGAGTCTGCAGAATCATTCGCATATCATATTAGAGACTTGCATAAAAACATTAGCCAAAAAATAAACCTAAGTAACGAAACATATAAGAAACTGGCTAATTCCCAAAGAATGGCCAAAGAATTTGATGTAGGGAATTCTGTCATGATTAGGCTTATGCCTGAGCGGTTCCCATCCGGGACCATTAAGAAACTTCATGCTCGCGAAGTCGGACCTTTTAGAGTGATAGAGAGGGTTGGACCAAATGCCTATGTGTTGGATTTGCCTTCGGATTTGGGTGTCAGTTCTACCTTCAATATTGCAGACCTGGTTGAGTACAGGGAATCGGCAGCGATACCTAGTGAGGCCTTTAGACCTATTCCTTCCATTGAGAGTGACCCTAGCCTAGAGTGTCTCCCAATAAATTGGCCTGAGAGAGGAGAACGGATCGAGCGTATCCTGGACGATCAAGCCTTAACGACCCGTGGCCGTGGCTATCAACGTTACCTGGTTTGATGGCAAGGCCGGCCAGAGTCAGACGATTCATTGATTTCTTGAGAGGACTTGCAATGCCTCAACCCAGACCTCCTCGAGAGATATGTGAGCCAGCCTAATTTTCACTTGACAGGGTCGAGTTCCTCCCATCCCGGGAGAATTGATGCGGACACCAGAGGCACCAGAATGAGACAGAGGCTTCTCAACCCTCTGTGGATCAATTAGCAGCATCTGAGTTTATTTGTAATAAAGACTTAGTCCATCTAAGTTATTTTTTTTATTACTTGAGTCCTGTAATAGTCAGCTCATGTTGAGCTAGTCATTTTTTGGAGTTCAGCACATGTCCAGTAATGACTCATACAAGTGAAGACCAAGCCAGTCCAAGTGAAGACCAACCCAACTGAAGCTATGAGGATCATGGAAGGCCTAAGAGGAGAAATCACAAGTCTAGGAGAAGAAATCAGAAGCCCGGGAGACAAGCCCGAAGCATTGAAGCCCTGAACTGTAGCCTGAAGCAAACTGGGCCAGCCCAGGCCTAGAAGAAGAGTTAAGTGGCGCCAAGGCTTTATGCTCACCATCCTTGGTCGTATCCTGGACGATCAAGCCTTAACGACCCGTGGCCGTGGCTATCAACGTTACCTGGTTTGATGGCAAGGCCGGCCAGAGTCAGACGATTCATTGATTTCTTGAGAGGACTTGCAATGCCTCAACCCAGACCTCCTCGAGAGATATGTGAGCCAGCCTAATTTTCACTTGACAGGGTCGAGTTCCTCCCATCCCGGGAGAATTGATGCGGACACCAGAGGCACCAGAATGAGACAGAGGCTTCTCAACCCTCTGTGGATCAATTAGCAGCATCTGAGTTTATTTGTAATAAAGACTTAGTCCATCTAAGTTATTTTTTTTATTACTTGAGTCCTGTAATAGTCAGCTCATGTTGAGCTAGTCATTTTTTGGAGTTCAGCACATGTCCAGTAATGACTCATACAAGTGAAGACCAAGCCAGTCCAAGTGAAGACCAACCCAACTGAAGCTATGAGGATCATGGAAGGCCTAAGAGGAGAAATCACAAGTCTAGGAGAAGAAATCAGAAGCCCGGGAGACAAGCCCGAAGCATTGAAGCCCTGAACTGTAGCCTGAAGCAAACTGGGCCAGCCCAGGCCTAGAAGAAGAGTTAAGTGGCGCCAAGGCTTTATGCTCACCATCCTTGGTCGACCACTAGGGTCACCTCCCTTGGCCGACCAAGGCAAGAGGAGAGGAGAGAGTTTTTAAGATTTTTTCTACCTAGATTTTCTTGTTTTTCTAGCTAGAGTTGGATGGGGATTAAAACTCCTATGTAATGTCTCTTTTAAACTTACTTGGGGGCCAAGTCTAAGAGTCTATTTAAAGGACTCTAGTCTCTTGTATGAAGAACAAATTTTTATCATGAAATAATATTGATATTTTTTAATTGATGTGTGCTACCTGTTGTGTGCTTGAAGGGATTTGTCCCTCGACTCCGATGAATCCAACGACTCCGGCCGGGCCGCAATCGGATCACCGAGTAGAAAGCCGGGAATCTGCAGGTCTCTAGCTTGATTTTCCAGGTCGCATCCAGAGTGAGAGTGATCTCTTCGTGTACGATCTGCACCAAGCACTTCAACTATTGCCAGGTACACCTCCTTTACCGCCAGTAGCTCTATTATAGGTGAACTAGCCCAATCGAGACTTCTCAGCCTCGGCGGTCCTTCGTTTCTATTGCTTTAGGGTCCTGTTATGCATGCTTTAGTTTCTTATTTTTATATAAAACTCTTTACATCATTACTTAGCTTGATCTTCAGGATTAACACTTATAACTTAATATTAAAAAACAAAAAAAATAATTGCATGCATATATAGTTCTGCATTATTTGGTATCAAAGCCTGTTTGGGCTCAGTTCTCTTTGGATATTCAGATCGGGTGCTTCACCATGGCCGTCCGGTCATAGAAGACTAGTAGGGCTTCAAAACCCTCTTTCCCAATCGACGGGATCTCCTATGGTGGTAGGGGTGCCACTGTGAATTGACCCCTGAAGAAGAATACAAAGAGTTCCTTAGGATTTTTTTTCATTTTCAGCCTTTTCAAATATACCATGTTGTTTTAATTATTTCTATCGACAAAAACTAATTTAAGTTAATTTTCAAAATTTTCTCAGGAATTATTTCGGTCTGTGGATTTTCTCCCAATCGAAACATTGCCTGAGAACAGTTCTACTCTATTTTAGCAGCAAAACCAATTTCGGAAAGTTCAAGGTTTTTTTAGTATAATCTTTGCATATCTTTAATTTTAGCATATTTCCTGCATATTAGATCATAATCTACAATTATCTTTCTATTTAAGAAAAATTCCAAAACAAAAAAAATTTATATATATTCAAAAATACCAAAACATCTAAATCCTAATTTGCATCTTCATATGCCTGCCATCATTGCATAAATTACTTTAAGGGCACTTTTTGTATACCAAATAAGGGGAGGAGTTGATAACCTCTCCTTAGCCCAAAACCACATCCCTTGCATTTGGTCCCAAGCCTAATCTAAAATTAACTAGACTTAATTTGCCTTAGTGGGTTAGGGACATCCATCGGTCGGGTTCAGTTTTTGTGGGACGACTAGTGCACCCAATTCATTTCCTATTACTGGATATTGGTGTCTAGACAAGAGGTACAGTATCAAATGACCTAAGCGGATTGGTGGTTCCTTAATTAGGTCCCTGCGAGAGTAGGGGGGCCTCCCACCATCCCACCTCTTACCTGGCCAGATTGAAGGATTAGGATTTGAGTTGTGTGTAAGTTGAGTCAACCCATTTTGATTGGGCTCTAGGTCTAGTAGCTGTAGTCGAGTCAGTATTGAGTCTTGCATGAGCACTAGATCAAGAGCATCATATCATCCACCATCTCCACCTTTGGCTGAACCCATGGATAAGCTAGAAGCCCAAATTCAAGCCCTTGTAGATCAAATGGCCCAGATGAACCATAGGTTTGAACATATAGACAACCGACTTGGAAACCTAGAGGAGGCACTTAGGCCTCATAGTGAGCCAGATCCTGAGTCACCTCCCCATCCTAGAATCCCTCGCCATGACCCATACTATGAGGCTGAACCTAGGAGGACCCCAAACCCTGATCCCTACTTTGAGGCTGAACCTAAGAGAGCCCATCGTCAAGACCCAATCCCAGAGGTTCGCCCTAGAAGGCCCAATCAGAATTTTATAGACCAGGAAGATAGATCCTATAGACACATTAAACTTAATGCACCCACTTTTGATGGTTGTCATGATCCTAAGGTCTATATAGATTAGGTAGGAGAGGTTGATCAATATTTTGAGTGGTATGATATATCGAAGGAACGTAAGTTTAGGTTTGCTAAACTTAAGTTGGTCCGGGAGTCTAGCTTATATTGGGCTAGTGTTGAGAGAACACTTAGACTAGGAGGTCATGATCCTATAGTCACCTGGAGGGCCATGAAGGGTAAGCTTAGAGAGAAATACGTTCCACCATCATATCATTATGGTTTAATGGATCAGTGGCAGCGATTGAATCAGGGTAGCATGAGTGTAGATGAGTACATCGCAAAATTTGATAAGTCTTCCATGTGATGTGACCTAAACGAGTCTGAGGATGCTGTTCTGTCTAGGTTTAGGGCTGGCCTGAGAGATGATATTAAGAGGGAGCTCTACATGAGAGAGATTAGGGACCTGGACCATGCCTACTAGATTGCTAGGGATTATAAGCATTTCCAGAGAGGGCCCATTTATCGAAAACCTGAGCCCACTAGATACCCTAGTCAGTACCCAGGAGCTAGCCAGTCCCACTAGAGCCGACCTAGCCCTAACCGACCTAATCCGAGTCGACCCATTCTGAGTCACCCTGACCCAAGTCGACCCCAGCCTAGTACTCCTTTGACCCGTAGAGATGATAGAGGAAAATCTGTAGAGGTCCACAGGAGTCCCAATCCCTAGAATACCTGTTTTAAATGTCGGAAACCAAGCTACTTTGCTAGCTAATGCCCAGTTAGTGCCCTACACTTAGGTGAGCTAGAGGAAGAGGAGCCTGAACCCGTAGCTAAACTTGAGGGAGAGATATATGAGGCTGATAACCAGTTGTTGGACAAGTATGAAGGTGAGGAGGAGCCTGAGTCTGAGAACCAATTAAGAGTGGTTAGGTGCATCTTAACCCAAACCCCAAGTTAAGGAAGATTGGCGTAGGACTAACATCCTACAGACCTTTGTTAAGATAGGGGATAGGGTACTTAAGATCATCATAGACAATGGGAGTTATGTCAATGCCATCTCTGCTAAAACAGTTAAATCTTTAGGATTGACCACAATTCCCCATCCTAGCCCTTACAAAGTTTCTTGGATAGATTCCTCCTCCATCCAGATCAAAGCTAGGTGCCAAATCTTAATTAGACTACAAACCTATGAGGAAAAGATTTGGTATGATGTCATCCCCATGGAAGTAAGTAGTATCATTCTAGGTCGACTTTGGCTTTTTGATCATAATGCAACCCTATTTGGTCGAACCAATGTTTGTGCTTTTAGCTACCATGGGAATAAGTTTGTTATCCACCCAACTCCCCTTAAAGACCCAATTAAGAGGGGTTCTAGTAGCCTTAAGGACAAGAAACCTGGAGTTAATCTGATTAAGGCTAAGGAGTTAGAAAGAGAGATTGCTGAGGATAACCCCATTTGGATCTTGACCACCAAAGAAATACATGAGCCGACCCAAAAGGAACACCCTCCAGAAATTGTTGAGGCTCTCAAAAAATTTGAGGATGTCTTTCCTGATGATTTACCTAATCACTTACCACCCCTTAGAGACATCCAACATGCAATAGACTTAGTCCCAGGAGCCACTTTACC
Organism: Areca catechu; assembly: GCA_021397845.1. Lineage (NCBI taxonomy): Eukaryota > Viridiplantae > Streptophyta > Magnoliopsida > Arecales > Arecaceae > Areca > Areca catechu. The sequence continues at coordinate 60,880,812 of CM038045.1, forward strand.
GAACCATCCTCACTATAGAATGAACCCTAGTGAGCATCAAGAATTACATAAATAAGTGGGAGAATTGCTTAGGAAGGGTTTCATTAGGGAGAGCTTGAGTCCATGTGCAGTCCCTGCTCTACTGACCCCTAAGAAAGATGGTACCTGGAGGATGTGTGTAGACAATAGAGCCATCAACAAAATAACTGTGAAGTATAGGTTTCCCTTCCCCCGATTGAACGATATGTTAGACATGATGGCCGGAGCCAAAGTTTTTTCAAAGATAGACCTTAAGAGCGGCTATTATCAGGTTAGGATTAGACCTGGGGATGAGTGGAAGACCGCATTCAAGACTAAGGATGGCCTGTTTGAGTGGGTTGTGATGCCTTTCGGACTTTCCAATGCACCAAGTACATTCATGAGGATTATGACCCAAGTCCTGAAAGAATATACTGAAAAATTTATTGTGGTCTACTTTGATGACATCTTAATTTATAGCAGGACTAAAAAGGACCACCTTAGTCATCTGAGATTAGTATGCCAGACCCTTAAGGAGAATAGCCTCTATGCTAACTTTAAGAAATGTGAGTTCATACCACATAGGGTTATCTTCCTAGGTTTTGTTGTCACCCCTGAGGGAGTTTCTGCAGATCCTGAAAAGGTTAGGGCAATTATTGAGTGGCCTATACCCACTAGTGTCCACGATGTATATAGATTTCATGGCCTAGCAATCTTTTATAGGATATTTATTAGGGTGTTTAGTATAGTCGTTGCACCTATAATTGATTGCATTAGGAAGGGTATATTTGAGTGGACCAAAGTAGCTGATAAGGCCTTCCTAGAGCTTAAGGATAAGATGACCCATGCACCCATCCTTAGATTACCTGACTTCACTAAGGTGTTTGAGGTCGCTTGCGATGCCTCAGGAGTAGGAATAAGTGGGGTACTAAGTTAAGAAAATCACCTTGTAGCCTTCTTCAGTGAGAAGCTGAATGAGGTTAAACTTAAGTACTCTACTTATAACAAGGAATTTTATGTGGTAGTTTAGGCCCTTAGATATTGGAGACATTACTTACTACCGCGGGAGTTTGTCTTATTTTCTAACTATAAGGCACTCCGGTTCCTAAACTCCCAAAAGAAACTTAACCCATGGCACGATAAATGGATCGAGTACATTCAGGCCTACACCTTTGTCCTGAAGCACCATGCCGGAATAGAAAATAAGGTAGCAGACGTCCTTAGCCATAGGTCTTTGCTGTTAGGATCAGTCAGCACCCAAGTCATAGGGTTTGATAGGTTAAAGGATGAATATGAAACCTGTACAAACTTTGAAGACATTTACTAGACCCTCAGGCTATGACCATCTAGTATCCATAGTGAGTATACCATTTAGGATGGCTACCTTTTCCAAAATAATCGACTCTGTATACCTAGAACTTCCCTTAGAGAATTCCTAATTTGGAAGACTCATGCTGGAGGTGTCGACACCTTTTCCAGGTATCGACACTTGCCTGTGCCATTGCTGAAACATCTTCAAATTGAAACTTTAACCTCTTCAAGTTCTTCCATATTAATTCCAAAGTCTATATACTTGATTTTTCATTAATTTAAGGACTTTTTCAATTGAAATACAAGCATTTCTTCATCGAACATGGTTGAGTACTGAGATCTGAAAAATATACTTAAAATATAATTTATACTCATATATACTTAAACATTTTGTCAATCATCAAAATCAAGACAGAGTCAACAAAATTAATCTTAAAAGTCTGCATACTTTATATTCTTGACCTTCACTTATGAAATCTACATGTTCTATATAGATTTCTTCTTTCAGTTTCCTATTTAGAAAAGCTGTGGTTGCATGCATTTGATGTAACTCTAAGTCTAAACTTACTACTATGTCCAGAATTAGGTGTATAGAGATAAATCTCATAATAGGAGAGAAAGTCTCTTCATAGTCAATTCCCTCTTATTAAGATATTCTTTCGCTACAAGGTGGGCTTTATACGTTTCAATTGTTCCATTTATGTTACACTTGATTTTGAGAACCCATTTTTTCTCAATCACTTTACATCCCTTAGGAAGATCGACCAATTCCCAAACATTGTTTGATTTCCTTGACTCCATTTCTTCTTCTATTGCTTCCAACTACTTATATTGTGCAGGACAAGAAAGAGCTTCACGAACTATTTTAGGCTTATCTTCATCTTGTGGCATAATTATAAAGGCTTTATCTTCGATCTCAAAGCATCATCGAGGAATGTTTCCACAACTACTATTTCCAATTTGTAATTTTGATGAACCAATTTCATCATTTTTAATCTTGCTCTCACATAGATGTAATATTATTGGCTAATTTTTAGGTATGTGTATTAAGTGATTTGTAATAATTAAATCATCTTAGTCCTTAATCTTGTAAAGAGACAAATACAAATTTATCTCACCCTTAGAAAATCATTTTCGAGAAAATAGGATCCCAAGATTCGAATTTGGTTATACTCTCAGTCACTTGTTCACCAATGAATACGTACCATTTTAAATGTTTAGAGTATCTCATAAATATATATTTTTTTATCTCTTAGACCTAACTTGCCTGTTGATGAGCTAGCTCATGAACATAGGTAGCACAACCCCAAGGTTTGAAGTAATTATGACCTGATTTTCTTCCGGTCCATAATTCATAAGAGGTCGATGAAACCAATTTGGAGGATACACGATTGAGTTTGTATGTAGTAGTTAAAAAAGCATCACCCCAAAAGGTGATAGATAATTTAGCCTGAGCCATCATGGATCTAACCTTTTCTAAAAGAGTCCTATTTTTTCTTTCTGCAATTCCATTTTATTGTGGAGTGCTTAGTATTGTTAATGATCTGTTTATTCTTTTTTCATTACATAATTTCTTAAATTCATGAGACAAATACTCACATCGGCAATCAATCCTTAACACTTTAATTTTTTTTTATCTAATTAATTTTTTGCTAGGATCATGTATTTCTAAAACATTCTAAAGCTTCAGACTTGTGGGAGATTAAATAGATATAATTGAAATATGTGTAATCATCTATAAATGTAATAAAATAAATACCTTCATGTCAAGCCCTAACATTCATTAGGCTATAAATATCAAAATGTATCGATTGCAATAGAGTATCAATTCTAGTTTCTTTATCAAATTGATTTCCTGCCATTTTTCTTACTAGATAATTTTCACAGGTTGGTAGATTAACTTTTTCAATTGGGCCTAATAATCCCTCTTACCTAATATATCCATTCGATGTTGTCTTATATAGCCTAATCTAGCATGCCATATATCCACATGTATATCATTGATATAATAGAGGAAGCACAAATACTATATATATCAATATACGAAACGTAGTTAACATCCAATATAATAAAATTATCTAATAGATAACTAGAACTATAATAACATGTATCCTAATACATATTTAAAATAGTTCGATAGAAATTTAAAGTAAATCCAGCTTAAGAAAAATAATAACTGAAACAAGATTTCATTGGATATGAAGAGCAAAAAATATATCATGCAGGAGTAGAGTATGTTTTCATAATTTGCAGGTACCAATGCACTTGACTTTAACACAAGCATTGTTTTCCATATAAAGCTATCTTGTTCCATACTAAATTCGATAAAAGTTTATGAATACATCGCTATCTTTTACTACATAGTCGGTGATCCCTGAATCTACAATCCATAAAGGATGAAATTCAATTAAATTAGTAGAATTAACAACTAATGCTATACTTGCAGTTACATATGAAATTAAAATATTTTTGATGCTTCTAAAGTTCTCATACTGACAATCATATGAGAATACGAAACATATGTAAACTCATTTAAGGTTAATACTTTTTTTGGCTCATTTCACTTATGAGTGTAATAGCCTTTCTTATTACAGTTGTAGCACTTAATCTTAGCCTTGTTCTTCTTCTTAGGACGAATCAGAGGATTTTTTTTCTTTCTTTGATATTTTCCAAGACCACATTTTTGCTTCTTCAACTTCTTGCCCTAATACCTATACCCACCATATGACTTGCACTTATGTCCAGAAGCTCCTTACAAGCTCAAGCTAGTCATATACATATTAGTATTAAGCCTTGATGCCTCAATACGATTTTTCTCAAGCTTCAAATGCATGCAACATCTGTAAGAGTCTTTATACTCTCATTATGGATAAGGTGCACTTTCATGTGTTTCTAGTTATGGGACAAGGATCAATAATAGCCCGAACCTATTATCCATCAGTAAGCATGTAGCCTGCATTCTTCAACTCACTAATCATATTGGACATCTCTCTTAAATATTGTCTCATGTTATGATTTGGATACTTCTTATAGGTATCAAATTTAATAGTGAGCTGTCTAAGTTTAGTAATAGAGATCCTACTAAATTTCACTTTCAAAGAATCTTAAATCTCCTTAGCAGTATCAAAATTTTAAAATTCATGCGCAACATCACCCTCTATACTGCTAAGTAAGTAATGTGAGCTTTAAAATTCTTTCTTCTAAGCCTCTTGGTCCCTTCTATGCTGGATCATATTTCCTTCTTTAGGTTCATCCAGGACATCATTCAAAATATCAAGAGCCACTTACTCTTCCGAGACATATTGAATTTTTATATGCCAAATCTCATATTTTCATCACTAAGTTTCATTCTACTATTCAATTTAGCAACTATATTCTTTGTGACAGTGGTCATTTGTACAAATGGTTCTACACGGAGAGACATATATGCTTTAATTAATTTCTAGCATAGCACATAATCATCTTTACATAATCCAACAAATTATCATAATTAATCATGTAACATGTAATCGAAAGATTATTATATTTCATAATCATCATCCATGTTTACATGTTTCATTATATTAATTTATTTTCTTATACAAAGACTCCTACTTAAGTAATAAATACTTAAATTGAACATGTGGTTAAACACATTGATGCAACAAAAGTAAATTAACATAACATTAAATAAAAAACATATACATTAACTAGTTTAGTAAAATAAGTAAAGCAAGAAAAATATAAAAATAATAAACCAATAAATTATCCAACCACATGAATTAAAATAAATATTTACAAGATACATAAGTTTTTTGAAAAAAATATACCAAAGGGCTAAGTCTAAGAAAATACCCTCCTAACAGGGATCGAGTCCAGGAACCTATCATGCAAGAAGACACATCTTCCACTATGAAGCATCATCCCAGTAGTGGACAAATAAATCATCTAGCTCCCTTTTTTACATACTCGGCTATGAACTTCTGAATCACAACTCGATAGTACTTATATTCTGGTTCAGCTTCCCAAATATGGATGAGAAGCCCTTGCAGATATGGGCTATGTAAAGATCTATATATTACCGGATATACTTCTAAGTCAGTTTTCAAGCCACCTATTTATACGTCATTCTGAATCCTATGATGTAGGTAGATGATATGGTTCAGAAGTCAATCCATATCATCCTCATGGATGTTCGAATCCATGACAACATCCATCAGAGATGCAAATTTATCTGAAGCCTTTATCTTTGTACTTGAGTTCTGGCTACTATAGGTGTCCTCATCAAGGTCATAATTTTTTTCAGCAACAAATACCAGGACAGTTAGTATATGCAAAATATACAAATAATAATTAAAAACTTATTTTAATCAACCCAAAGTGGTATAGAATATAGTAAATATATTTTCTTAAATTTTGGTACTTCTATATCCTAACGATGGTAGCGGTGTCAAAAAAATACCACCAGATTGACTTTACATGCATAAACATGCTGTCTAACCAGAGTCCTTTAGCATAATTTTTTTTGAAATTGGGTTATATTAAACTTATTATTCATGTTCTTTCCTAAAAGAGAAAAAAAAATCAAAATTTGATTATCAAGTGGATTACTGTGAACTCTTATATTCATTGGTTTTTAATCCAGATTGTGTAAATTATATACTTTACATAGATATAAGCTTCACAGCCAAAAATATATATTATCATAGTAAGTTTAAGTCTCAAAGATAGCAACTTATAACTGAAAAACACTATGTCCAGTAATGGCAAATTTAATGGTCAACTTTTGGAGAGTTATAACTCTCTCAATCCTTAACAAAATTAAATGCATGATATACCAAATCGAAGCTTGACATACCATCTTTAGAATGGTATAAAATTCATCACATATGCCAACATTTTCATAAAGAAAATTAGATCCAAAATGGGCTACCCGCTAACCAAAACAAAAATATAGAATTTAGTTTTCAAGAATTAAATACCTAATTTTGAGAGGCCATATTGTACTCAATATGAATCCAAATAATGTAAATAAGGTGTCAAATTAAAGCCAATCATGCTAACTACAAGATCAAAATATAAAATCATGCATTACAAAGCATATGAACAAAGTAAAATAATCTTAAACTATGCACTTTAATAAGCATGACAAAATTTAAAAAAAAAAGTTTTTCATGAGTCCAATTATCAATCAATTCCAAATTGCTATTATAATCATGTTTAAACCAGAAAAATGAACCTGGAGGCTCTGATACTAATAAAAGAATATAGTTACCTATCTCTTGTAGTGCAAAGAATCCGAACCCGTCTTGTGATTACTAGTTTATAAGCAAAATTATGAAAAGGAATTGACCAATTCCATATCCTAAATCTTTCTTTTGATTTCCTGCAGAGTTGAATGATTGAGAGAGCAAGAAAATTATATATATATATATTAGTTGAGAAGTTATTTTCTTTTGTAAACCATATGTGGGAATAACTGCTAGTGACAGCTAATCTTTGCAGTCCCACTTTCTCTCCTTTTTTTAAAAAAAATATTTATAATAAATGATGGATTGGGTCATCCATTATGGGCGGATCTGGATCCACAACCCAACAATTTAAAATAGATGGTAGTATCAATGTAGATTTAATTATAATGATGGCATTGTTCAATTAATATTTGGATACCCAAATTTTATTACTAGAATAGGAATATGAATTCTTGAAGAATAGCTATTCATCTTTGTTATTTCAAATTTCTATTTGGTCGAAAATCTAGTATTATACTTTATTCCAGTGCAATGAATGCGGTGTTCTTCAAACTAGTGTTTGGTTAACATGAAAATAAACTTTTATTTCATTAGGAACGGAGGAATTTTTTAAAAAAAAACTCCAAGAGTGCCCCTGACGAAGTTTATGAAGAACGGTGAAGGATAGCATAAGCTTTTATTCGAGTGTGGAGGTCAATGTGAAGAGTCTCAAGCAAAAGAAAAAAAACAGAAATCCTCCAATCATCCATGCCCTAATGGAATGTTAAAAAAAAGTGCAAGAGAGAAGGGGGGGGCCAGAGGCGGTGCAATGGAGGTCGAAAGTGAGATTAGATAAAACGGGGGTGTCTTTCTTATCGTTCGAAGGGGTTACTGAAATCATGCCTCCACCTCTTCCCACTCTACTATTCCTCCTCACAAGAGAGCCAAGAAAGAGGGAGAGAAACCCTAACTAGCAAGTGAGGGCTTTAGGAATAGGGCTAGGATTTTATATGCATAATGGAAAACGTGCGGAGGATTGACTAGAGTGTGGCATAGATGGATCTCTCCATCTCTAGTCTATTAATCTTCCCCTTCAATACATCAACAAAGATCTAAAACCCAAATCCAAACCCTAATATAGATGCAACTCAAACAAAGGAAAAATAATATAAAATACCAATCAAGAAGTATTCCTAGCAATTACCTTTAACTCAAAAACTTTAACTTCCTTTACTTTCACAAACGGGAGGTAGAAATGGCTGTAGCTTTCCCTCTCCCACCCTCATGAATAGGAAAAAAAAGGAAAAAGCCGAAGGTAGATTTCAGTCTCCTCATAGCTAAATTTTTAGAAATGATAGCCACTACCTCTCTGTGTCAGAAAAAAAGAAAAAGTCGAAGGTAGATTTCAGTCTCCTCATAGCTAAATTTTTAGAAATTATAGCCACTACCTCTGTGTCAGAGAAATAAACCAACATCGAATAAGGTATTCCATGGAGAATTTCATGGTTTCTCGGGGAATACCAAAACAAGAATACCAAGCTGCTAACCAGAATTGTTATTCCATGGTCCCCATCTCAAATTTCGCAGCTGTTTGAGGGAATAAGATGGAATAAAGGTTTATTCCCCTTGGAATACAGCAACCAAACACTATCTTAATGATATGGCACTATACCTAAAAAGAAAATTATCATTTAGCTAGATGAATGACATTCATTATTTAGCATTAGAAGATACAAAATGAAAACTTAAATCATTTGAGTCCCAACCTAGAGAAGCAAAAATAAGAAAACATCTACAAATAGCCTCATGACTACTACAAAAACTTTTGGTTTTTTATTTGTTGTACCAGGTTTATTTTCGGCTATGGTACTGAAGTATTACTAACATTCGTTACATTGGGCATGTTCTTTGCGCATGGGCTCTTTGATAAAAGGAGAGGAGAGACGAAACTTTTGAAACACTAACTAAGATAGGTGTCCTTGGTTTTGAGAGACTTTTGTGATGCAAGCAAGCAATAGTACCACGAAGATTAGTGTCGAAAAAATAATACTGTGTATGTTTATCAGCATGTTTATATCGATGCAGCTAAAAGTTTAGAGACACTACCATATGTAAGCTAGGATCAATGAAGGTCCCAGGCAGAATGAGAACCTTGTCATAAACATTAAGCAAATATTAAGCTAGGATCTACATCAGGGAGAAAACATGGCTGATAAAGTCCTAGACTAGTGCAAATAATAGATATACACATTATCTAGAAAACAGAGTCTCTCAAGAAAACAGAAAAGAATAGCCAAGAGCTGCATTTCTTTTTATTTCACAAAATCAAATTCCTCAGCCACCAATGGTAACTTGGAGTCCTGCAGAGCTCTTGATAGTTTCCTAATGAGCACGGTGCTTCCTCTTTTTTTACCTATGAAAGAACCTGTAGATTGACATGGAACAGATGGTTAATTAATCTCAAATAGAATTATTTATATTTGGACAGGCCAAAATCTCTAAAGAACTTTTGCAGTCACTACAACCAAATAATTTAACACAAATACATTATATAAGAACTATGTGGAGTTAAACCTCTTAAGAAATTCCTTTGCAAGGACTTCTTGTATGGCATTGGTTAAAACTGAACTCTATAATTCAGGTGGAACATGCATTCTACGCAAGGTAATTGCTTTGAACATAATGACATTTCTAATGGCTAACTTTTTGCTGGATGGCATACTTGCAATCAAGATGACATATGTTTGCATTTGTTATAGGAGGAACAGAACGTAATATTGCACATTAAACTCAAAGTCACATTTCACGAGGAGTTAGCTTTTGTCCAAATGAAACCTAGCATGGATCAACCAAAATGCACGAGTCCAAAGGCCAGTCATCACCTTTGAAGATGTCAGTGTTCGCAATGGAACTAAGCTTTCCATATGAACATAGGCGGTGGATATTAGCTACCACTATTATCCTGATCTCTTTTTCTTTGTTCCCGTTCTACTAGCCAGCATCTTAGTGATGTCAAGTTGGCATATTTATCATTAGATAAAAAAGACTGCGAAAATCTAAGTATCTCGAATCGAACATTTTCTGGCAGGATGGGGATTGCGGGATAGCTACACCGGTTTATCCCCCTATCCCTTTTGCTTCATAATTAAAAAAAAAAAAAAAATCACCATACATCAATGGATCGCGCAATAGCCCTATGAGATCTATGCAAGCAGATCAAAGATAGAGTTTTGAGAGTTGCTCCGAATGAGCGATCACTTTGATATCCATGCCAATAGTGCCCTCGTTTGGGTGTTTCGTTGAACGCCTGGTGCACAAGGTGCAATACGGGATTGAAGCAATGGGGTGTCCAGTGATTCCTGTGGTGATGGAGGGGGAGGGCAATTGGTGGCCACAGGAGATGATCATTCTTGGGCTAAAGTGGCCCACGGCTGCTTGAGACCGGCTCAATGGACGAGCCACAAGATCTCCGAGCAATTGGAGAACCTCCGGAAACACTTCACGGAGGTACCGGAGTTGCTGGCAAAGACGATCTTGGCCTCCCATCAGGCTTGGAAGAGGTTGGCAGTAATCACCAGGAGTTTAGGGAGGAGGGTCCCTTCGGAATGGGTAGCCTAGAAGATGAAAGTCCGGGAGAAGTTGAACTATGATGTCGAGTCTTTTCCGATCTCAGACGACCATTATGTTTTTGGGCTCCAATCGGAGGAGGATCGGGACACTGTGCTTGAGGCTAAACCGTGGATAATTGATGGCCAGATCTTGGCCATGGAGGCTTGGATCCCCAAATTCATCATGGGAATGGATTCGATGACGAAGACCGTAGTGTGGCTCCTCCTGCCCAATCCCTTCCTTGAATATTGGGACAAGGAAGAGATTCTCCTACGTTCTGCCAGGTAACCGCATGACTCGGACAGTAGGCAAAAACTTTGCGAGGAGCCAATTGCCGGAGTAGGCGTGAGTGGACGGGTCCGTGCAATCAAAGGAGGCTTGATCCCCTCAACGTTGTCTACCATCTCCGTTAATTGTTTATTTTGATACTTTATCTGCTCTTTGTACTACGATTCTCCTCATGTGAGGAGGGGCAACTAGCATAATCATAAAAATCTATTGAAGGATGTTTGATACAAAATGATAACAAAAATGATCCCGTCAAAATAGCGAGTGGATCTTAGTCAAAAGATCCGGTCAACCCATGTGTCTATACTTAGGCTTCAACCCATGAATCTATACTCAGGCTTCGGAACAAATCCTAGAATTATTTGAATCGGATATGAAATCATTCCTCGAACCTAAGATACGTGAAATACGGGACTCAACCCATTCCACCTGCACTACCAGGATGGTTCCCACTTACTATTTGCAAATGACCGTATTCTCCTAAGTCGAATTATCCTGCAAGGTGTTGTCACTTTAAGAAAATTCTTGAAGATTGTTGTATAGCTTCTGGTCAAAATATGAACCTTCTTAAGTCGGCGGCCTACTTTATCCTGAAGACCAAGCCCAAGGGAAAGTTGGTGATCCAGGATTTCTAGGAGAGCTCGTAACAATCTAGTTTGGACCTTGGATAGCAAGAAGGGATGGCCGAGCCCGACCTGAAGTGCTCCTTTCCTCTAGAAAGAGATTTGTGCCCATGTTCCACAAGTAATAACTAGCACCAAGTAGATGATTGGGGATGGGCAATTAGTTGATATCATGGAGGATGCTTGGGTATTTGATCTTCTGTTGCAAAGATGGCTGACCATAATTTGTGCGAAGGACCAGACATGCCTATGCTAGTGAGCGACTTGATCCAACTGGACAGGAAAACATAGGATGTGGTCTGTGTTCGAAGATTGCCTAGCAAACAGGATGCTAGCCCTAGCAATTCCCTCTCAAGGTGGTCCTGATATGAGGGTCTGGGATGCTTTATGCAGCCCTAGCGTGCAAGCCCAGGACCTTTACTGTTTATACACGGACAAACTCCCTGGAATCCAGATAGCTTCTGGTTTTAGAGTCTTGGTGTTTACCTACGGAAGGTGGCTTGGGATCGCCTTTCCATAAGAGTGATGTCTATTCTTATGATATACCCCTGCTATGACAAGGAGGTGGAGACTTGTGTATATCTTTTTTTCTTAGTGGGTAAGTGACACAAATATGGCCACTAGTTGATTACCAATGAGCTCCTATATAAGAGTCAACTCTGGATCAGGTCTTTCTCCAGGCAATGCAAGGAAGTACGGCCAAGCAAAGCACCAGGTCAAATGATATCTAGGCAATGCATATTGCTCATAGCATAGCATCTAGCTTGTTAGTAATGGTGCGGCGAAGACCAACATTTTTGCAAGATTCATTCAGAAGAGAGCCATGGCTCAAGCACCGGTGAACGGCGACTACTTGGAACATGTAGAATTCCTCTCCTCCTAGTCTAGTGATCCGGTCAGTTTATCTCTTAGAAGCCCATACCTCCCAGCATCCTCAAAGTCAACTTCGATAACAATATTTAAAATAATGATAGCTAAAATAGTATGGCTCTTACCGTTCGGAAGCCTGACTCAACCTTTGTAGCAGCAAGAGAATGTACCTTTGCAGCAGCAAGAGAATGCTAGATTATGGGCACTGCGATTCCAAGGGCAAAAATTGAGAGCTTGAACTGGGCTTACCCATGCAAGGCGGGTACCAGGTGTAGTAGACCGTCTGGTTTTGAAAGGGTACTCTTCAACACTCATTAAACGGATCTAGAGTCAAGCAGAGTCGACGATTGCCCATCCCCTTTTGGTGATATTTGATAGTCAACTAGAAACTATGCTTAGAAAGCTAATCAGGCTGCGGACTGGGTAACTTTTTATATAGCAAATCGTTCAAAAGAGGTTCGTGGACGAAGCTTGAGCAAGGTTTTTGGGATTTGTAGGATGTTCTTTTTTATCTCTTTTTTTTTTTTTTTTTTTGGTATATACTCATCCCCAGTGGATATCAAAACAATAAATAAATAAACTTTTCAAAATGCTTTAAGAGCTGTGCAATGCATGATCCAGTGGTTGCTATCGGAGAAAAATGATCATCATTCTGCCATGCGAAAGATACAACCCGATCCTGCGTCATAAAATTGAACTTAACTTGATTTTCCTTCCCCAAGGTGGGTTCCAACCCTTTCTCTACAGACACTTCCCACACTAGAGAAAGATATCACGAGAAATAGCTAGTTACACGAATAAACATGAGACTTCTAGCATCGTACCCCTTCATTTCTTGGGTTGAGCATTGCATCCTCTACCCTGCTGTAGTCCATTTTGACATTTTCAGTTTATTGCTTACGTTCACCGATATATATGGTTCAATCAAATAAACCGCCGGCACACTCAAAGGAGAACCAATGAGGCAATTTCAGATTGAAAAGTCATTACCGCTAAAACCCTCAGAAAGAAGCTTAGGGCATATTTAACTGGAGAGAAGTTTAGGACAGGTTTAGCTAGAGAGAGTAGGACTCTGAAATGAAAATAAGAATAAATGACAACCATTTCACATGACTGAAAAGAACAACATTCCCATGCCAAATTTTAGGAGGAAATGGAAATATTACTTTTAGAGGCTTCTGACTAAAAGTCAGCACAAGTCTTGGTTTCTATCTCTGCAAATCCACACAGTTGAGACAAATCTGGTTTTGGTAGAGCTTGTACGAAAATAACATTAACAAATCATGGTGAATCTACAAATGAAATTAGTTTATTTTTATTTTTATATTTTTGGTAAAGCAACTATTTTATTTAGTTTCATTGGCTCTGATTTCATTCATCCCAGGTAAATTCTTACCCAGATCCTCCTTCCCAACCTTCTCCTACGGCCATAATCTTTTACAGCCCTCCTCTACAGGGGAAAAATATTTTTGCCCTTCAAGTGCTACTTCAGATAGAGTTGAGCTACAAGCACGAACAGGCGCAACAATAGTCCACAACTGGAAATTTGACCAATTTCATCTTAATCCAAGTTCTTGAAGTTGAACCATGATAAGCATGAAAAGCTACATAAAACAGAATATATACAACTCCCAGAAACTATCTTCTCAAAAACTACCAGACTTGGATTTATGGAAAAACCTACCATTCTCGCTGAAATTCCCTTATGCACAAAATTCCCAGCTCATAAGAGAGACCAAAAATGTCCATTGTCTCCACTGACAAACTTTGGTTGCACGGCTTGACTACTGTTGATCATCATATTTCAGCTAAATCCTGTATAGAGTCATAGCTGATTAACAAATAAATGCAGGTGAAAAACAGAGACTGCAGGACCGGGTACGAGAGAAGGAAATAATTGCAAATGGCCTGGAGCACCGGGGTACCAGAAGGAGATATTCAAGAACGCTTGCACCATGAAAAAAGAAACAAAATCCATGTAACAATTCAAGCACCGATCACCTATACCCTATGATATTCAAAACCTCTTAAGAAAAGAAATATCTACGTATAACTTCCAAATGCATGCAATAGATCTCTTCTTTTCCATTTTTTGCTCCACGTTCAGTTCAAAAACCATATCAGATTTATTCAGTTCTTGCAAGCATATTTTATTGCAGATGATTAAATACCGGGATCAATCATATACCTTGTTAACTAGATGGGATTTGGACCAGACCCTCATTTGACTAGAAAAGTACATTTGAATAGCAAGAAATTAAAGAATGCTTACAGTGGATTTGTGCAAGTCTTGAAGAGGATTTACTTGGAACTTTTGACCTTTGCAAGACTAGCCAGCACCTCTTTGATCGGTTCTTCATTCTTATGTTTATTCGCCTATAAAGACAAAGAATTTTAATAATTTCAGAGACTTAACGGATGTGACTGCATAAAACAGAAAGAAACTTAAAGAACTACAATTAAGACAAAAAACTAAACATACAGTGTCAGAACAATGTCAAAAATCAAGTAGCCTTAAACACAAAAATGTCACTTCTGCTAGCAATCAACACCTTGATTTAAAGATACACTAATTTTTTATTGATAATATGGTAGAATAAGTCATGACCGTTTATGCAAAACCTCTTTTTTATTCTACAAATGCAATACATATCAGAAAAGGCCATCTCGACCAGTACCTAATTAATCTACTACCATGCCAGAGGAGATACATGCTGGATCATGTCTCCAATGGTACTGATGCCAAAGAAGTCTTCTCTGTTTAATAGTACGAAAACTATATGCCTTATTAAATAAAGAAACAAATACACATAATACGAAAAGCTCAAAATCAACACGTTACTTGTTTTGTCTGCACCTAACTACAGATAGCTAATTTAATATGTTAGATAGTTTGTAGTGGCAGCATTATCTGTAAATGTCCAGATAATCCAGAGTCAATTCTACTGGAACATAAGATATGACTATCATTCTTCACTGCTATGATAAAACAAGCAGTTACAACATGACTCTTACCTTCAAGGATGGTAAAAGAGCATAAACCTCCTCAACAGTCTCTGGGCAAATGTTTCCAATCATACATATCTGTATCAAGACGGAGACATGATTACAAAAGATACATGATACTTTCACAGAAGAACATAATAATTGGGATCCAAACCTCGCCATCATTGACCCCATTTCTTTTGAGAGTCCTGGAAGTTGAGTTAATGGATTAACAGCCAGATAGTTCATTGAAGCAGATGACAGACAATTCATTACTAGATTAAATCAACTGAAAGAGGAAGAAGACAAATATAGGATACCTTAGGACTTTTCTCGCAGACTGGCTATTAATATAATGGCAGCCAAATTTGGTATACTGCAATACTTTGTTAAATGACCTGAAAGAAGAATATTACCATCATCAATATTCAAATCAGCAATAAATGACTCAACATATTTGCAAAGTAGACATCGAGGAGAAAGGATAGTTACTCTGGAAATTTAACTTTTGGGTCTTCTGATAAGATGGTCTTGTGCTCCTCAATTTCATGTAAAATTTCTGCTGCTTCACAGTCCATCAACAATCTAGCATTCTTGGGAAGTTCTACAAGAAATTTTAATAACAAAAGAATGTCAGCAAATTGAGAAAGTATAAAAACAATATATAATATTTAATGCTGGAAAGCACATAGATGATCAGCTGTATATCAAAACTGACAAAACATCAAGCAACAAGATATACAAAGACAGAGAAAAGAGGGGAGGCTGTGTCACTTCAAAAATCATCATTGATCTTGAACCCGATGCCTACTCCAAATCAACAAATTGGACACCTTTTAGGGTCAAGATCAGGGGCCACATATTGGAGCCATGCTTGGAAGTTTCAAGCCAAGTCCATATCCTTTAAGCAGGAATGGAGAAATAATCTACTAATTACACAAATTTTGGCCTCCATTACAACATGGTTTTCACATTCAACCTTATGGAATCAGCGGAACAATACTCAACAAGACAAAGATTGAGACAAAAGAGCACATTGAGTTATAAGAAAATACAACCTAGTTCAAGTTTCAGTTCTATTTCTGTTAGGTGAGGCTTTACAGCTGTTGCTCGTGGTAAGCTGCTC
>CM038045.1:62381615-62484115 GCA_021397845.1 Areca catechu
ATTTGGCATGAATTCTTTATGCAAGTCTTTTACATGCTGTGCAAAATTCTCAGCAGACTCGGAGACTCGAGTGGACAGGTAAAGGGACTAGGTCAAGAGGTGTGTGAGGTTTGTACCATGAACAATTTCAAATGGACTCTTACCCGTAGACCTATTTTGACCGAGTCATTGTACGCAAAATTCTGCCCTTGGTAGGTATAAATCCCAATTTCTGGTGTTTTCACCAACAAGACATCTCAGAGATTTCCTAGGCTACGTTCATACTCAGTTTGGCATCAGTTTGGGATGATAGGTAGTTGAAAACTTAAGTTTGTCCTAACTTATGCCAAAGGGTCTTCCAAAGTAAATGGTGACCGGAATCCCTATCTGAAATGATTGTCTTAGGTAGGCCATGGAGTCTAACTATCTCATTGAAAAAAAGTGTGGCTACCTTAGACGCATCAAAGGTTTGGGAACAAGGCAAGAAGTGGGCCATTTTAGAGATCGGCGACTACGACACAGATAGAAATCATGTCTCCTCTGGGGTTTAGGTAAACCTAACACAAAATCCATACTCCTATCTTGCCAAGGACGATCTGGACAGGGAGTGGGGTATAAAGGCCAGTGTTTGTTTTCGCTGTTTGGCAACAGCGCAGGGTTCGACATCTAGCTACAATATTAGCTACATCCCTTTTCAAGCTAGCCAGAAAAAGTGGTCTTCAATAGCTAGAATGTCTGGTCTTTTCCAAAATGGCCGGCCTAAACCTCCAGCATGGATTTCCCAAATCAAAAATCCCTAAGAGAAGTTCTAGGGATGCAAAGCCTTTTGAAGAACAAAAACCATCTACAAGGGTATAATCCTGGGATTACTAGATGGTCCTTGAACTAGATCCTGATACACAGTGGTGAAATCCGGACAAGACTCATATTCCTCTTTGATTTGCTCAAACCCTAGGACCTCAGTTCTAACAGAAGTTATAACAGAGATCGGCGACTAAGGGCATCAGCTACCATATTCTCAACTCCAGCTTATGTTTCAGGACAAAAGTATAGGACTGGATATATTCTACCCCTTAGCATGCCTAGGGTTAAGCTTCTTTTGGAGTTCAGAAATCTAAGAGCCTCATGGTCCGAAAATAGTACAAATTCCTGCGTAGCAAAGCAAATAATGTCTCCAGTCAGTAACGCAAAGCTTGCACCACCGCATAAAATTCCTTATCATAGGTAGAATACAGCTTAGCATCATTAAGTTTTTCACTAAAGAATGCTATGGGATGATTCTCTTGGCTTAGGATCTACCTATTCCACACCTGAAGCATCACAGGCAACCTCAAATACTTTAGAAAAAATCGGGTAATCTCAGAATGGGTGCCTGGGTCATTTTTATCCTTAAGATCTAGGAAGGCTTTATGGGCTGACTTAGTCCAATGAAATTTCCCTTCCTAATACTCAGTGATAGGAGCAGCTAAAGTACTAAACCCCTTGATGAATCGCCTATAGAAGGTAGCCAAGCCGTGGAAACTTCTAATTCATGCACATTGGTGGCTCTGGCCAGTCTACTATGGACCTAATTTCTCAGGATCGGCCGCCACGCCGTCAGGGGTTACTACAAAACCAAGAAAGATAACTCTACTAGTCATTGAATTCACACTTCTTAAGATTACGTAGAGTCTATCATTCCTCAAAACTTGGCAGACTGCTCTAAGGGGCCTAGGTGATCTGCTGGGGTCTTACTATAGATCAGGATGTCATCAAATAACCACCACAAATTTTCCTATGAAAGCTCTAAGTACCTGGGTCATAATTCCATGAAGTACTAGGGGCATTGGACAACCCAAAAGGCATAACAACCCATTCATAAAGACCATCCTTAGTTTGAAAGCAGGTTTCCATTCATCCCCGGGTCTAATCCTAACCTGATGATAGCCGCTTCTGAGATCAATTTAGAAAAAAACCATTGCACCAGCCATCATATCAAGCATGTCATCTAGTCTAGGGATGGAAACCTATATTTGATTGTAATTTTATTGATGGCATGACTGTCAACACACATCCTCCACGTGCCATCTTTCTTGGGTCAGTAAGGCTGGGATGCACAAGGGCTAAGACTTCTCTAATAAACCCTTCCTCAATAATCTCTCCAACTGCTTTGCAGTTCTCATGCTCAGATGGATCATCCTGTAATGGGGCAAGTTGGGCAAGTCCTCCTGGGATTAGATCTATGGCATGCTGGATATCCCTAAGGGGTGAAGGTGGTCTGGCAATCCTCGGGAAAGACATCCTCAAATTCTTTTACACAGGGTTTAACTTCTTGAGGAGGCTCTGAGGGTTCCGAAGTTCTAAGTTCCTTAGCAGTCAACATCTATAGGGTGAACCACTATGAATTTCTTGTTCTAGATCCTAGCACTGATTAGGTTCACTCCAGTTTTCATCTCCTTACCTTACCGGCTCCTTTAGTACCTTGTCCTTAGGGGGGATGAATGGATCGTAATCTTCTTCCATGAAACTAAAGACACAGGTATTGGATTTCCTAAGAGGGTGGCATCATGATCATACCACCAGGTCTTCCGAGATTATACTGCTCCCCATGGGTAAGACATCGCACCAAATCTTTCGTGATAAGATTGCATTTGGATTTGGACTTGACATCTAGACTGGATGGGTATGGAGGTAGAATCTACCAAGAAACCTTATAGGGGTTGGGATGGGGAACTGGGATTAAGCCTAACATCTTGACAGTGCTAGTAGAGATGGCATTTACACAGCTCCCACTATCTATGATGATCTTACATACCTTATCCCCTAATTAAGAAAAGTCTGTAGGATGTTAGTCCTACGCCAATCCTCTTGAACTAGATTCTGGGATAGGATGCATCTTACAACTCCTAATTGGTCAGATTCATTGGGTTCCTCCTCTCCTTCATACTCCTCAACCAAATTCATTCCGGCCTCATAAACTTCTTCTTCAAATTCCTCACTGGGCTCGGAATTATCATTCTCTCCCTCTTCTATGTAAAGGGATCTCCGTGGGCACTGGCTAGCAACATGACCTACCTTATGACACTTGAAACAGGCTATGGCAGTACACTGACTGGAAATGTGACCTGGTTTCTGACACTTAAAACAGGTGATATTTGAACTAGGGGTTCTCTGGGTGTCAGGTGCCTTACCTTTGTCCATGGGCCTAGGGGTAGAAGTACCCTGAAAAGGTTTACTAGGGATAACTGGCTAGGTCCATTCCTGGGATTGGGGCAATAACCCTAGAAGGTATAGGTTTCTCTGAAATTTCTCAGTGTTCAGTGCAATCTGGTAGGCTTGGTCTAGATCAGTAACCTCTCTCAGAAATAGTTCTCTCTTGATATCTTCCCTCAGTCCAGCCCTAAATCTAGACAAAGTGACTTCGTGGGCTTCACTCACATCACATCTCATTAGGTATTCATCAAAAGTAGCTATGTAGTCTGAGACAGATCGGTTTCCTTGTTTCAGGTTTTGCCATTGGTCTAACAGGTTTTGCTGGTATGAAATGGGTAGGTATTTATCTCTCAGTTTTTCTTTCATACCCTGCCAAGTGGTTATGGGCTCAACATTCCGTCTCCTAGTGGTTAGCTCAATGTTCCCCCAGTATAACCTAGCTTGACGCACTAATTTCATCTTGGCAAACTGTATTCCTCTCCTCAGACATAGCATACCACTCAAAGTATTGGTCCATCTCACCCTCCCAATCAGAATACACCTTAGGGTTCAGACTACCATCAAAAGTGGGTGCATCTATTTGATGTTCCTGATGAACCTATCATCTCTATCTTCAGGCTCTGGGTCAGGTCTCCTATGATTAGGTCAGGATCTCTATATAAAGGCCTTCTAGGCTCTTGATTTGGGTGAGGTAGAGGCACATTAAAATCGGGGTCAGGAGTCCAATTCCGATGTCTAGGTTCTTCAAGTACTTGGACTCGGTCCCTAAGTTGGGTAAGATCCTCATGAATTTGTGCGCTAAACTGGGCCACAGTGTTTGTCATATCCTGATTCATTTTAGCCATACTTCAGTAAGAGTTCTGATCATGGCCTCTAAATCAGGTTGGGTTTGACCAGGTTGATATGGCACTCCGTTTCTGGTAG
This sequence comes from Areca catechu, assembly GCA_021397845.1. Classification (NCBI taxonomy): domain Eukaryota; kingdom Viridiplantae; phylum Streptophyta; class Magnoliopsida; order Arecales; family Arecaceae; genus Areca; species Areca catechu. Next base: position 62,385,711 of record CM038045.1, read on the forward strand.
ACATGATGATTCAAGCAAGCACACAAAATGAGACTATACTAAATCGACTACTGGATCACTAGACCTAGAGTCCAAACTAGATGCCCAATCAGAGTGGCAAGCTAGCCTGTAGTAACTCAGGACTCAGCCAGGCAGGTGTAAGGGGAGTGTTAGGTCCCTGATTGCCAATCCTAGACACAATCAGTGATTGGCCAGGTAGGCGGACCAGCACACAAGCCCTTCGGGAATGGATCCCTGAACCACCGTTCTAGACACTGAGTGCTAAGCACACACAGAATAACTCGAAACTGACTCAACACTAGCCTAGACCCGACCAATGGTGTCCCTAGCCCACTAGGGCAAATAGGTCTAACTGATTTTAAATTAGGTCTAGGTTCGAATGATTGGATGGTGGTTTTGGGCTAAGGAGAGGTAATCAACTCCTCCCCTTATCTTAGATGCTCAATTGCCCTTAAAAATTATGAGATGATCACTCCAAAAGAATTGAATTGCAGAACACAAAAAATAGAGTTGTTGTATTTTAATGCTCAGAATTTTTACCGAAACCAATAATTACAGAAAAAATACGGAAAATAGGTTCAATTATACTGGTTTCAACAAAGCAAAAATCATGCAATTCGAAGTTTATACAGGGAGAAATAATTCAGATAATAGGGTAATTACGGGATGCAACTAGATTGTCTTCCCGTTTATAATCCTGCTACGAAGTTATAACCCAATGGATCCCCTACACGCCCTAGGAACACCCCGTGGAATGGGAGGAGGAGGCTTGCGCCTCGCTTAGTTCCTAGGACGGACGTCCTGGGGAGTCTACTTCGAGCAGACAAAATAAAAAGAAGAGAAACAATCAAAACAAGCAAGCAAGCAAATCAGAAACCCTAGACTGGGCTCTGATACCAAAAATGATGTAGAACAAATAAAGGGATGCGATGCGGAAGTAAATTAAGATTAACTAATTTTTTTGTTGTTTTTATATGTTTGTAGAAGTTGGCTTCAAATCAAAGAAAAGTTAACCTAACATTGAAAGATACTAATATGATAATTGAAAGCACAATTTTAAGGAAAATAAATTAAAGAGTAGTTCAGAAGCAACGGATCACTGGGGGTTGAGAAACTCCCAGACTAGGGTTTCGCTCTGAACTTTCAACAGAACAGAAATAAGAGAAGAGATGGTTTACCTAACCAGACAATGATCTTCACAGATTTTGGTGGAAGAACTCTCCCGAGCAGATGTTGGATCCTCGGATTCAGATATCTTCGCAATGGATCCTCCAATACTGGTCCTTTGGCGGGTTGGCTTCTCCTGAACTCAAGATCTGGAAGAGAAGAAAAACAATTGATGGAATCAGAGAGTCAAGGAAAAAATTACCAGGTGATGAACTTGAAGATTGAAATTGCTGAAAACTGGATTCTCCTGGAAGCTGATGTGATTTCCTTGGAACTTGCTCTGGATCTGAAGTAGCCGGACTGGATCTGGATGAAGGTGGATGGCCTGGACTGTAGAGAGAGAGAGAGCCGTGGGAGATGGAAGGAGCTAGGGTCGATGGATTGAAAATAATGAAGGGCGGCTAGGGTTTGGATTTTAAGTGGCTAACCTAGGGTTTTGGATAAAGATGGAGATCTCTCACCTCCTCAAGGCTCCAATGGAACCTGGATTACCCCCTCACGGAGCTCAACACTTAGAATAGTGCGGAAGAAGAGAAACCTAGGTTACTCAACACAAGAGAATAGCAAAATAATTTTTTCTTCATTGATTTCTAAAGTTACAAAGAGAGGTCTATTATATAGACCTAAATTTTCTCCAAGTTTGTACAAATTTCCATGTGGGACTAAACTCCTCCAACCTCTAGATTAGGTAGAAAACCTCCTCTCTTGGTCGACCAAGAACTCAAAAAAACTTGGGACGGCCATAAAGGATTTTTTTTGGAATTTTTATGGCGCCTTTTGGAGTTGGATTTGGATTTGGAGTCCTCTTCTCCTTATGGCATTTCTTCTATTCTTCCACTCCAAGTTAAGCTCTTTGATTTTGATTTGAACTTCAATTAGGAGTAGGTTGGATGTCCTTCTTTGATTTTTTCTCCAAGAGAAGTCCCTTTCCTTCTTTGCTTAGACAAAATTGGCAGGTATAGGCGCGCCTCCTTTAAATTGGCTTCCAATTTGATTTTTTTTCTTTGGATGTGGGGACCATGACACTGGGATGCCTCTGTGGCGCCTCCTGGACCCTGGCGTGTGCTCGGAGTGTGGCTGGGCGTGTGGCTTGGAGTGTGGCCTCCACTTGCTTGGACCTTGATTTGATTGGAAGACAAATATGGCACCATTTTGGACTTGATTTGATTGGAAGACAATTGCGGCACCATATTGGATAAAATTGAAACCACATCGGGACTTGCACCTAGTCAACATGACTTAACAAAATTTAAATGGTGACTCAAGAAATAAATAAAATAAATAAACTGGTTGACCAGGTCAACCTTTATTACAAACCCTAATTTCTCGGGCAATGTCAATCAGAGATCCAAATGGAGCTCTGAAGTCTTCTTATAAGTCTGGTGCCCGCACCAATTCTCCCGGGTGGGAGGAACTCGACCCTGTCGAGTAAGGCTCAAGTTGGCTCTGGTATCTCTCCAAGAGGTCTGGGTCCAATTCTTGTAATTCTTCTCGGGAGATCCAAGAGTCATCAGAATCTGGCCTCCTTGCCAGCGGACCAGGTACCTTTGGTATCCTCGATTACGAGTAGAGATAACCTGATCATCCAGGATCTTTTCAATCTGCTCTTTCCTCACAGGCCAGTTTGTTGGTGGACACACAGGGTCGGGATCACTCTCAATGATAGGGTTAGGCTCAAAAGGCTCACTAGGAATCACAGCTGGCTCCCTGTACTTACTAAGTCTGTAATGTTGAAAGTAGAGCTAATGCCTAGTTCTGGAGGCAACTCGAGCACATAGGCATTGGATCCTACTCTCTTACCACTCTAAATGGTCCAGCTCCTCTAGCATGTAACTTTCTAACGGTTCCAGGAGGAAACCGTTCAGGCCTTAACCTAATCATCCCATAGTCTCCCTCAACAAAAGATTTGACTCGCCTTTGAGTATCAGCCAACTTCTTATAAGTTTCATTACTTAAATTTATTTTGGCATGAATTTCTTTATGCAAGTCTTTTACATGCTGTGCAAAATTCTCAGCAGACTCGGAGACTCGAGTGTGGACAGGTAAAGGGACTAGGTCAAGAGGTGTGTGAGGTTTGTACCCATGTACAATTTCAAATGGACTCTTACCCGTAGACCTATTGACCGAGTCATTGTACGCAAATTCTGCCCTTGGTAGGTATAAATCCCAATTTCTGGTGTTTTCACCAACAAGACATCTCAGCAGATTTCCTAGGCTACGGTTCACTACTTCAGTTTGGCCATCAGTTTGGGGATGATAGGCAGTTGAAAACTTAAGTTTGTCCCTAACTTATGCCAAAGGATCTTCCAAAAGTAACTGGTGAACCGGACATCCCTATCTGAAACGATTGTCTTAGGTAAGCCATGGAGTCTAACTATCTCATTGAAGAAAAGTGTGGCTACCTTAGACGCATCAAAGGTTTGGGAACAAGACAACAAATGGGCCATTTTAGAGAATCGGTCGACTACGACACAGATAGAATCATGTCTACTCTAGGTCTTAGGTAAACCTAACACAAAATCCATACTCACATTTTGCCAAGGACGATCTGGGACAGGGAGTGGGGTATAAAGGCCAGTGTTTTGTTTTCACTGTTTGGCAACAGCGCAGGTTCGACATCTAGCTACAATATTAGCTACATCCCTTTTCAAGCTAGGCCAGAAAAAGTGGTCTTCAATAGCTAGAATAGTCTTGTCTTTTCCAAAATGGCTGGCTAAACCTCCAGCATGGATTTCCCAAATCAAAAATTCCCTAAGAGAAGTTCTAGGGATGCAAAGCCTATTTTTGAAGAACAAAAAACCATCTACAAGGGTATAATCCTGGTGATTACTAGATGGTCCTTGAACTAGATCCTGATACACAGTGGTGAAATCCGGACAAGACTCATATTCCTCTTTGATTTGCTCAAACCCTATGACCTCAGTTCTAACAGAAGTTAATAACAGAGATCGGCGACTAAGGGCATCAGCTACCTTATTCTCAACTCTAGCCTTATGTTTCAGGACAAAAGTATAGGACTGGATATATTCTACCCACTTAGCATGCCTAGGGTTAAGCTTCTTTTGGGAGTTCAGAAATCTAAGAGCCTCATGGTCCGAAAATAGTATAAATTCCTGCGGTAGCAAATAATGTCTCCAGTAACGCAAAGCTTGCACCACCGCATAAAATTCCTTATCATAGGTAGAATACCTAAGATTAGCATCATTAAGTTTTTCACTAAAGAATGCTATGGGATGATTCTCTTGGCTTAGGACTCCACCTATTCCTACACCTGAAGCATCACAGGCAACCTCAAATACTTTAAAAAAATCGGGTAATCTCAGAATGGGTGCCTGGGTCATTTTATCCTTAAGATCTAGGAAGGCTTTATGGGCTGACTTAGTCCAATGAAATTCTCCCTTCCTAATACAATCAGTGATAGGAGCAGCTAAAGTACTAAACCCCTTGATGAATCGCCTATAGAAGGTAGCCAAGCCGTGGAAACTTCTAACTTCATGCACATTGGTTGGCTCTGGCCAGTCTACTATGGACCTAATCTTCTCAGGATCGGCCGCCACGCCGTCAGGGGTTACTACAAAACCAAGAAAGATAACTCTACTAGTCATGAATTCACACTTCTTAAGATTACCGTAGAGTCTATCATTCCTCAAAACTTGGCAGACTGCTCTAAGGTGGCCTAGGTGATCTGCTGGGGTCTTACTATAGATCAGGATGTCATCAAAATAGACCACCACAAGTTTTCCTATGAAAGCTCTAAGTACCTGGGTCATAATTCTCATGAAAGTACTAGGGGCATTGGATAACCCAAAAGGCATAACACCCATTCATAAAGACCATCCTTAGTTTTGAAAGCAGTTTTCCATTCATCCCCGGGTCTAATCTAACCTGATGATAGCCGCTTTTGAGATCAATTTAGAAAAAAACCATTGCACCAGCCATCATATCAAGCATGTCATCTAGTCTAGGGATGGGAAACCTATATTTGATTGTAATTTTATTGATGGCATGACTGTCAACACACATCCTCCACGTGCCATCTTTCTTTGGGGTCAGTAAGGCTGGGACTGCACAAGGGCTAAGACTTTCTCTAATAAACCCCTTCCTCAATAATTCTCCAACCTGCTTTTGCAGTTCTTCATGCTCAGATGGATTCATCCTGTAATGGGGCAAGTTGGGCAAAGTCGCTCCTGGGATTAGATCTATGGCATGCTGGATATCCCTAAGGGGTGGAAGGTGGTCTGGCAAATCCTCGGGAAAGACATCCTCAAATTCTTTTAACACAGGTTTAACTTCTTGAGGAGGCTCTGAGGGTTCCGAAGTTCTAAGTTCCTTAGCAGTCAACATCTATGGGTGAACCACTATGAATTTCTTGTTCTAGATCCTTAGCACTGATTAGGTTCACTCCAGTTTTCATCTCCTTAACCTTACCGGCTCCTTTAGTTACCTTGTCCTTAGGGGGACTGAATGGATCGTAATCTTCTTCCCATTGAAACTAAAGACACAGGTATTGGATTTTCTTAAGAGGGTGGCATCATGATCATACAACCAAGGTCTTCCGAGAATTATACTGCTCACCCCCATGGGTAAGACATCGCACCAAATCTTTTCGTGATAAGATTGCATTTGGATTTGGACTTGACATCTAGACTGGATGGGTATGGAGGTAGAATCTATCCAAGAAACCTTATAGGGGTTGGGATGGGGAACTGGGATTAAGCCTAACATCTTGATAGTGCTAGTAGAGATGGTATTTACACAGCTCCCACTATCTATGATATCTTACATACCTTATCCCCTAATTTAAGAAAAGTCTGTAGGATGTTAGTCCTACGCCAATCCTCTTGAACTAGATTCTGGGATAGGATGCATCTTACAACTCCTAATTGGTAAGATTCATTGGGTTCCTCCTCTCCTTCATACTCCTCAACCAAATTCATTCCGGCCTCATAAACTTCTTCTTCAAATTCCTCACTGGGCTCGGAATTATCATTCTCTCCCTCTTCTATGTAAAGGGATCTCCGTGGGCACTGGCTAGCAACATGACCTACCTTATGACACTTGAAACAGGCTATGCAGTACACTGATGGAAATGTGACCTGGTTTCTGACACTTAAAACAGGTGATATTTGAACTAGGGGTTCTCTGGGTGTCAGGTGCCTTACCTTTGTCCATGGGCCTAGGGGTAGAAGTACCCTGAAAAGGTTTACTAGGGATAACTTGGCTAGGTCCATTCCTTGGGATTGGGGCAATAACCCTAGAAGGTATAGGTCTTCTCTGAAATTTCTCAGTGTTCAGTGCAATCTGGTAGGCTTGGTCTAGATCAGTAACCTCTCTCAGAAATAGTTCTCTCTTGATATCTTCCCTCAGTCCAGCCCTAAATCTAGACAAAGTGACTTCGTGGGCTCACTCACATCACATCTCATTAGGTATTCATCAAAAGTAGCTATGTAGTCTGAGACAGATCGGTTTCCTTGTTTCAGGTTTTGCCATTGGTCTAACAGGTTTTGCTGGTATGAAATGGGTAGGTATTTATCTCTCAGTTTTTCTTTCATACCCTGCCAAGTGGTTATGGGCTCAACATTCCGTCTCCTAGTGGTTAGCTCAATGTTCTCCCAGTATAACCTAGCTTGATGCACTAATTTCATCTTGGCAAACTTGTATTTCCTCTCCTCAGACATAGCATACCACTCAAAGTATTGGTCCATCTCACCCTCCCAATCAGAATACACCTTAGGGTTCAGACTACCATCAAAAGTGGGTGCATCTAATTTGATGTTCTGATGAACCTATCATCTCTATCTTCAAGCTCTGGGTCAGGCCTATGATTAGGTTCAGGATCTCTATATAAAGGCCTTCTAGGCTCTTGATGTGGGTGAGGTAGAGGCACATTAAAATCGGGGTCAGGAGTCCAATTCCGATGTCTAGGTTCTTCAAGTACTTGGACTCGGTCCCTAAGTTGGGTAAGATCCTCATGAATTTGTGCGCTAAACTGGGCCACAGTGTTTGTCATATCCTGATTCATTTTAGCCATACTTTCAGTAAGAGTTCTGATCATGGCCTTTAAATCAGGTTGGGTTTGACCAGGTTGATATGGCACTCCGTTTCTGGTAGACATGATGATTCAAGCAAGCACACAAAATGAGACTATACTAAATCGACTACTGGATCACTAGACCTAGAGTCCAAACTAGATGCCCAATCAGAGTGGCAAGCTAGCCTGTAGTAACTCAGGACTCAGCCAGGCAGGTGTAAGGGAAGTGTTAGGTCCCTGATTGCCAATCCTAGACACCAATCAGTGATTGGCCAGGTAGGCGGACCAGCACACAAGCCCTTCGGGAATGGATCCCTGAACCACCGTTCTAGACACTGAGTGCTAAGCACACACAGAATAACTCGACAAACTGACTCAACACTAGCCTAGACCCGACCAATTGGTGTCCCTAGCCCACTAGGGCAAATTAGGTCTAACTGATTTTAAATTAGGTCTAGGTTCGAATGATTGGATGGTGGTTTTGGGCTAAGGAGAGGTAATCAACTCCTCCCCTTATCTTAGATGCTCAATTGCCCTTAAATAAATTATGAGATGATCACTCCAAAAAGAATTGAATTGCAGAACACAAAAAATAGAGTTGTTGTATTTTAATGCTCAGAATTTTTACCGAAACCAATAAATACAGAAAAATTACGGAAAATAGGTTCAATTATACTGGTTTCAACGAAGCAAAAATCATGCAATTCGAAGTTTTATACAGGGAGAAATAATTTAGATAATAGGGTAATTACGGGCTGCAACTAGATTGTCTTCCCCGTTTATGATCCCTGCTACGAAGTTATAACCCAATGGATCCCCTACACGCCCTAGGAACACCCCGTGGAATGGGAGGAGGAGGCTTGCGCCTCGCTTAGTTCCTAGGACCGGACGTCCTGGGGAGTCTACTTCGAGCAGACAAAATAAAAAAGAGAAAACAATCAAAACAAGCAAGCAAGCAAATCAGAAATCCTAGACTGGGCTCTGATACCAAAAATGATGCAGAACAAATAAAGGGATGCGATGCGGAAGTAAATTAAGATTAACTAATTTTTTTGTTGTTTTTATATGTTTGTAGAAGTTGGCTTCAAATCAAAGAAAAGTTAACCTAACATTGAAAGATACTAATATGATAATTGAAAGCACAATTTTAAGGAAACTAAATTATCAAAGTAGTTCAGAAGCAACGGATCGCTGGGGGTTGAGAAACTCCCAGACCTAGGGTTTCGCTCTGAACTTTCAACAGAACAGAAATAAAGAGAAGAGATGGTTTACCTAACCAGACAATGATCTTCACAGATTTTGGTGGAAGAACTCTCCCGAGCAGATGTTGGATCCTCGGATTCAGATATCTTCGCAATGGATCCTCCAATACTGGTCCTTTGGCGGGTTGGCTTCTCCTGAACTCAAGATCTGGAAGAGAAGAAAAATAATTGATGGAATCAGAGAGTCAAGGAAAAAATTTACCAGGTTGATGAACTTGAAGATTGAAATTGCTGAAAACTGGATTCTCCTGGAAGCTGATGTGATTTTCCTTGGAACTTGCTCTGGATCTGAAGTAGCCGGACTGGATCTGGATGAAGGTGGATGGCCTGGACTTGTAGAGAGAGAGAGAGGCCGTGGGAGATGGAAGGAGCTAGGGTTCGATGGATTGAAAATAATGAAGGGCGGCTAGGGTTTTGGATTTTTAAGTGGCTAACCTAGGGTTTTGGATAAAGATGGAGATCTCTCACCTCCTCAAGGCTCCAATGGAACCTGGATTACCCCCTCACGGAGCTCAACACTTAGAATAGTGCGGAAGAAGAGAAACCTAGGTTACTCAACACAAGAGAATAGCAAAATAATTTTTTCTTCATTGATTTCTAAAGTTACAAAGAGAGGTCTATTATATAGACCTAAAATTTTCTCCAAGTTTGTACAAATTTCCATGTGGGACTAAACTCCTCCAACCTCTAGATTAGGTAGAAAACCTCCTCTCTTGGTCGACCAAGAACTCAAAAAAACTTGGGACGGCCATAAAGGATTTTTTTGGAATTTTTATGGCGCCTTCTTTGGAGTTGGATTTGGATTTGGAGTCCTCTTCTCCTTATGGCATTTCTTCTATTCTTCCACTCCAAGTTAAGCTCTTTGATTTTGATTTGAACTTCAATTAGGAGTAGGTTGGATGTCCTTCTTTGATTTTTTCTCCAAGAGAAGTCCCTTTCCTTCTTTGCTTAGACAAAATTGGCAGGTATAGGCGCCTCCTTTAAATTGGCTTCCAATTTGATTTTTTTCTTCTTTGGATGTGGGGACCATGACACTGGGATGCCTCTGTGGCGCCTCCTGGACCCTGGCGTGTGCTCGGAGTGTGGCTGGGCGTGTGGCTTGGAGTGTGGCCTCCACTTGCTTGGACCTTGATTTGATTGGAAGACAAATATGGCACCATTTTGGACCTTGATTTGATTGGAAGACAATTGCGGCACCATATTGGATAAAATTGAAACCACATCGGGACTTGCACCTAGTCAACATGACTCAACAAAATTTAAATGGTGACTCAAGAAATAAATAAAATAAATAAACTGGTTGACCAGGTCAACCTTTATTACAAACCCTAATTTCTCGGGCAATGTCAATCAGAGATCCAAATGGAGCTCTGAAGTCTTCTTATAAGTCTGGTGCCCGCACCAATTCTCCCGGGGTGGGAGGAACTCGACCCTGTCGAGTAAGGCTCAAGTTGGCTCTGGTATCTCTCCAAGAGGTCTGGGTCCAATTCTTGTAATTCTTCTCAGGAGATCCAAGAGTCATCAGAATCTGGCCTTCCTTGCCAGCGGACCAGGTACCTTTGGTATCCTCGATTACGAGTAGAGATAACCTGATCATCCAGGATCTTTTCAATCTGCTCTTTCCTCACAGGCCAGTTTGTTGGTGGACACACAGGGTCGGGATCACTCTCAATGATAGGGTTAGGCTCAAAAGGCTCACTAGGAATCACAGCTGGCTCCCTGTACTCTACTAAGTCTGTAATGTTGAAAGTAGAGCTAATGCCTAGTTCTGGAGGCAACTCGAGCACATAGGCATTGGATCCTACTCTCTTTACCACTCTAAATGGTCCAGCTCCTCTAGCATGTAACTTTCTAACGGTTCCAGGAGGAAACCGTTCAGGCCTTAACCTAATCATCCCATAGTCTCCCTCAACAAAAGATTTGACTCGCCTTTGAGTATCAGCCAACTTCTTATAAGTTTCATTACTTAAATTTATTTTGGCATGAATTTCTTTATGCAAGTCTTTTACATGCTGTGCAAAATTCTCAGCAGACTCGGAGACTCGAGTGTGGACAGGTAAAGGGACTAGGTCAAGAGGTGTGTGAGGTTTGTACCCATGTACAATTTCAAATGGACTCTTACCCGTAGACCTATTGACCGAGTCATTGTACGCAAATTCTGCCCTTGGTAGGTATAAATCCCAATTTCTGGTGTTTTCACCAACAAGACATCTCAGCAGATTTCCTAGGCTACGGTTCACTACTTCAGTTTGGCCATCAGTTTGGGGATGATAGGCAGTTGAAAACTTAAGTTTTGTCCCTAACTTATGCCAAAGGATCTTCCAAAAGTAACTGGTGAACCGGACATCCCTATCTGAAACGATTGTCTTAGGTAAGCCATGGAGTCTAACTATCTCATTGAAGAAAAGTGTGGCTACCTTAGACGCATCAAAGGTTTGGGAACAAGACAAGAAATGGGCCATTTTAGAGAATCGGTCGACTACGACACAGATAGAATCATGTCTACTCTAGGTCTTAGGTAAACCTAACACAAAATCCATACTCACATTTGCCAAGGACGATCTGGGACAGGGAGTGGGGTATAAAGGCCAGTGTTTTGTTTTCACTGTTTGGCAACAGCGCAGGTTCGACATCTAGCTACAATATTAGCTACATCCCTTTTCAAGCTAGGCCAGAAAAAGTGGTCTTCAATAGCTAGAATAGTCTTGTCTTTTCCAAAATGGCCGGCTAAACCTCCAGCATGGATTTCCCAAATCAAAAATTCCCTAAGAGAAGTTCTAGGGATGCAAAGCCTATTTTTGAAGAACAAAAAACCATCTACAAGGGTATAATCCTGGTGATTACTAGATGGTCCTTGAACTAGATCCTGATACACAGTGGTGAAATCCGGACAAGACTCATATTCCTCTTTGATTTGCTCAAACCCTATGACCTCAGTTCTAACAGAAGTTAATAACAGAGATCGGCGACTAAGGGCATCAGCTACCTTATTCTCAACTCCAGCCTTATGTTTCAGGACAAAAGTATAGGACTGGATATATTCTACCCACTTAGCATGCCTAGGGTTAAGCTTCTTTTGGGAGTTCAGAAATCTAAGAGCCTCATGGTCCGAAAATAGTATAAATTCCTGCGGTAGCAAATAATGTCTCCAGTAACGCAAAGCTTGCACCACCGCATAAAATTCCTTATCATAGGTAGAATACCTAAGATTAGCATCATTAAGTTTTCACTAAAGAATGCTATGGGATGATTCTCTTGGCTTAGGACTCCACCTATTCCTACACCTGAAGCATCACAGGCAACCTCAAATGCTTTAAAAAAATCGGGTAATCTCAGAATGGGTGCCTGGGTCATTTTATCCTTAAGATCTAGGAAGGCTTTATGGGCTGACTTAGTCCAATGAAATTCTCCCTTCCTAATACAATCAGTGATAGGAGCAGCTAAAGTACTAAACCCCTTGATGAATCGCCTATAGAAGGTAGCCAAGCCGTGGAAACTTCTAACTTCATGCACATTGGTTGGCTCTAGCCAGTCTACTATGGACCTAATCTTCTCAGGATCGGCCGCCACGCCGTCAGGGGTTACTACAAAACCAAGAAAGATAACTCTACTAGTCATGAATTCACACTTCTTAAGATTACCGTAGAGTCTATCATTCCTCAAAACTTGGCAGACTGCTCTAAGGTGGCCTAGGTGATCTGCTGGGGTCTTACTATAGATCAGGATGTCATCAAAATAGACCACCACAAATTTTCCTATGAAAGCTCTAAGTACCTGGGTCATAATTCTCAAGAAAGTACTAGGGGCATTGGACAACCCAAAAGGCATAACAACCCATTCATAAAGACCATCCTTAGTTTTGAAAGCAGTTTTCCATTCATCCCCGGGTCTAATCTAACCTGATGATAGCCGCTTCTGAGATCAATTTTAGAAAAACCATTGCACCAGCCATCATATCAAGCATGTCATCTAGTCTAGGGATGGGAAACCTATATTTGATTGTAATTTTATTGATGGCATGACTGTCAACACACATCCTCCACGTGCCATCTTTCTTTGGGGTCAGTAAGGCTGGGACTGCACAAGGGCTAAGACTTTCTCTAATAAACCCCTTCCTCAATAATTCTCCAACCTGCTTTTGCAGTTCTTCATGCTCAGATGGATTCATCCTGTAATGGGGCAAGTTGGGCAAAGTCGCTCCTGGGATTAGATCTATGGCATGCTGGATATCCCTAAGGGGTGGAAGGTGGTCTGGCAAATCCTCGGGAAAGACATCCTCAAATTCTTTTAACACAGGTTTAACTTCTTGAGGAGGCTCTGAGGGTTCCGAAGTTCTAAGTTCCTTAGCTGTCAACATCCAGATGGGTGATCCACTATGAATTTCTTGTTCTAGATCCTTAGCACTGATTAGGTTCACTCCAGTTTTCATCTCCATAACCTTACCGGCTCCTTTAGTTACCTTGTCCTTAGGGGGAACTGAATGGATCGTAATCTTCTTCCCATTGAAACTAAAGACACAGGTATTGGATTTCCTAAGAGGGTGGCATCATGATCATACAACCAAGGTCTTCCGAGAATTATACTGCTCACCCCCATGGGTAAGACATCGCACCAAATCTTTTCGTGATAAGATTGCATTTGGATTTGGACTTGACATCTAGACTGGATGGGTATGGAGGTAGAATCTACCCAAGAAACCTTATAGGGGTTGGGATGGGGAACTGGGATTAAGCCTAACATCTTGATAGTGCTAGTAGAGATGGCATTTACACAGCTCCCACTATCTATGATAATCTTACATACCTTATCCCCTAATTTAAGAAAAGTCTGTAGGATGTTAGTCCTACGCCAATCCTCTTGAACTAGATTCTGGGGTAGGATGCATCTTACAACTCCTAATTGGTCAGATTCATTGGGTTCCTCCTCTCCTTCATACTCCTCAACCAAATTCATTCCGGCCTCATAAACTTCTTCTTCAAATTCCTCACTGGGCTCGGAATTATCATTCTCTCCCTCTTCTATGTAAAGGGATCTCCGTGGGCACTGGCTAGCAACATGACATACCTTATGACACTTGAAACAGGCTATGGCAGTACACTGACTGGAAATGTGACCTGGTTTCTGACACTTAAAACATGTGATATTTGAACTAGGGGTTCTCTGGGTGTCAGGTGCCTTACCTTTGTCCATGGGCCTAGGGGTAGAAGTACCCTGAAAAGGTTTACTAGGGATAACTTGGCTAGGTCCATTCCTTGGGATTGGGGCACTAACCCTAGAAGGTATAGGTCCTCTCTGAAATTTCTCAGTGTTCAGTGCAATCTGGTAGGCTTGGTCTAGATCAGTAACCTCTCTCAGAAATAGTTCTCTCTTGATATCTTCCCTCAGTCCAGCCCTAAATCTAGACAAAGTGACTTCGTGGGCTTCACTCACATCATATCTCATTAGGTATTCATCAAAAGTAGCTATGTAGTCTGAGACAGATCGGTTTCCTTGTTTCAGGTTTTGCCATTGGTCTAACAGGTTTTGCTGGTATGAAATGGGTAGGTATTTATCTCTCAGTTTTTCTTTCATACCCTGCCAAGTGGTTATGGGCTCAACATTCCGTCTCCTAGTGGTTAGCTCAATGTTCCCCCAGTATAACCTAGCTTGACGCACTAATTTCATCTTGGCAAACTTGTATTTTTTCTCCTCAGACATAGCATACCACTCAAAGTATTGGTCCATCTCACCCTCCCAATCAGAATACACCTTAGGGTTCAGACTACCATCAAAAGTGGGTGCATCTAATTTGATGTTCCTGATGAACCTATCATCTCTATCTTCAGGCTCTGGGTCAGGTCTCCTATGATTAGGTTCAGGATCTCTATATAAAGGCCTTCTAGGCTCTTGATGTGGGTGAGGTTGAGGCACATTAAAATCGGGGTCAGGAGTCCAATTCCGATGTCTAGGTTCTTCAAGTACTTGGACTCGGTCCCTAAGTTGGGTAAGATCCTCATGAATTTGTGCGCTAAACTGGACCACAGTGTTTGTCATATCCTGATTCATTTTAGCCATACTTTCAGTAAGAGTTCTGATCATGGCCTCTAAATCAGGTTGGGTTTGACCAGGTTGATATGGCACTCCGTTTCTGGTAGACATGATGATTCAAGCAAGCACACAAAATGAGACTAGACTAAATCGACTACTGGATCACTAGACCTAGAGTCCAAACTAGATGCCCAATCAGAGTGGCAAGCTAGCCTGTAGTAACTCAAGACTCAGCCAGGCAGGTGTAAGGGGAGTGTTAGGTCCCTGATTGCCAATCCTAGACACCAATCAGTGATTGGCCAGGTAGGCGGACCAGCACACAAGCCCTTCGGGAATGGATCCCTGAACCACCGTTCTAGACACTGAGTGCTAAGCACACACAGAATAACTCGGCAAACTGACTCAACACTAGCCTAGACCCGACCAATTGGTGTCCCTAGCCCACTAGGGCAAATTAGGTCTAACTGATTTTAAATTAGGTCTAGGTTCGAATGATTGGATGGTGGTTTTGGGCTAAGGAGAGGTAATCAACTCCTCCCCTTATCTTAGATGCTCAATTGCCCTTAAATAAATTATGAGATGATCACTCCAAAAAGAATTGAATTGCAGAACACAAAAAATAGAGTTGTTGTATTTTAATGCTCAGAATTTTACCGAAACCAATAAATCATAGAAAAATTATGGAAAATAGGTTCAATTATACTGGTTTCAACAAATCAAAAATCATGCAATTCAGAGTTTTATGAAGGGAGAAATAATTCAGACAATAGGCAAATTACGGGCTACAACTAGATTGTCTTCCCCGTTTATAATCCCTGCTACGAAGTTATAACCCAATGGATCCCCTACACGCCCTAGGAACACCCCATGGAATGGGAGGAGAAGGCTTGCACCTCGCTTAGTTCCTAGGACCGGACGTCCTGGGGAGTCTACTTCGAGCAGACAAAATAAAAAGAGAAAACAATCAAAACAAGCAAGCAAGCAAATCAGAAACCCTAGACTGGGCTCTGATACCAAAAATGATGCAGAACAAATAAAGGGATGCGATGCGGAAGTAAATTAAGATTAACTAATTTTTTTTGTTGTTTTTATATGTTTGTAGAAGTTGGCTTCAAATCAAAGAAAAGTTAACCTAACATTGAAAGATACTAATATGATAATTGAAAGCACAATTTTAAGGAAACTAAATTATCAGAGTAGTTCAGAAACAACGGATCGCTGGGGGTTGAGAAACTCCCAGACCTAGGGTTTCGCTCCGAACTTTCAACAGAACAGAAATAAAGAGAAGAGATGGTTTACCTAACCAGACAATGATCTTCACAGATTTTGGTGGAAGAACTCTCCCGAGCAGATTGTTGGATCCTCGGATTCAGATATCTTCGCAATGGATCCTCCAATACTGGTCCTTTGGCGGGTTGGCTTCTCCTGAACTCAAGATCTGGAAGAGAAGAAAAACAATTGATGGAATCAGAGAGTCAAGGAAAAAACTTACCAGGTTGATGAACTTGAAGATTGAAATTGCTGAAAACTGGATTCTCCTGGAAGCTGATGTGATTTTTCTTGGAACTTGCTCTGGATCTGAAGTAGCCGGACTGGATCTGGATGAAGGTGGATGGCCTGGACTTGTAGAGAGAGAGAGGCCATGGGAGATGGAAGGAGCTAGGGTTCGATGGATTGAAAATAATGAAGGGCGGCTAGGGTTTTGGATTTTTAAGTGGCTAACCTAGGGTTTTGGATAAAGATGGAGATCTCTCACCTCCTCAAGGCTCCAATGGAACCCGGATTACCCCCTCACGGAGCTCAACACTTAGAATAGTGCGGAAGAAGAGAAACCTAGGTTACTCAACACAAGAGAATAGCAAAATAATTTTTTCTTCATTGATTTCTAAAGTTACAAAGAGAGGTCTATTATATAGACCTAAAATTTTCTCCAAGTTTGTACAAATTTCCATGTGGGACTAAACTCCTCCAACCTCTAGATTAGGTAGAAAACCTCCTCTCTTGGTCGACCAAGATTCAAAAAAATTTGGGACGGCCATAAAGGATTTTTTTGGAATTTTTATGGCGCCTTCTTTGGAGTTGGATTTGGATTTGGAGTCCTCTTCTCCTTATGGCATTTCTTCTTTTCTTCCACTCCAAGTTAAGCTCTTTGATTTTGATTTGAACTTCAATTAGGAGTAGGTTGGATGTCATTCTTTGATTTTTTCTCCAAGAGAAGTCCCTTTCCTTCTTTGCTTAGACAAAATTGGCAGGTATGGGCGCCTCCTTTAAATTGGCTTCCAATTTGATTTTTTTCTTCTTTGGATGTGGGGACCATGACACTGGGATGCCTCTGTGGTGCCTCCTGGACCCTGGCATGTGCTCGGAGTGTGGCTGGGCGTGTGGCTTGGAGTGTGGCCTCCACTTGCTTGGACCTTGATTTGATTGGAAGACAAATGTGGCACCATTTTGGACCTTGATTTGATTGGAAGACAATTGTGGCACCATATTGGATAAAATTGAAACCACATCGGGACTTGCACCGAGTCAACATGACTCAACAAAATTTAAATGGTGACTCAAGAAATAAATAAAAATAAATAAACTGGTTGACCAGGTCAACCTTTATTACAAACCCTAATTTCTCGGGCAATGTCAATCAGAGATCCAAATGGAGCTCTGAAGTCTTCTTATAAGTCTGGTGCCCGCACCATTTGGGACTTTGGGTTCCAAGATATTTTTGTTTGTTTGAGTTCGGTGAAAGGAGCACCCAATTGGATTCTATCCTTTGTTGCAAAGAATCTAATCAAATAAAAAGTTCCCAGAGAGAAAAAGATACATAATAGAAAAAATAAATATGTCCCCCCTGATTATTTTAGTTCTTTTGCTTTCTTTTTTTCAGATGAACACTTAAAAATCTCTGTTATGATTGAGAAATTCAAATGATTTGTTAAGCCACACCATGTTTTTTCTTATTATTCTCCCTGGTCAATTAGATTCTAAACCATTGTAGTAAGATATGGTGAGGTTTCCCTAATGTTTTGAATGAGTTGGTATTAATTATATTTGGAAAGTTTTGTTGCTTATGAAGAGGCATTTTCTTGTAGGTCCAGTTTTGATCTTAGATGTCAAAATATATGTTCTATGATGTGTATTTGTTATGGTTCTGAAATCTTCATTCAACCATAATAAATTTCTCAAAAGCCTGTTGGAACATAGTTCCTTACAGTTGGTAACCAACACCATGTTTTTGCCTGGAATGCCACTAGTTGCAGGTCCATGGCTCATATGGGTTGTATGCCATTCATCAATTGGTTTCTTATCTGTGTCATGTCACTTTCTGATCTTTATTACTGTGCTGCTCTGATTCATTGATTTAAACTCTTTTTTGGTTGCAAGTAGGTGCATTTAGTTCAATTGTCCTTTTATATTATACACAAAACATGACATCCTCTTAAATATGCTCCCCATTTCATATATGGTTTATTGTGACTCCAGAAAGATGGGTACTTCCCTGTTGATATCCTCTGTGGTACAATAATGATTCCAAAATATTTGGCATGGCTCGATGATGGTTAAGTTTCTTGTTTTTTCTTTTTTTAAGCTGCATGTAGTCATGGACTTCTTTCTCAGCCTAGTCATATGTTATCTAGTTGTTGTTGAGAAATATGTGATTTTTTGTTATCTAGTTTCACTGTGAAGGATGCTAACTTTGCTTGCTTCTGGTTATTTCTTTCATGTCTGTCGTTATCTATGGCCATAGCATCCAAATTTTTTGCATTTTGTTAAAATTACTTGCAGGCTGTTATGAAATAAATGCTTTTGAAATCTTACTTTTAAAATAAAAATTTATTTGATACCACTATTTATCTGCTATTCTTCTAGTAAATCAAGATATAGAAAGCCCACATCTTTTACTGGCAACCATTCGTGGCACCACGGCATTTGTTGCTATTGCTTCAAACGAAGATAAAAAGACATGAATGAGTTATTTTTTATCCATATAAAAGTAGTAAGAAATGTTGGATATTTTTAATGGATCTGGATTTTTCAAAAGAAGAAAACAAAGTTCATGTACTAGCCATAAATGCTTTTATTAACAATTTTTGATCAAAAATAATTATACGTTTATATCATTGCGTTAATTATTTATGTTTGATACTATCATTGAGTTTATATCAACGAATTATACGTTTCAGGAAAATATTACATTGTTGACTCTGGATATGCAAATACCGATAAATTCCTTGCTCCTTATCGAGAAAATAGGTACCACCTGAGTACATTCAACAATCCTCGATCTCATCGATATTCCAATAATCGAGATCTATACAACCATAGACATGCACAATTACGCAATTGTGTAGAGAAGGCCTTTGGGATTTTGAAAAAATGTTTTAAGATTTTGAGAACTGCTATACCATTTCCATTCAAGGTACAAAAATGGATAGTAATAGCTTGTTGCATTATTCATAATTTCATAAGACGTAACCAAGGAAATGACAAGTATTTCAACATGTCATTAGCACCGATGCCTCCTGACCATGATGAGGATGATATAGATCCTTTAGTTCTTATCGGTGATGATGAATGTCGTAGAGGGGAAGATCTACGAAATTCTATATCTAATAGGCTATGGGTTGATCATCTACATCGGAGTATGTGCAAATGAATGGAAAGAAAATGACATACCTTTTTATCCTTTCAAATAGGGATTTATTTCATATTTTCTTAGGTCACTTTTTGTTAATTTACATTACTACGTATAATGTTATGTTTCTTTTTTCTTATGCAGCAAGGTGAGGTGCTCGTTAATTATCTCCACTAATGTCATCTAGAAAGTACTATGTGGTATTTGAGGGTCATCGAAGGGGAGTTTATAAGTCATGCACTAATTGTCAACGTAAAGTTTCTGGTTACAACCATGTGTTATATAAAAAGTTTAGGACATAATCAGAGGCATTCGATGCATTCAACAGATATGTACGAGGTCTGAACAATCCTACTCTACATCAATATGCTATCAATGAGGTTGAGGCAGACAACATTATTGATGACAGGGGCATTAATGGTCACTCGCGATATGCCCTAATGTTTGTTGTAGTACTTGCCATCCTCATAGGCTATGTGCTAGGCTTGCTGACATGTAGTGATAAATGAAATTGTTCCTTTAGGATTTATTTATGCTATATTATTGAGATGCGTTACTGACTGTAGCGGTATGTTGCTTTTTCTTGTGTGCCAAAAGTATTGCTATGTTTCTCTTGTGTGCCAAATTTAGATTGTTTTTATTTCACTAACATATATAGATGATATTGTGTTTGTTATTAGAGTAAACATGGTAAGGAAGAGACTGTGTATGGCTTGTGTCATTTGTTTCATTAACTTATTGTTTCCATCAGGTTAATCATGGTTGAATGGTATCAGGTGAGTCCGATACATTATTTTGAAGTTTTAGATTGCTTTTATTTCACTGACATATATGGATGATACTGTGTTTGTTATCAGAGTAAACATAATAAGGAAGAGTCTGTGTATGGCTTGTGTCATTTGTTTCATTAACTTATTATTTCCATCAGGTTAATCATGGTGAATGGTATCAGGTGAGTCGATACATTATTTTGAAGTTTTTGATTTTATTTGTGGCAATGATGAGGGGTTGCTCATTAGTTTCATATCCTATTATATATCATAGGAGAAGCACAAGTGTGTCAGATTGTGTGTCGTTCTATCACTCGAAGATGAGATCACCATGCTTCATGGTCCATCACATGGTTGCTTCTAGCAGTCGTCAGGCTACATCACGCTATATGAAAAGAAGCATTCGGCTATCTTGTATAATGTTGTTGAAGCTCAGTTGCTCATTTGGTTGTATTTTTGTTAATGCTAACTGCAAGCTCAAGTAGATTTTAAGACATCCATGTCAATGTTAAAGCCTTTGCTCCCTATGTTGAAATTTCCTACTGGTTTGTCAATGTTAGACATGGGAGTTGGATGGAATTGTGGATTATACTGTATTGATAAATAATGACTGTGAATGTTATTTCTTGTGATTGTTAGATGTGTTATTCGTCTTGCTATAATGTTATGATGCAGTTTGAATGTATAGGTCATTGTGATATATTACATTATGTAAACATTAATATAATATGAATGCCTATTCCAGGCAGTCTTTTCAATATACTTGTGGGTCTTGTTATAGTCTTCGTTACAGGTGATACATTTATTTTTTGATGCTAATCTAAGGAGAGTTTTTTGAATTTTTTTTATAAGTTTATTATTACTCTTATATATGGCTGGAACGTAGTAGGGTTGGCCTGATAAGCTTCAGGCCGGATCGAAGTCGGGCAGGGTTTCGAGTCAGGCCTCAAGTACATAGGGCCGGGCTTCAGGCTTCATAAGAGAGCCTATTCAAATTTCAGGCCAGGCTCAGGTCACTGCGGACCCCTGGCACCGATTTACCTTCCCTAGTCCTGGTAGTTGCACCCAACAAACACTATCCTTGTGCAACCCTGTGGCCCGAGGGGTCTCCGACCTTTTCATTTGTTCTACTTCTACTACCTTTTGTTAGTATGGTGTAGCAGGTTACTGAGCATATTGATCTCACTCTCCTGGTCCTGGTGCCGTACGATAGGTCTAGACATAAAGATCGTGCACGACTCCATTGCCCACTGCATCTACCTGTTCTAAATTTTGGACTACGGAGGTCACCGATATGGCAGTCACCGACCGGCATGATGGTGATATCAGGCCATGACACGTCCAGCCAGTCAGTGATCACGTGGTGGCATTCTCATCAGTAGTGCTGTGACTGGTTCGGGCATCATGGCAGTGCACCGCTCCACTACATTCAGCGCCCATCGGTGTAGCACAACCAATTGAAACGCATGCATACCTATATTAATATTTTATAATATACATAATAAAAATATAAATTATAATTTTTATTATAATATATTACTTTAATGTATATCCAAATATATTATAATATATTACTATATTTTATAATATATAAATAATAATATATAATTAGGAAAAATAATTAATTTATTTATATTTTTCATAATTCTAGTCAGGGTATTTTGAGAATTTAGAAAAGTTCTCCCTCTATTCCGGATGGAATATAGCTTTATTTCTATGTCAACCTGTTACAGCCATTACGATGATGTGGCACGTCTCAGATTTCGCCGGGCGCAATTCGAACCACGTAGATTTTTTTGGCAGAACGGGAGCAGTCCGGCAAGGTCAGATATGGCACCACTCGGCCGAAGTTGAGGTCGGACCGGGCCCCCTTGCTACTTCGCCAGGTGTCCGCCCAGGAGGGGCCCACCTCGGTCGAAGCCTGCGGCCCCTTGCCCCCTCGCCGAGTGGTGCTCCGAGACGGTTCCACCTCGGTCGAGGTCGAGCCGGGCCCTCTTGCTCCTTCGCCAGGTGGCGCCCGGACACGGGTCCACCTCGATCGAAGTCGAGCACTCCTCTGCCGCTCCGCCAGGTATCCGCCCAGGAGGGGCCCACCTCGACCGTAGCCTGTGGCCCTCGCCCCCTCGCCGAGTGGCACCTTGAGACGGTTCCACCTCGGTCGAGGTCGAGCCGAGGCCTCTAGCTCCTTCGCCAGGTGGTGCCCGGACACATGTCCACCTCGGCCGAAGTCGAGCGCTCCTCTGCCGCTACGCCAGGTGTCCATGCAGGAGGGTCCCACCTCGGCCGAAGCCTGCGGCCCCTTGCCCCTCGCCGAGTGGCGCCTTGAGACGGTTCCACCTCGGTCGAGGTCGAGCCGGGCACTCTTGCTCCTTCGCCAAGTGGTGCTCGGACACGGGTCCACCTCGGCTGAAGTCGAGCGCTCCTCTGCCGCTCCACCAAGTGTCCGCCCAGGAGGGGCCCACCTCGGTCGAAGCCTGCGGCCCCTTGTCCCCTCACCGAGTGGCGCTCTGAGATGGTTCCACCTCGACCGAGGTCAAGCCGGGCCCACTTGCTCCTTCACCAGGTGGCGCCTGGACACGGGTCCACCTCGACCAAAGTCGAGCGCTCCTCTGCCGCTCTGCCAGGTGTCCGCCCAGGAGGGGCCCACCTCGGCAAAAGCCTGCGGCCCCTTGCCCCCTCGCCGAGTGGCGCCTGAGATGGTTCCACCTCGGCCGAGGTCGAGCCGGGCCCTCTTGCTTCTTCGCCAGGTGGTGCCCGGACACGGGTCCACGTCGGTCGAGCGCTCCTCTGCCGCTCCGCCAGGTGTCCACCCAGGAGGGGCCCACCTTGGCCGAGGTCGGCTACCCAGCATGGTGAGGTCGCCGAGAAGCAGGAGCACGAGTTCCAAAATTACCCCTCGAGCAGCGTGCGCCGCACCTCGAGAGGAGCGCCAGTACGATCGATAGCAACGCGCAAAACCTCGTTTACATCGACCCGACAGGTTCCGCAGCCTAGAGGCGAAGTCATGGCAAGACAGGACCTGGTAACGGGCGTTGTCGACACCCAGGAAGGAGAGCGCTCACGTTCGGCCCTAGGGTCTGGCCGGTGCCCTCCCTCTACCCTTTCCTCGCTAGGCTCGGCGAGCAAGACAAGGAGGCCGCCGGGTTCTTGGTCCCAAAGGAGAAAGGGGAAAGAGAGGGAGAGAAGGAGGTGAAAGCAAAGAGGGAGCCTCCAAGGGCGGGAAGCCGGTGAAGGAAAAAAAAGGCTGGGAAAAGGAAAGACACCAAGAGCAAGATCCAAGATCCCGAGAGGGATCCCTTGGTGCAAGCTCGGTGAAGGAACCTGGTCCAATTTCTACTCTTCCTGAGACCTTCTTTACGAAGATAATCTCTAAGCCTGGGACTCCTTCAGGGGCCTACCTTGGAGACTCTGTTCCATCTCGCTGTTTTCTAACTTGACCATCGGAGCCCCCTCGCCGGGATCCCGGCCAGGGTTTCTGACCTTGTCTTGCAGGATCGGGAGCCCGGAGACCTCGAGGCTAGACGGCCTGATCAAACCACCAGCTTTGAAGCTACAGGCGCGGCGGCGAGATCGGCAACAGATTGGCGCGCTAAGAAGGGGGGAGGACAACACCCCCAGTACGAGCTAGTTCTTAGTGGGACGAAGTGCGCTCCGGCCATGGTGGTCACACGCGGGCGCGAAGCATCCACTAGCCGAGTAGGGGAGGTCCCCTCTCCTCAAGGGCAATGCAGCCCAGAGAGGGAGCTTCCTGCTCCACCTCTTCTTCCACCGTAGCTGACCTCGGTGGACGGACCTTTTGCAGCTGTCATCCAACAGCTGCAAACCCTGACTACAGCAATTCGGCAACTACAGCACCAGCAGCGCTCCTTGGCCACACAGCCCCAGCCAGGGACCCCCACGGCTCGGGCCGCGAGGCCGTGTGGAAGCCTGCGCTCCATCCACGGCAGGCCATCCCAACCGCAGGCAGCCTCCAACCCCCGCGGGAGCCACCAGACTCCCGCGAAGAGAAATTACTCTGGTTCGGCAGATCACGAGAGTCGATCCCCGCTGATGATGCCGAGACGGCACGCCGCAGTGAGCGACATCGAGGAAAATCCCCCGCCGAGATCGATCGGCGCCCCCTTCACCAGCGGCCTCGGTGGAAGATACCACTGACAAGGCCATCAGACGCCAGGCCGAGAGGCGCCTGGAGGAGCACGAGCGCAAACTGGTGGAGTTCGCCCGTCGATTTGCCGACCTACAGAACTCTTCGGCGGACCCGTGGGGTACGACTCCCGGCCACCCTTCTCCCGGGAAATCCAAGAGGAGCCGATCCCGAGTCGGTTCTGTATGCCGCAGGTCGATCCCTACGATGGGACCACTGACCCTTTGGACCATTTGGAGACCTACAAGGCTCTCATGAGGGTCCAGGGGACCACGGATGCTCTTTTTGCATTGCCTTCCCCGCTACCCACTGAAAGGCTGCTCGAGTCTGGTTCACCCGCCTCGAGCCGGGATCTATTTGCTCATTCCATCAATTGGAAGGGAAGTTCGTGGCGCACTTCGATGCTTGTCGAAAGGTGCCGAGAGAGGTGGACAGCCTCTTCTCCATCCGCCAGCAGGACCAGGAGCTGCTTCGGGACTATGTTACCCGCTTCAAGATCGTCGCCCTGGAAATCTACAGCCTGGACGAGCCCGTTGCCATGTTGGCATTAAAGCGCAGGCTCAAGACGTCCCGCCTGACTTATTCCCTGGATAAGAAACCCCCCAGGACGTATTCTGAGCTCCTCCTCCGTGTCCACAAGTACATCCGAGCGGAGGAGGCCAAACGCACCCGGTGGGAGCTGGACGGGAGGACCTTGAAGAACCTGGTCCCGAGAGATGCTCCCGGGACCCGAAGGCCCGGGCCACCTACTGACCCTCGTCCGAATCCGAAGCCAAAGGGCGGAGCCCCCCGGAGCAAAGTTTCACCCCTCTCCTTGCTCCCAGAATGAAGATCCTCATGAAAATTGAGGGCGAGCACTACCTCCGCCGACCTCCCCCTCAGAACCCAAGGAGCACCCGCGACAAGTCGAAGTACTGCCAGTTCCACCGTGAGCATGGACATGACACGGAGGAGTGTCGCAATCTGAAGCAGGAAATCGAGGAGCTGATTAAAAGAGGCTACCTCAGGAAGTTCATGAGGAACGAAGCTTCGGCAGAGGGGACAGCTGCTCGCAGCCCTCCCCCCAGTCCCTGCGATCGATAATCGCCCCACAGAGAAGCCAGTGGGCATGATCTCTTGTGGAATCGGGCGGGCGGAAAAGAGAACCGGGAGGTGGGGGACCCGGAGAATGTATCCCCTTTTGAGGAGGAGAATGAAAACAAAAATATAAATAATGATGCTGTGGTGGTCGAGATGACCATCGCGAAGCATCCTGTACATCGCATTATGGTAGATAGTGGGAGCTCGGCTGACATGCTTTTTATGATGCTTTCTCCCGAATGAACCTGTCTCATGATCAACTAAGGCCGGTGCACACCCCTCTAGTGGGCTTTACCGGGGACTTGGTGGGGGTCGAGGGAGAGATTACACTCCCTGTCACCGCTGGATCCCCACCTCGGTAGACCACAGTCATGATGACGTTCACCGTCGTCAAGCTTCCCTCACCTTATAACGCGATCCTCGGTCGTCCGGGGCTCAACCAACTGGATGCCATGATTTCCATGAAGCAGTTGCTAGTACAATTCCCCACGGCCTGCGGGCCTGGGGTGATGAGGGGGACGACCCAGCCAGTCCAGCATTGCCTTCAGGCAGTCCCGGGTGTCCGAGGCACCGGGCTCGGCCCCGACATTGATGACCTCGACTTAAGGCAGAAGGAACCTAGGGGAGGACCCGTGGAACATCTGCTGACGTATCCTCTCGGTTCGGACCCTCAGAAGACTGTGCAGGTGGGGGCCCAGCTCCCGGAGGAAGAACAGACCCGCCTGTTGGATTTCCTCCGCGCGAATGCGGATGTGTTTGCATGGTCTGCGGCCGACATGCCGGGCATCCCCCCTGAAGTCATCTCCCACAGACTGAATGTGGATCCGAGGTGCCGCCCGGTCTGCTAGAAGAAGAGGAGCTTCACCGCAGAAAGGCAGAGGGCCATCAATGAAGAGGTGGAGAAGCTCCTCGCCGCTGGCTTTGTGCGAGAAGTACAATATCCCAGCTGGTTGGCGAATGTGGTCATGGTGAAGAAGAGTAGTGGCAAGTGGAGGATTTGTGTGGACTACACCGACCTCAACCGAGCCTGCCCGAAGGACAGCTTCCCTCTTTCGAAGATTGACCAGCTGGTGGACACCACTTCGGGGCATCGCCTCCTCTCTTTCATGGATGCCTTCTCCGGGTACAACCAGATTCGAATGCACCCGGAGGATGAAGAGCACACCGCCTTCATCACTGACCGTGAAACTTACTGTTACAAGATGATGCCGTTTGGCCTCAAGAACGCCTGGCCACGTACCAGCGATTGGTCAACAAAGTCTTCAAGGATCAAATCGGACGGAACATGCAGGTATACATGGATGATATGCTGGTAATGAGCAACCCCCTTTCGGATCATGTTTGGTGCGGGCACCAGACTCAGAAGAAGACTTCAGGGCTCCATCTGGATCTCTGATTGACCTTGCCCGAAGAATTAGGGTTTTCTGGTTTGTAATTAGGGTTGACTTGGTCAACTCAATTTAGTCTTGAGTCTGTATTTCCCTACAATTTAAATTTTGTTGAGTCATGTTGACTCAGTACAAGTCCTAGTAGTGGTCTAGGTCTTCTCCAGGTTGGTGCCATTTTTTTTTAAATCAAGTCAAGGTCCAGGGTGCCCAATTTTTTCTCCCAGGCCCAAGCATGTGGGCACCACACTCCCAGCCACACGCCAGAGTCCAGGAGGCGCCACGCTCCATCTAGTGTGCCTTGGTCCCCACACCATAAGAAAGCAGGTCCCTTCTTTCATGCACCACTTGGGGGAGAAATCCATCAAGATACCTCAATCCAAGGAGGAGCCAACTTCTTTCCAGATAAACCCAAGCCAGGATGGCAAGAATTTTTCTTGAAGAGAGGATCAAGGAGGTGCCCCACAATGTTCCATAAAAATCCAAGTTATAAAAGGGAAGAGAGCATGTCTTGGGAAGAAAATCAATGAGGCACCCAAAAGTTTCCTAAAGTACCAAAGCCATGAAAGGAAGAAGCCTAAACTTGTGGAGCAAGACTAGGAGGTGTCCAAAAGAGCCAAACCATGAAGGGAAAATCCTTGATTCATGGAGAGATACTAGGAGACACCCCCATAACCTGCCATTTGGAGCTAATTTTCAAGTTTTCTTGGAGTTTTTGGGCTGCCCACTCATGGAAGGAGTCTTGGGAAGAGAACTTGATGCCTAAAGTGTGGGTTAGTCCTATTAGTCCCACATGGGAAGTGTATGAAATTTATATCTTTGTTATGTCTATATATTCAACTCTATGTAACTCTTGAATTTAATGATGAATGAAATCAATTTCTTTGTGAGCAACTTTGTGTTTCTCTCTTCCGCACTTGTATTCAAGTGTTGAGCTCCGTGAGGGAGTAAATCCGGGTTCCCTAGGAACCTTGAGGAGGTGTGAGATCTCCAACCCCAAAACCCTAGCTTAGTCCACCTATCTCTACTCCACCACCACCAAACCCTAATTTTCCATCTACATCCCACGGCCCCTCTCTTCCACATAGAGGCCGGCCACCAGCATCCAGATTCAGATCAACTGTTTCAACTACAGAGCAAGTTCAAAGAAGAGTCAGATCAGTATCAAGATCTCCGGAACTTCTACATCCAACAATCTTCATTAAGTCCTCGGGTCAGTGTCTTTCTTTGAGTTTCTGGTTCTTTTTTTTGTTCTTCTTCTTCCAGATTCTGAGTTCGAGAAGAAGGCCAACCTTGCCATAGGACTACAATTCAAGGATCCATTGTGAAGATATCTCGTCTCCAAGGATCCTATAATTTGCTCGAGAGTGTCCTTCAATTGAAGCAACGAGAGATATCACAGTCAGGTATAAAACCTTCTCTTCTCTCTTCGTCTGTTTCTTGAAAGAGGAGTAAACCCTAGGTCTGGGGGTTTCTCAATCCCCAGCGATCCTACTTCTGAGTTACTCTGATAATCCACTCCTTTTAATTATGCTTTCTGTCATTTCTTAGTTTCTTTCAACATTAGTTTATCTTTCCTTTGAGTCAAAGCCGACTTCTGAAAATAAATAAAAAAAATAATACATTAATTTTAATTTACTTCCGCATCGCATCATCTTTTTTGTTCTGCATCATTTTTGGTATCAGAGCTTTCGTTCTGCATCAATGTTGGCGACCTGGCGGAGACCTTCGGCAACCTCCGACTTCATCAGATGAAGCTGAACCCGGTGAAGTGCGCCTTCGGTGTCTCTGCCGGGAAATTCCTAGGGTTCATGGTGACCCAAAGAGGGATAGAGGCCAACCCAGAAAAGGTCCAGGCCATCTTGGACATGGAGCAACCTACCTTTAAGAAGCAAGTGCAGCGGCTCACTGGCCGGATAACCGCTCTGAGTCGGTTTATCTCGAGGTCGACCGACCGTTGCCGGCCCTTCTTCAAAGTGCTGAGGAAGATGAGCGACTTCGCCTGGACCGTGGAGTGCCAGGAGGCGTTCGATGAGCTAAAAAAGATGCTTGCATCACCCCCACTGCTTTCCAGGCCTGAAGAAGGAGAGGAGCTCGTCCTCTACCTGGCGGTCACCCCGGAGGCTATCAGCTCGGTCCTGGTTCGGACCGACGACTAGGGAGTTCAGAGACCGGTGTACTACACAAGCAAACTACTCCGTGATGCGGAGCTCAGGTATTCCCGATCTGAAAAGCTCATTTTTGCATTAATAGTATCTGTGCAGCATCTCAGGCCCTATTTCCAAGCACATCCCATTGCCGTCCTGACTGATCAGCCGCTGAAAACGATACTCAGCCGACCCGACACATCCGGGCGATTGGCGATGTGGGAACTTAAGCTCAGTGAGTTCGACATCGCTTATCGTCCAAGGTCGGCCATGAAGGCGCAAGTGCTCGCCGATTTCTTGGTCGAGTGCGCAGGCCTAGGCAAGGGAACAGAGCAGGACCCTCTGGATCGATAGTTGAAACCGGGACCCGAGGAGGACGTGTGGATCCTTCATGTGGACGGAGCCTCGAACTCCGGTAGGAGTGGAGCCGGCCTCATCCTCGCAAACGATGATGGGGTCGTCGCCGAATGTGCACTCCGCTTCCAGTTCGCCACTACTAACAACCAGGCGAAGTACGAGGCACTCTTCGCTGGGCTAAGAGTGTCCCGCGAGTTGGGCGTTGCCA
Organism: Areca catechu; assembly: GCA_021397845.1. Classification (NCBI taxonomy): domain Eukaryota; kingdom Viridiplantae; phylum Streptophyta; class Magnoliopsida; order Arecales; family Arecaceae; genus Areca; species Areca catechu. The sequence continues at coordinate 62,414,919 of CM038045.1, forward strand.
ACCTCAAGGCCTTCACTGATTCCCAGCTGGTGGCCGGACATATCTCCAGAGAGTATGGCACCACGACCCTCAAATGGTGAAATACCTGGAGCTCGTGAGAATGAGCGCGGCCGGGTTTCGGCGCTTCAGCATCTCCCACATATCCCACGGGAAAAATGCTCGCACGGACGCTCTATCCCGGCTGCCAACCCTGCCGGACTCGTTGCTGGGCCGCGCTCATGTTGAGCATCTCAAGGCCCCGAGCTACGAGACCCCTGTGGAGGTCCAGCAGGTCAGCCAAGAGCCCAGCTGGATGGACAAGTACGCCGAGTACATTACCGGCGGCACCTTGCCAGAAGACCGCGCTATGGCCCGCCTTATCAAAAGGAAGGCCGCGCGGTTCGTCCTAATGGACGGGCAGCTGTATCGGAGGTCCTACTCCTACCCCCTCCTCAAATGCCTGAGACCCGCGGAGGTCGCACTCGTACTCCAGGAAATCCACGAGGGCATCTGCGGGAACCATGTGAGGGGTAGAACGCTAGCATATAAGGCCCTCCGCCAAGGTTATTTTTGGGAGACGATGAAGGAGGATGCCGCCGACTTCGTGAAGAGGTGTGATCGGTGCCAGCGGCACGCCGTGGTGCAGCGGCAGCCCTCCACTCCGCTTTCCCAGCTCTCGGCTCCGTGGCCGTTCGCCCAGTGGGGGATGGATCTCTTAGTACCCTTCCCCCCGGTGTCCGGACAGCGGAAGTTCCTGATCGTGGCCATCGACTACTTCACGAAGTGGGTTAAGGCTGAACCCCTGGCACGGATCACAGAGGCAAACATCACCAAGTTTCTCTGGAAGTCAATCATTTGCCGTTTCGGCCTCCCCTATACCATTATCACCGATAACGGACATCAATTCGACTGTTGGGAGTTTGAAGAATTCTGCAGCGACCTCGGCATCCACCATCGCTTCACCTCGGTGGTGCATCCGCAGACAAATGGAGAAGCCGAGGTGATGAATAGGACCATCTTGAAAGGCCTACGGACGAGGCTGGATCAGGCCAGGGGTGGTTGGGCAGAAGAGCTCCCGAGCATCTTGTGGGCGTACCACACCACCCCGAGGATGGCCACCGACGAGACCCCGTTCAACCTCATCTTCGGAGCCGAGGCGGTTATCCCGATTGAGCTCAGCCTAACCACCCTGCGCGTGGAGCAGTACGACGAAGGGGCGAACCCCGCTAGGATGATGCTGAACCTGGACCTCCTTGAGGAGACGAGGGACAAGGCCCGAGTCCGGATGGTGGCGTACAGGCAGCGGGTGGCTAGGTACTACAACTCCCAGGTGCGACCGAAGTCCTTTCGCCCAGGAGATCTGGTGCTCCGGCGTGCTGAAGCTTCCCAGCCACGGAGTGCGGGAAGCTCTCCCCGAACTGGGAGGGTCCGTACAGGGTGGCGGAAGCTCTCCCTCATGGGGCCTATTACCTGGAGGAGTTAGGAGGGTCCAGGTTCCCTCGGACCTGGAATGCCTCGAACCTGAGGATGTATTACCAATAATGTAATGATGCAGAACAATAAGGGATGCGATGCAGAAGTAAATTAAGATTAACTAATTTTTTTGTTGTTTTTATAGGTTTGTAGAAGTTGGCTTCAAATCAAAGAAAAGTTAACCTAACATTGAAAGATACTAATATGATAATTGAAAGCACAATTTTAAGGAAACTAAATTATCAGAGTAGTTTAGAAGCAACGGATCGCTGGGGGTTGAGAAACTCCCAGACCTAGGGTTTCACTCCGAGCTTTCAACAAAACAGAAATAAAGAGAAGGGAAGGTTTATCTCACCAGACAATGATCTTCACAGATTTTGGTGGAAGAACTCTCCCGAGCAGATTGTTGGATCCTCGGAGTCGGATATCTTCGTAATGGATCCTCAAATACTGGTCCTTTGGCGGGTTGGCTTCTCCTGAACTCAAGATCTGGAAGAGAAGAAAGACAATTGATGGAATCAGAGAGTCAAGGAAAAGATTTACCAGGTTGATGAACTTGAAGATCGAAATTGCTGAAAACTGGATTCTCCTGGATGCTGATGTGATTTTCCTTGGAACTTGCTCTGGATCTGAAGTAGCCGGACTGGATCTGGATGAAGGTGGACGGCCTGGACTTGTAGAGAGAGAGAGGCCGTGGGAGATGGATGGATCTAGGGTTTGGTGGATGGAAAATAATGAAAGGTGGCTAGGGTTTTGGAATTTCAAGTGGCTAACCTAGGGTTTTGGATAAAGATGGAGATCTCTCACCTCCTCAAGGCTCCAATGGAACCCGGATTACCCCCTCACGGAGCTCAACACTGAGAATAGTGCGGAAGAAGAGAAACCTAGGTTACTCAACACAAGAGAATAGCAAAAATAATTTTTTTTCATTGATTTTTTTAAAGTTACAAAGAGAGGTCTATTATATAGACCTAAAATTTTCTCCTAGCTTGTACAAATTCCCATGTGGGACTAAACTCTTCCAACCCCTAGATTAGGTAGAAAACCCTCTCCCTTGGCCGACCAGAGTCCAAAAAAAATTGGGACGGCCATAAAGGAATTGTTTTGGAACTTTTATGGCACCTCCTTTGGAGTTGGATTTGGATTTGGAGTCCTCTTCTTCTTAGGTATTTCTTCTTTTCTTCCACTCCAAGTTAAGCTCTTTGATTTTGATTTGAACTTCAATTAGGAGTAGGTTGGATGTCCTTCTTTGATTTCTTCTCCAAGAGAAGTTTTCTTCCTTCTTTGCTTAGGTAAATTAGGCAGGTGTGGGCGCCTCCTTTAATTTAGCCTCCTATTTGATTTTTTTCTTCTTTGGATGTGGGGACCATGACACTGGGATGCCTCTATGGCGCCTCCTGGACTCTGGCGTGTGCTCGGAGTGTGGCTGGGCGTGTGGCTTGGAGTGTGGCCTCCACTTGCTTGAACCTTGAGTTGATTGGAAGAGAAATGTGGCACCATTTTGGACCAAATTGAAACCACATTGGGACTTGCACCGAGTCAACATGACTCAACAAAATTTAAATGGTGATTCAAGAAATAAATAAATAAACTGGTTGACCAGGTCAACCTTTATTACAAACCCTAATTTCTCGGGCAATGTCAATCAGAGATCCAAATGGAGCTCTGAAGTCTTCTTCTGAGTCTGGTGCCTGCACCAATTCTCCCAGGGTGGGAGGAACTCGACCCTGTCGAGTAAGGCTCAAGTTGGCTCTGGTATCTCTCCAAGAGGTCTGGGTCCAATTCTTGTAATTCTTCTCGGGAGATCCAAGAGTCATCAGAATCTGGCCTTCCTTGCCAGCGGACCAGGTACCTTTGGTATCCTCGATTACGAGTAGAGATAACCTGATCATCCAGGATCTTTTCAATCTGCTCTTTCCTCACAGGCCAGTTTGTTGGTGGACACACAGGGTCGGGATCACTCTCAATGATAGGGTTAGGCTCAAAAGGCTCACTAGGAATCACAGCTGGCTCCCTGTACTCTACTAAGTCTGTAATGTTGAAAGTAGAGCTAATGCCTAGTTCTGGAGGCAACTCGAGCACATAGGCATTGGATCCTACTCTCTTTACCACTCTAAATGGTCCAGCTCCCCTAGCATGTAACTTTCTAACGGTTCCAGGAGGAAACCGTTCAGGCCTTAACCTAATCATCACATAGTCTCCCTCAACAAAAGATTTGACTCGTCTTTGAGTATCAGCCAACTTCTTATAAGTTTCATTACTTAAATTTATTTTGGCATGAATTTCTTTATGCAAGTCTTTTATATGCTGTGCAAAATTCTCAGCAGATTCGGAGACTCGAGTGTGGACAGGTAAAGGGACTAGGTCAAGAGGTGTGTGAGGTTTGTACCCATGTACAATTTCAAATGGACTTTTACCCGTAGACCTATTGACCGAGTCATTGTACGCAAATTCTGCCCTTGGTAGGTATAAATCCCAATTTCTGGTGTTTTCACCAACAAGACATCTCAGCAGATTTCCTAGGCTACGGTTCACTACTTCAGTTTGGCCATCAGTTTGGGGATGATAGGCAGTTGAAAACTTAAGTTTTGTCCCTAACTTATGCCAAAGGGTCTTCCAAAAGTAACTGGTGAACCGGACATCCCTATCTGAAACGATTGTCTTAGGTAGGCCATGGAGTCTAACTATCTCATTGAAGAAAAGTGTGGCTACCTTAGACGCATCAAAAGTTTGGGAACAAGGCAAGAAGTGGGCCATTTTAGAGAATCGGTCGACTACGACACAGATAGAATCATGCCTTCTCTGGGTCTTAGGTAAACCTAACACAAAATCCATACTCACATCTTGCCAAGGACGATCTGGGACAGGGAGTGGGGTATAAAGGCCAGTATTTTGTTTTCGCTGTTTGGCAACAGCGCAGGTTCGACATCTAGCTACAATATTAGCTACATCCCTTTTTAAGCTAGGCCAGAAAAAGTGGTCTTCAATAGCTAAAATGGTCTTGTCTTTTCCAAAATGGCCAGCTAAACCTCCAGCATGGATTTCCCAAATCAAAAATTCTCTAAGAGAAGTTCTAGGGATGCAAAGCCTATTTTTGAAGAACAAAAAACCATCTACAAGGGTATAATCCTGGTGATTACTAGACGGTCCTTGAACTAGATCCTGATACACAGTTGTGAAATCCGGACAAGACTCATATTCCTCTTTGATTTGCTCAAACCCTATGACCTCAGTTCTAACAGAAGTTAATAACAGAGATCGGCGACTAAGGGCATCAGCTACCTTATTCTCAACTCCAGCCTTATGTTTCAGGACAAAAGTATAGGACTGGATATATTCTACCCACTTAGCATGCCTAGGGTTAAGCTTCTTTTGGAGTTCAGAAATCTAAGAGCCTCATGGTCCGAGAATAGTACAAATTCCTGCAGTAGCAAATAATGTCTCCAGTAACGCAAAGCTTGCACCACCGCATAAAATTCCTTATCATAGGTAGAATACCTAAGCTTAGCATCATTAAGTTTTTCACTGAAGAATGCTATGGGATGATTCTCTTGGCTTAGGACTCCACCTATTCCTACACCTGAAGCATCACAGGCAACCTCAAATACTTTAGAAAAATCGGGTAATCTCAGAATGGGTGCCTGGGTCATCTTATCCTTAAGATCTAGGAAGGCTTTATGGGCTGACTTAGTCCAATGAAATTCTCCCTTCCTAATACAATCAGTGATAGGAGCAGCTAAAGTACTAAACCCCTTGATGAATCGCCTATAGAAGGTAGCCAAGCCATGGAAACTTCTAACTTCATGCACATTGGTTGGCTCTGGCCAGTCTACTATGGACTTAATCTTCTCAGGATCGGCCGCCACGCCGTCAGGGTTACTACAAAACCAAGAAAGATAACTCTACTAGTCATGAATTCACACTTCTTAAGATTGCCGTAGAGTCTCTCATTCCTCAAAACTTGGCAGACTGCTCTAAGGTGGTCTAGGTGATCTGTTGGGGTCTTACTATAGATCAGGATGTCATCAAAATAGACCACCACAAATTTTCCTATGAAAGCTCTAAGTACCTGGGTCATAATTCTCATGAAAGTACTAGGGGCATTGGACAACCCAAAAGGCATAACAACCCATTCATAAAGACCATCCTTAGTTTTGAAAGCAGTTTTCCATTCATCCCCGGGTCTAATCCTAACCTGATGATAGCCGCTTTTGAGATCAATCTTAGAAAAAACCATCGCACCAGCCATCATATCAAGCATGTCATCTAGTCTAGGGATGGGAAACCTATACTTGATTGTAATTTTATTGATGGCACGACTGTCAACACACATCCTCCACGTGCCATCTTTCTTTGGGGTCAGTAAGGCTGGGACTGCACAAGGGCTAAGACTTTCTCTAATAAACCCCTTCCTCAATAATTCTCCAATCTGCTTTTGCAGTTCTTCATGCTCAGATGGATTCATCCTGTAATGGGGCAAGTTGGGCAAAGTTGCTCCTGGGATTAGATCTATGGCATGCTGGATATCCCTAAGAGGTGGAAGGTGGTCTGGCAAATCCTCGGGAAAGACATCCTCAAATTCTTTTAACACAGGTTTAACTTCTTGAGGAGGCTCTGAGGGTTCCGAAGTTCTAAGCTCCTTAGCAGTCAACATCCAGATGGGTGAACCACTATGAATTTCTTGTTCTAGATCCTTAGCACTGATTAGGTTCACTCCAGTTTTCATCTCCTTAACCTTACCAGCTCCTTTAGTTACCTTGTCCTTAGGGGGAACGGAATGGATCGTAATCTTCTTCCCATTGAAACTAAAGACATAGGTATTGGATTTTCCTAAGAGGGTGGCATCATGATCATACAACCAAGGTCTTCCAAGAATTATACTGCTCACCCCATGGGTAAGACATCGCACCAAATCTTTTCGTGATAAGATTGCATTTGGATTTGGACTTGACATCTAGACTGGATGGGTATGGAGGTAGAATCTACCCAAGAAACCTTATAGGGGTTGGGATGGGGAACTGAGATTAAGCCTAACATCTTGACAGTGCTAGTAGAGATGGCATTTACACAGCTCCCGCTATCTATGATGATCTTACATACCTTATCCCCTAATTTAAGAAAAGTCTGTAGGATGTTAGTCCTACGCCAATCCTCTTGAACTAGATTCTGGGATAGGATGCATCTTACAACTCCTAATTGGTCAGATTCATTGGGTTCCTCCTCTCCTTCATACTCCTCAACCAAATTCATTCCGGCCTCATAAACTTCTTCTTCAAATTCCTCACTGGGCTCGGAATTATCATTCTCTCCCTCTTCTATGTAAAGGGATCTCCGTGGGCACTGGCTAGCAACATGACCTACCTTATGACACTTGAAACAGGCTATGGCAGTACACTGACTAGAAATGTGACCTGGTTTCTGACACTTAAAACAGGTGATATTTGAACTAGGGGTTCTCTGGGTGTCAGGTGACTTACCTTTGTCCATGGGCCTAGGGGTAGAAGTACCTTGAAAAGGTTTATTAGGGATAACTTGGCTAGGTCCATTCCTTGGGATTGGGGCACTAACCCTAGAAGGTATAGGTCCTCTCTGAAATTTCTCAGTGTTCAGTGCAATCTGGTAGGCTTGGTCTAGATCAGTAACCTCCCTCAGAAATAGTTCTCTCTTGATATCTTCCCTCAGTCCAGCCCTAAATCTAGACAAAGTGACTTCGTGGGCTTCACTCACATCACATCTCATTAGGTATTCATCAAAAGTAGTTATGTAGTCTGAGACAGATCGGTTTCCTTGTTTCAGGTTTTGCCATTGGTCTAACAGGTTTTGCTGGTATGAAATGGATAGGTATTTATCTCTCAGTTTTTCTTTCATACCCTGCCAAGTGGTTATGGGCTCAACATTCCGTCTCCTAGTGGTTAGCTCAATGTTCCCCCAGTATAACCTAGCTTGACGCACTAATTTCATCTTGGCAAACTTGTATTTTCTCTCCTCAGACATAGCATACCACTCAAAGTATTGATCCATCTCACCCTCCCAATCAGAATACACCTTAGGGTTCAGACTACCATCAAAAGTGGGTGCATCTAATTTGATGTTCCTGATGAACCTATCATCTCTATCTTCAGGCTCTGGGTCAGGCCTCCTATGATTAGGTTCAGGATCTCTATATAAAGGCCTTCTAGGCTCCAGATGTGGGTGAGGCTGAGGCACATTAAAATCGGGGTCAGGAGTCCAATTTCGATGTCTAGGTTCTTCAAGTACTTGGACTCGGTCCCTAAGTTGGGTAAGATCCTCATGAATTTGTGCGCTAAACTGGGCCACAGTGTTTGTCATATCCTGATTCATTTTAGCCATACTTTCAGTAAGAGTTCTGATCATGGCCTCTAAATCGGGTTGGGTTTGACCAGGTTGATATGGCACTCCGTTTCTGGTAGACATGATGATTCAAGCAAGCACACAAAATGAGACTAGACTAAATCGACTACTGGATCACTAGACCTAGAGTCCAAACTAGATGCCCAATCAGAGTGGCAAGCTAGCCTGTAGTAACTCAGGACTCAGCCAGGCAGGTGTAAGGGGAGTGTTAGGTCCCTGATTGCCAATCCTAGACACCAATCAGTGATTGGCCAGGTAGGCGGACCAGCACACAAGCCCTTCGGGACGTAGTCCCTGAACCACCGTTCTAGACACTGAGTGCTAAGCACACACAGAATAACTCAGCAAACTGACTCAACACTAGCCTAGACCCGACCAATTGGTGTCCCTAGCCCACTAGGGCAAATTAGGTCTAACTGATTTTAAATTAGGTCTAGGTTCGAATGATTGGATGGTGGTTTTGGGCTAAGGAGAGGTAATCAACTCCTCCCCTTATCTTAGATGCTCAATTGCCCTTAAGTAAATTATGAGATGATCACTCCAAAAAGAATTGAATTGCAGAACACAAAAAACAGAGTTGCTGTATTTTAATTCTCAGAATTTTTACCAAAACCAATAAATCACAGAAAAATTTTGGAAAATAGGTTCAATTATACTGGTTTCAACGAAGCAAAAATCATGTAATTCGGAGTTTTATGCAGGGAGAAATAATTCAGACAACAGGGCAATTACGGGCTGCAACTAGATTGTCTTCCCCGTTTATAATCCCTGCTACGAAGTTATAACCCAATGGATCCCCTACACGTCCTAGGAACACCCCGTGGAATGGGAGGAGGAGGCTTGCGCCTCGCTTAGTTCCTAGGACCGGACGTCCTGGGGAGTCTACTTCGAGCAGACAAAATAAAAAGAGAACAATCAAAGCAAGCAAGCAAATCAGAAACCCTAGACTGGGCTCTGATACCAAAAATGATGCAGAACAAATAAAGGGATGCGATGCAGAAGTAAATTAAGATTAACTAATTTTTTTGTTGTTTTTATAGGTTTGTAGAAGTTGGCTTCAAATCAAAGAAAAGTTAACCTAACATTGAAAGATACTAATATGATAATTGAAAGCACAATTTTAAGGAAACTAAATTATCAGAGTAGTTTAGAAGCAACGGATCGCTGGGGGTTGAGAAACTCCCAGACCTAGGGTTTCACTCCGAGCTTTCAACAAAACAGAAATAAAGAGAAGGGAAGGTTTATCTCACCAGACAATGATCTTCACAGATTTTGGTGGAAGAACTCTCCCGAGCAGATTGTTGGATCCTCGGAGTCGGATATCTTCGTAATGGATCCTCAAATACTGGTCCTTTGGCGGGTTGGCTTCTCCTGAACTCAAGATCTGGAAGAGAAGAAAGACAATTGATGGAATCAGAGAGTCAAGGAAAAGATTTACCAGGTTGATGAACTTGAAGATCGAAATTGCTGAAAACTGGATTCTCCTGGATGCTGATGTGATTTTCCTTGGAACTTGCTCTGGATCTGAAGTAGCCGGACTGGATCTGGATGAAGGTGGACGGCCTGGACTTGTAGAGAGAGAGAGGCCGTGGGAGATGGATGGATCTAGGGTTTGGTGGATGGAAAATAATGAAAGGTGGCTAGGGTTTTGGAATTTCAAGTGGCTAACCTAGGGTTTTGGATAAAGATGGAGATCTCTCACCTCCTCAAGGCTCCAATGGAACCCGGATTACCCCCTCACAGAGCTCAACACTGAGAATAGTGCGGAAGAAGAGAAACCTAGGTTACTCAACACAAGAGAATAGCAAAAATAATTTTTTTTCATTGATTTTTTTAAAGTTACAAAGAGAGGTCTATTATATAGACCTAAAATTTTCTCCTAGCTTGTACAAATTCCCATGTGGGACTAAACTCTTCCAACCCCTAGATTAGGTAGAAAACCCTCTCCCTTGGCCGACCAAGAGTCCAAAAAAAATTGGGACGGCCATAAAGGAATTGTTTTGGAACTTTTATGGCACCTCCTTTGGAGTTGGATTTGGATTTGGAGTCCTCTTCTTCTTAAGGTATTTCTTCTTTTCTTCCACTCCAAGTTAAGCTCTTTGATTTTGATTTGAACTTCAATTAGGAGTAGGTTGGATGTCCTTCTTTGATTTCTTCTCCAAGAGAAGTTTTCTTCCTTCTTTGCTTAGGTAAATTAGGCAGGTGTGGGCGCCTCCTTTAATTTAGCCTCCTATTTGATTTTTTTCTTCTTTGGATGTGGGGACCATGACACTGGGATGCCTCTATGGCGCCTCCTGGACTCTGGCGTGTGCTCGGAGTGTGGCTGGGCGTGTGGCTTGGAGTGTGGCCTCCACTTGCTTGAACCTTGAGTTGATTGGAAGAGAAATGTGGCACCATTTTGGACCAAATTGAAACCACATTGGGACTTGCACCGAGTCAACATGACTCAACAAAATTTAAATGGTGATTCAAGAAATAAATAAATAAACTGGTTGACCAGGTCAACCTTTATTACAAACCCTAATTTCTCGGGCAATGTCAATCAGAGATCCAAATGGAGCTCTGAAGTCTTCTTCTGAGTCTGGTGCCTGCACCAATTCTCCCAGGGTGGGAGGAACTCGACCCTGTCGAGTAAGGCTCAAGTTGGCTCTGGTATCTCTCCAAGAGGTCTGGGTCCAATTCTTGTAATTCTTCTCGGGAGATCCAAGAGTCATCAGAATCTGGCCTTCCTTGCCAGCGGACCAGGTACCTTTGGTATCCTCGATTACGAGTAGAGATAACCTGATCATCCAGGATCTTTTCAATCTGCTCTTTCCTCACAGGCCAGTTTGTTGGTGGACACACAGGGTCGGGATCACTCTCAATGATAGGGTTAGGCTCAAAAGGCTCACTAGGAATCACAGCTGGCTCCCTGTACTCTACTAAGTCTGTAATGTTGAAAGTAGAGCTAATGCCTAGTTCTGGAGGCAACTCGAGCACATAGGCATTGGATCCTACTCTCTTTACCACTCTAAATGGTCCAGCTCCCCTAGCATGTAACTTTCTAACGGTTCCAGGAGGAAACCGTTCAGGCCTTAACCTAATCATCACATAGTCTCCCTCAACAAAAGATTTGACTCGTCTTTGAGTATCAGCCAACTTCTTATAAGTTTCATTACTTAAATTTATTTTGGCATGAATTTCTTTATGCAAGTCTTTTATATGCTGTGCAAAATTCTCAGCAGATTCGGAGACTCGAGTGTGGACAGGTAAAGGGACTAGGTCAAGAGGTGTGTGAGGTTTGTACCCATGTACAATTTCAAATGGACTTTTACCCGTAGACCTATTGACCGAGTCATTGTACGCAAATTCTGCCCTTGGTAGGTATAAATCCCAATTTCTGGTGTTTTCACCAACAAGACATCTCAGCAGATTTCCTAGGCTACGGTTCACTACTTCAGTTTGGCCATCAGTTTGGGGATGATAGGCAGTTGAAAACTTAAGTTTTGTCCCTAACTTATGCCAAAGGGTCTTCCAAAAGTAACTGGTGAACCGGACATCCCTATCTGAAACGATTGTCTTAGGTAGGCCATGGAGTCTAACTATCTCATTGAAGAAAAGTGTGGCTACCTTAGACGCATCAAAAGTTTGGGAACAAGGCAAGAAGTGGGCCATTTTAGAGAATCGGTCGACTACGACACAGATAGAATCATGCCTTCTCTGGGTCTTAGGTAAACCTAACACAAAATCCATACTCACATCTTGCCAAGGACGATCTGGGACAGGGAGTGGGGTATAAAGGCCAGTATTTTGTTTTCGCTGTTTGGCAACAGCGCAGGTTCGACATCTAGCTACAATATTAGCTACATCCCTTTTTAAGCTAGGCCAGAAAAAGTGGTCTTCAATAGCTAAAATGGTCTTGTCTTTTCCAAAATGGCCAGCTAAACCTCCAGCATGGATTTCCCAAATCAAAAATTCTCTAAGAGAAGTTCTAGGGATGCAAAGCCTATTTTTGAAGAACAAAAAACCATCTACAAGGGTATAATCCTGGTGATTACTAGACGGTCCTTGAACTAGATCCTGATACACAGTTGTGAAATCCGGACAAGACTCATATTCCTCTTTGATTTGCTCAAACCCTATGACCTCAGTTCTAACAGAAGTTAATAACAGAGATCGGCGACTAAGGGCATCAGCTACCTTATTCTCAACTCCAGCCTTATGTTTCAGGACAAAAGTATAGGACTGGATATATTCTACCCACTTAGCATGCCTAGGGTTAAGCTTCTTTTGGGAGTTCAGAAATCTAAGAGCCTCATGGTCCGAGAATAGTACAAATTCCTGCAGTAGCAAATAATGTCTCCAGTAACGCAAAGCTTGCACCACCGCATAAAATTCCTTATCATAGGTAGAATACCTAAGCTTAGCATCATTAAGTTTTTCACTGAAGAATGCTATGGGATGATTCTCTTGGCTTAGGACTCCACCTATTCCTACACCTGAAGCATCACAGGCAACCTCAAATACTTTAGAAAAATCGGGTAATCTCAGAATGGGTGCCTGGGTCATCTTATCCTTAAGATCTAGGAAGGCTTTATGGGCTGACTTAGTCCAATGAAATTCTCCCTTCCTAATACAATCAGTGATAGGAGCAGCTAAAGTACTAAACCCCTTGATGAATCGCCTATAGAAGGTAGCCAAGCCATGGAAACTTCTAACTTCATGCACATTGGTTGGCTCTGGCCAGTCTACTATGGACTTAATCTTCTCAGGATCGGCCGCCACGCCGTCAGGGGTTACTACAAAACCAAGAAAGATAACTCTACTAGTCATGAATTCACACTTCTTAAGATTGCCGTAGAGTCTCTCATTCCTCAAAACTTGGCAGACTGCTCTAAGGTGGTCTAGGTGATCTGTTGGGGTCTTACTATAGATCAGGATGTCATCAAAATAGACCACCACAAATTTTCCTATGAAAGCTCTAAGTACCTGGGTCATAATTCTCATGAAAGTACTAGGGGCATTGGACAACCCAAAAGGCATAACAACCCATTCATAAAGACCATCCTTAGTTTTGAAAGCAGTTTTCCATTCATCCCCGGGTCTAATCCTAACCTGATGATAGCCGCTTTTGAGATCAATCTTAGAAAAAACCATCGCACCAGCCATCATATCAAGCATGTCATCTAGTCTAGGGATGGGAAACCTATACTTGATTGTAATTTTATTGATGGCACGACTGTCAACACACATCCTCCACGTGCCATCTTTCTTTGGGGTCAGTAAGGCTGGGACTGCACAAGGGCTAAGACTTTCTCTAATAAACCCCTTCCTCAATAATTCTCCAATCTGCTTTTGCAGTTCTTCATGCTCAGATGGATTCATCCTGTAATGGGGCAAGTTGGGCAAAGTTGCTCCTGGGATTAGATCTATGGCATGCTGGATATCCCTAAGAGGTGGAAGGTGGTCTGGCAAATCCTCGGGAAAGACATCCTCAAATTCTTTTAACACAGGTTTAACTTCTTGAGGAGGCTCTGAGGGTTCCGAAGTTCTAAGCTCCTTAGCAGTCAACATCCAGATGGGTGAACCACTATGAATTTCTTGTTCTAGATCCTTAGCACTGATTAGGTTCACTCCAGTTTTCATCTCCTTAACCTTACCAGCTCCTTTAGTTACCTTGTCCTTAGGGGGAACGGAATGGATCGTAATCTTCTTCCCATTGAAACTAAAGACATAGGTATTGGATTTTCCTAAGAGGGTGGCATCATGATCATACAACCAAGGTCTTCCAAGAATTATACTGCTCACCCCCATGGGTAAGACATCGCACCAAATCTTTTCGTGATAAGATTGCATTTGGATTTGGACTTGACATCTAGACTGGATGGGTATGGAGGTAGAATCTACCCAAGAAACCTTATAGGGGTTGGGATGGGGAACTGAGATTAAGCCTAACATCTTGACAGTGCTAGTAGAGATGGCATTTACACAGCTCCCGCTATCTATGATGATCTTACATACCTTATCCCCTAATTTAAGAAAAGTCTGTAGGATGTTAGTCCTACGCCAATCCTCTTGAACTAGATTCTGGGATAGGATGCATCTTACAACTCCTAATTGGTCAGATTCATTGGGTTCCTCCTCTCCTTCATACTCCTCAACCAAATTCATTCCGGCCTCATAAACTTCTTCTTCAAATTCCTCACTGGGCTCGGAATTATCATTCTCTCCCTCTTCTATGTAAAGGGATCTCCGTGGGCACTGGCTAGCAACATGACCTACCTTATGACACTTGAAACAGGCTATGGCAGTACACTGACTAGAAATGTGACCTGGTTTCTGACACTTAAAACAGGTGATATTTGAACTAGGGGTTCTCTGGGTGTCAGGTGACTTACCTTTGTCCATGGGCCTAGGGGTAGAAGTACCTTGAAAAGGTTTATTAGGGATAACTTGGCTAGGTCCATTCCTTGGGATTGGGGCACTAACCCTAGAAGGTATAGGTCCTCTCTGAAATTTCTCAGTGTTCAGTGCAATCTGGTAGGCTTGGTCTAGATCAGTAACCTCCCTCAGAAATAGTTCTCTCTTGATATCTTCCCTCAGTCCAGCCCTAAATCTAGACAAAGTGACTTCGTGGGCTTCACTCACATCACATCTCATTAGGTATTCATCAAAAGTAGTTATGTAGTCTGAGACAGATCGGTTTCCTTGTTTCAGGTTTTGCCATTGGTCTAACAGGTTTTGCTGGTATGAAATGGATAGGTATTTATCTCTCAGTTTTTCTTTCATACCCTGCCAAGTGGTTATGGGCTCAACATTCCGTCTCCTAGTGGTTAGCTCAATGTTCCCCCAGTATAACCTAGCTTGACGCACTAATTTCATCTTGGCAAACTTGTATTTTCTCTCCTCAGACATAGCATACCACTCAAAGTATTGATCCATCTCACCCTCCCAATCAGAATACACCTTAGGGTTCAGACTACCATCAAAAGTGGGTGCATCTAATTTGATGTTCCTGATGAACCTATCATCTCTATCTTCAGGCTCTGGGTCAGGCCTCCTATGATTAGGTTCAGGATCTCTATATAAAGGCCTTCTAGGCTCCAGATGTGGGTGAGGCTGAGGCACATTAAAATCGGGGTCAGGAGTCCAATTTCGATGTCTAGGTTCTTCAAGTACTTGGACTCGGTCCCTAAGTTGGGTAAGATCCTCATGAATTTGTGCGCTAAACTGGGCCACAGTGTTTGTCATATCCTGATTCATTTTAGCCATACTTTCAGTAAGAGTTCTGATCATGGCCTCTAAATCGGGTTGGGTTTGACCAGGTTGATATGGCACTCCGTTTCTGGTAGACATGATGATTCAAGCAAGCACACAAAATGAGACTAGACTAAATCGACTACTGGATCACTAGACCTAGAGTCCAAACTAGATGCCCAATCAGAGTGGCAAGCTAGCCTGTAGTAACTCAGGACTCAGCCAGGCAGGTGTAAGGGGAGTGTTAGGTCCCTGATTGCCAATCCTAGACACCAATCAGTGATTGGCCAGGTAGGCGGACCAGCACACAAGCCCTTCGGGACGTAGTCCCTGAACCACCGTTCTAGACACTGAGTGCTAAGCACACACAGAATAACTCAGCAAACTGACTCAACACTAGCCTAGACCCGACCAATTGGTGTCCCTAGCCCACTAGGGCAAATTAGGTCTAACTGATTTTAAATTAGGTCTAGGTTCGAATGATTGGATGGTGGTTTTGGGCTAAGGAGAGGTAATCAACTCCTCCCCTTATCTTAGATGCTCAATTGCCCTTAAGTAAATTATGAGATGATCACTCCAAAAAGAATTGAATTGCAGAACACAAAAAACAGAGTTGCTGTATTTTAATTCTCAGAATTTTTACCAAAACCAATAAATCACAGAAAAATTTTGGAAAATAGGTTCAATTATACTGGTTTCAACGAAGCAAAAATCATGTAATTCGGAGTTTTATGCAGGGAGAAATAATTCAGACAACAGGGCAATTACGGGCTGCAACTAGATTGTCTTCCCCGTTTATAATCCCTGCTACGAAGTTATAACCCAATGGATCCCCTACACGTCCTAGGAACACCCCGTGGAATGGGAGGAGGAGGCTTGCGCCTCGCTTAGTTCCTAGGACCGGACGTCCTGGGGAGTCTACTTCGAGCAGACAAAATAAAAAGAGAACAATCAAAGCAAGCAAGCAAATCAGAAACCCTAGACTGGGCTCTGATACCAAAAATGATGCAGAACAAATAAAGGGATGCGATGCAGAAGTAAATTAAGATTAACTAATTTTTTTGTTGTTTTTATAGGTTTGTAGAAGTTGGCTTCAAATCAAAGAAAAGTTAACCTAACATTGAAAGATACTAATATGATAATTGAAAGCACAATTTTAAGGAAACTAAATTATCAGAGTAGTTTAGAAGCAACGGATCGCTGGGGGTTGAGAAACTCCCAGACCTAGGGTTTCACTCCGAGCTTTCAACAAAACAGAAATAAAGAGAAGGGAAGGTTTATCTCACCAGACAATGATCTTCACAGATTTTGGTGGAAGAACTCTCCCGAGCAGATTGTTGGATCCTCGGAGTCGGATATCTTCGTAATGGATCCTCAAATACTGGTCCTTTGGCGGGTTGGCTTCTCCTGAACTCAAGATCTGGAAGAGAAGAAAGACAATTGATGGAATCAGAGAGTCAAGGAAAAGATTTACCAGGTTGATGAACTTGAAGATCGAAATTGCTGAAAACTGGATTCTCCTGGATGCTGATGTGATTTTCCTTGGAACTTGCTCTGGATCTGAAGTAGCCGGACTGGATCTGGATGAAGGTGGACGGCCTGGACTTGTAGAGAGAGAGAGGCCGTGGGAGATGGATGGATCTAGGGTTTGGTGGATGGAAAATAATGAAAGGTGGCTAGGGTTTTGGAATTTCAAGTGGCTAACCTAGGGTTTTGGATAAAGATGGAGATCTCTCACCTCCTCAAGGCTCCAATGGAACCCGGATTACCCCCTCACGGAGCTCAACACTGAGAATAGTGCGGAAGAAGAGAAACCTAGGTTACTCAACACAAGAGAATAGCAAAAATAATTTTTTTTCATTGATTTTTTAAAGTTACAAAGAGAGGTCTATTATATAGACCTAAAATTTTCTCCTAGCTTGTACAAATTCCCATGTGGGACTAAACTCTTCCAACCCCTAGATTAGGTAGAAAACCCTCTCCCTTGGCCGACCAAGAGTCCAAAAAAAATTGGGACGGCCATAAAGGAATTGTTTTGGAACTTTTATGGCACCTCCTTTGGAGTTGGATTTGGATTTGGAGTCCTCTTCTTCTTAAGGTATTTCTTCTTTTCTTCCACTCCAAGTTAAGCTCTTTGATTTTGATTTGAACTTCAATTAGGAGTAGGTTGGATGTCCTTCTTTGATTTCTTCTCCAAGAGAAGTTTTCTTCCTTCTTTGCTTAGGTAAATTAGGCAGGTGTGGGCGCCTCCTTTAATTTAGCCTCCTATTTGATTTTTTTCTTCTTTGGATGTGGGGACCATGACACTGGGATGCCTCTATGGCGCCTCCTGGACTCTGGCGTGTGCTCGGAGTGTGGCTGGGCGTGTGGCTTGGAGTGTGGCCTCCACTTGCTTGAACCTTGAGTTGATTGGAAGAGAAATGTGGCACCATTTTGGACCAAATTGAAACCACATTGGGACTTGCACCGAGTCAACATGACTCAACAAAATTTAAATGGTGATTCAAGAAATAAATAAATAAACTGGTTGACCAGGTCAACCTTTATTACAAACCCTAATTTCTCGGGCAATGTCAATCAGAGATCCAAATGGAGCTCTGAAGTCTTCTTCTGAGTCTGGTGCCCGCACCATGTAAGGTTCCTCAAACTCCTGCAATAAAATTCTTTCACTTCAAATGCTTCTTCTCACCTCGTAGGAAGAGAGACGCTTAGCTCCGGGTTCGGCAAACCCGGCTGTGGCCAAAGACCCGAGAAGGCGAGAAGTCCCGGACTTCGATCCGGAAGGCGGGGCAGAGCCAAGCTCGCCCATGCAATCACGGAGAACAGCTCGGCAAGCCACGCAGGGCTCGGACAAAGCCCGCGGCCCTGGGGTTCAGTCCAGAAGTCCCGGACTTCGGTCCGGAAGGCGGGGCAGAGCCAAGCTCGCCCACGCAATCACGGAGAACAGCTCGGCAAGCCGCGCAGGGCTCGGACAAAGCCCGCGACCCCGGGGTTCAGTCCGGAAGTCCCGAACTTCGGTCCGGAAGGTGGGGCAGAGCCAAGCTCGCCCATGCAATCATGGAGAACAGCTTAGCAAGCCGCGCAGGGCTCGGACAAAGCCCGCGGCCCTGGGGATCAGTCTGGAAGTCCCGGACTTCGGTTTGGAAGGTGGGGCAGAGCTAAGCTCGCCCACGCAATCATGGAGAACAGCTCGGCAAGCTGCACAGGGCTCGGACAAAGCCCGTGGCCCGGGGGTTCAGTCCGGAAGTCCCGGACTTCTATCCGGAAGGCGGGGCAGAGCCAAGCTCGCCCATGAAATCATGGAGAATAGCTCGGCAAGCCGCGCAGGGCTCGGACAAAGCCCGCGACCCCGGGGTTCAGTCCATCCCGGATTTCAGTCCGGAAGGCGGGGCAGAGCCAAGCTCACCCACGCAATCACGGAGAACAGCTCGGCAAGCTGCGCAGGGCTCGGACAAAGCCCGCGACCCCGGGGTTCAGTCCGGAAGTCCCGGACTTCGGTCCGGAAGGCGGGGCAGAGCCAAGCTCGCCCACGCAATCACGGAGAATAGCCCGGCAAGCTCGAAGGATTCGCGCAAGGCCTGCTCCACCAGCATCCAACTCGGAAGCTCCGAACTTCGGTCTGAATGCTGGGCGGGACTCAGTTTACCCGCGAGCTCAGCTCGGAGCAAACCACAGGACTTGTTCTCGGCACTTGAAACCAACTCTCGGCCTCAACAAAAAAAAAAAGAGAAGAACGCAAAGAAGACAAGGTTGGGACTTGGCAAAGAGAAAATTCTTCATTAATTTTAAGGAGCATTACAATGAAGGAGTCCCGACAGGCCGGGAGTCCTCAAAAAAAAAAAAAGAGAAGAAGTGAAGCAGAAAGAAAAGAAATACAAGTGGAAACTAGTTTGGCGCGGTGGCGCTGTCCTCGGGCGGGGGTGCGCACTCTCCACCTGCGCCGTCCACGGGTGGCTGCTCGGGGGGCTACTCTGGAGTTGCAGCTGCGTCGCCTGCTGCCACTGGCGCCTCGCCGCTGGGCTCCTGCCTCCTTCCGCCAAGGACCACCCCGCTGAGGTCGAGCTCGGGGTAGAAGGAGCCCACCTTCTCCCGCCACACCTGGAACCCCTTCAGCAAGGAGTCCACGGCGGCCTCCTGAACCTCCGTGATATACTCCTCGGAGGCCCGGAATTTTGGGACGGCCTCCTATGCCTCCTGCTTTGAAGCTTCCAGCAGCCCGTTGACATAGGAGCTCCGCTCCTTGGCTGCGTTCGTCTCCTTCCGAGCCTCATCCACCCGGCGCTCCAGTGACTGGGACTAAGCTCGGAGGCGAGCCTTCTCCGCCGCGTCCTCCTCCACTCGGCGCTAGTTGGAGATCCTCTCCTCAGATAGAGAGGCCTCCAGTTCTTTGATGTGCCCCTCGGCACGCGCCAGGTCGGATTGAAGGGCCTAGTTGTTCCCCCACAGCTCGACCCCCTTCTCCATGAGGTCCTTCACGTCGGCTGCGAGTTTGCCGAACTTTTCCTCCTTCTCGGCATCCTTCCTGGCATACCCTGCGAGGAAATTCTTCAGCAGCAGTACGTCGGTCCCGATCTACACCAAAGAAAGAGAGGTCAGTCAAAATCTAACTGGAACTTTAAAAGGAGGATTTCGAGTCCGGGACTTACCATGAAGAACTGCGGAAGGATCCCGAGCAGGGCATCGGCATAGTCTTGGCCGCCCCTCAGTCGCCGGTCCCGGGAGGTGCAGGCGAACTCCATGACCCTCTTCGCGAGGCCCTGGTCGCGGATCACAGAGCATCGGCTAGTGAGATTCGACGGCGAGGTGGATAGATCGGCAGTAGCAGTGGCGACCGTCCCCCCGCCGGGTGGAACTGCCATCGACGGGGCAGCTGGAGCCACCGGGGGCCCCGTCGGAGCAGCAGTGGAGGTGGGCGCTACCCGGGAAGGAGCTGACCCCCCTTCTTCTGTAGCCCTGTCGAGGTCGACGACAGGGGTGTCGGCAGCCCGGGCTCGAGGTCGCCTGAGTGCGGGAGCTGCCACCACTGGACCGGAAGCGGGAGTCGGCAAAACCTCCCGGCTCGCCTCGGTGCGAGCCCTCTTCACCGCGGGCTCATCTCCCTCGGCAGTGTCCCGCTGAGCAGCGCCCTCCAGGAGGTTTTCCAAGGAGAACTTCATACCTGAAAGGAAACTGAGGTCGGTCAGCCCAGTTAAAAAGAGAAAGGGAGAAAAGGGGGAGGTGCGAAGCATAGAAGAAGGCTGAGCCTCACCCGACTCCTGGATGGGACTGATCCCCGCCTCAAACAAGTTCTGCTCCGAGAGCAGAACATCGAGCATAGGGACCGCGTCGCTCAGCAGCAAGGAATAGGCCTCTTGGTCCCCCGGCTCGACTTGGGAGTTCTGGTTCGGGGATCGATCCGGCTCGCTCCAAGCCCAGTCGACATCCTCGACCGAGGCAAAAAAAAACCGGTTCTTCCAATCCTTAATAGAGGAAGGGAGGTCGAACCAGAGATACCTAGGCCGAGGTGAAATATACCACCAGCCATCATTGGTGGAATAACGCTTCAGGGTGAAAAGAGCCCTGAAGAGAGAGAAACGGGCAACGAACCCGTGGAAGTGGCAGAAGACAATGAAGGCAAAGATGACCTAGATGGTGTTTGGAGCCAACTGGGCCGGGACCAGGCGGTAATGACTAAGAAAGGAGAGGAAGAAAGGATGTAGGGGGAACCGAAGACCCCCAAGGAGGAAGTCCTCGTAGAAGGCTATTCGCCCGGGGCCGCTTAAGGTAACGCGATTCCCGGGCCGCAGAAGAGAAAGGTGGATCGACCCCGGGATGCCATAGACCTCCCAGAACAGAGAAAGGTCACCTTCGGTCATCTATGAGACATGACCGGAGGGACCAGCAGAGGAAATGGCAGGAGGAGGAAGGGAAGAGATGGGACGCGCGGAGACTACAGGGGGAGACCTAGGACCCCTAGGGATGCCTATGGTTACACCCCCAGGCTGGAGCCACCTGTGGATCTCTTCCGGGATCACCTCCCCTTTCGAGGAAGAGGAGGATGGAGTCCTCGACCGGGACTGACCGGCCTCATCCGGATTAGACGAAACATGACGACGGCGCGCCATGGAAAGGAAATGCTGAAGAGAAGATTGCTAAGGAAAGGGACGGGAGAAGGGAGCAGACGAAGGCACTCACCGAAACATACTGTGCAAAAGAAGCGGCAACCCAGTGAAGTGAAGGATAGCCCACTGCAACCGCCGATGGAGCACGAGAAAGGGAAAAGGCCTCGTTCCGGAAAGTTCCCCTCATTTTCAAATTCGATCGACAGCAGCCGTACCCCTCATTCTGTTCCGGACCACTAGATGGATGCCGCGTGGATGCACGCCCAACATCGACGCTTCGGTTACGAGGAAACGGCCTCCCTTTCGAAGCGATGCATTAAATGCGACCGGAGAAGCGACGCGTGGCAGCCCCTCATAGGACCTTAGGTGCGATGAGGAACGGCGACGAGGATCGTGGCAATCATGGCGCAAGATCTTCGCCTTCCCCACGTCATCTCCGCATTAAATTCCCACGTTCCGAGCCATGATGCTTCAGTGGAATGGGGGGATGGGGGGCAACTGTTACAGCCGTTACGATGATGTGGCATGTCTCAGATTTCACCGGGCGCGATTCGAACCACGTGGATTTTTTTGGCAGAGGGAGTAGTCCGGCAAGGTCAGATATGGCTCCACTCGACCGAAGTCGAGGTCGGACCGGGCCCCCTTGCTCCTCCGCCAGGTGTCTGCCTAGGAGAGGCCCACCTCGGTTGAAGCCTGCGGCCCCTTGCCCCCTCGTCGAGTGGCGCCCCGAGACGGTTCCACCTCGACCGAGGTCGATCCGGGCCCTCTTGCTCCTTCACCAAGTGGCGCCCGGACACGGGTCCACCTCGATCGAAGTCGAGCACTCCTCTGCCGCTCCGCTAGGTGTCCGCCCAGGAGGGGCCCATCTCGATCGAAGCCTGCGGCCCCTCGCCCCCTCGTCGAGTGGCGCCCCGAGACGGTTCCACCTCGGCCGAGGTCGAGCCGGGCCCTCTTGCTCCTTCGCTAGGTGGCGCCCGGACACGGGTCCACCTCGGCCGAAGTCGAGCGCTCATCTACCGCTCCGCCAGGTATCCACCCAGGAAAGGCCCACCTCGGCCGAAGCCTGCGGCCCCTTGCCCCCTCGCCGAGTGGCGCCCTGAGACGGTTCCACCTCGGCCAAGGTCAAGCCGGGCCCTCTTGCTCCTTCGCCAGGTGGCGCCCGGACACGGGTCCACCTCGGTCGAAGTCGAGCGCTCCTCTGCCACTCTGCCAGGTGTCCGCCTAGGAGGGGCCCACCTCGACCGAAGCCTGTGGCCCCTTGCCCCCTCGCCGAGTGGCGCCCTGAGACGGTTCCACTTCGACCGAGGTCGAGCTGGGCCCTCTTGCTCCTTCGCCAGGTGGCGCCCGGACACGAGTCCACCTCGGTCGAAGTCAAGCGCCCCTCTGCCGCTCCGCCAGGTGTCCGCCCAGGAGGGGCCCACCTCGGTCGAAGCCTGCGGCCCCTTGCCCCCTCGCTGAGTGGCACCCTGAGACGGTTCCACCTCGGCCGAGGTCGAGCCGGGCCCTCTTGCTCCTTCGCCAGGTGGCGCCCAGACACGGGTCCACCTCGGCCGAAGTCGATCGCTCCTCTGCCGCTCTGCCAAGTGTCTGCCCCAGGAGGGGCCCACCTCGGTCGAAGCCTGTGGCCCCTTGCCCCCTCGTCGAGTGGCACCCTGAGACGGTTCCACCTCGGCCAAGGTCGAGCCGGACCCTCTTGCTCCTTCGCCAGGTGACGCCCGGACACGAGTCCACCTCGGTCGAAGTCGAGCGCTCCTCTGTCGCTCCGCCAGATGTTCGCCCAGGAGGGGCCCACCTTGGTCGAGGTCGGCTACCTAGCATGGTGAGGTCACCGAGAAGCAGGAGCACGAGTTCCAAAACCGCCCCTCGAGCAGTGCGCCCCGCACCTTGAGAGGAGCGCCAGTACAATCGGCAGCAACGTGCGAAACCTCGTTTATATCGGCCCGACAGGTTCCGCAGCCGAGAGGCGAAGTCCTAGCAAGACAGGTCCCGGTAACGGGCGTTGTTGGCGCCCGGGAAGGAGAGCACTCGCGTTCGGCCCCAGGGTCTGGCCGGCGCCCTCCCTCTACCCTTTCCTCGCTAGGCTTGGCCAGCAAGACAAGGAGGCCGC
Organism: Areca catechu; assembly: GCA_021397845.1. Taxonomy (NCBI): domain Eukaryota; kingdom Viridiplantae; phylum Streptophyta; class Magnoliopsida; order Arecales; family Arecaceae; genus Areca; species Areca catechu. The sequence continues at coordinate 62,438,187 of CM038045.1, forward strand.
CAGGTTCTTGGTCCCAAAGGAGAAAGGGGAAAGAGAGGGAGAGAAGGAGGTGAAAGCAAAAAGGGAGCCTCCCAAGGGCGGGAAGCCGGAGGCTGTGTGATGGGATAAAAGGATGGGAAGAGCGGACGACCAGGTAAAAGAAAAAAAAGGCTGGGAAAAGGAAAGACACCAAGAGCAGGATCCAAAATCCCGAGAGGGATCCCTTGGTGCAAGCTCGGTGAAGGAACCTGGCCCAATTTCTACTCTTCCTGAGACCTTCTTTACGAAGATAATCTCTAAGCCTGGGACTCCTTCAGGGGCCCACCTTGGAGACTCTGTTCCATCTCGCTGTTTTCTAACTTGACCGTTGGAGCCCCCTCGCCGGGATCCCCGGCTAGGGTTTCTGACATTGTCTTGCAGGATCGGGAGCCCAGAGACCTCGAGGCTAGACGGCCTGATCAAACCACCAGCTCTGAAGCTACAGGCACAGCGACGAGATCGGCAATACAACCAAACACCGTTTGAAATAACACTGCACTAATTGTACTGGAATAAAGATCTAATTCCACATTCTCAACCAAATAAAAATCTAGAATAACAGCATTCTCAAAGAATTGTTATCTCTATTCTAGGAATAACTTTTTGCCATCCAAACACTACCTTAATGTATGTCATGGTCCAGCCTATTGCTTCTCGATTTTCTCTCTAAATAGTTAACAGCTCCTCTTATTTAGGATTTAGGTCTGAGGTAATAATTACAGGCAAGGTTTTCTCTGGACCTAAATATGCATACTTAAAGTGCTTGGAAAGAGATTTTAATTCTAATTTGGGTGCCTCCTCTATTGATGGCTTGGTTGATGGTTTAGCTATTTCCATGAGTATTTCAATAGGAGGCTCCCATCTTTAGCTATTTTTATTATTTCCAAATATTTTATCTATATTCTCATATTCATGGGTTGGCCAGATATTAGACTCAAGATCAACTTTATTATCATTAATGTCTATGGGTTCATAAATTTTATCATAGATTATATTTACATTAGCATGCTTGGTGAATTCCTATTCCAAATTAAATATATTTAGCTCAATAGTTATTTTCTCAAAGGATAGCTCATAAGTCCATTTCGATAATTGATTTCAGCATTAGCAGTATCTAGGAATGGCCTTCCTAAAATAACTAGGATATGACCCTTAGGATTTAATACTGGTTTAGTCTCTAAAATAATGAAATCTATAGGAAAGATAAAATTGCCAATTTTAATTAGGACATCCTCTATCATTCTTTTAGGGATCCTAAAGGATCGATCTACTAATTATAATGTGATTCCTGTTGACTGAAATTTTTCCAATCCTAATTGTTCATAAACTGAATAGGGCAGAATATTTATACTAGCCCCTAAATCAAGTAAGGCCTTCTCAATATGGGTATCTTCTATGACACATGAAACTGTTGGAGACCTTGGATCCTTGTAGTTTATGGGCATGTGACTTAACAAGAATGAGCTCACAGTTGCTGCTAAGAAAGCTCTCTTTGGTACATTGATGGTCCTTTTCTTGGTACAAAGATCTTTTAAGAATTTAGTATAAGTCAGAACCTATTAGATCATGTCTAGTAGAGAAATATTTACCTGAACTTGCTTAAACACCTTTAACATTTTATCTAAATATTTTGATTATTTATTAGACCTTAATCGATTTGAAAAAGGAGTTCTAGAAATTGTAGGCACTTGGTTTGGTGTGCTATTAGTTTTAGAAGCTTAAGTTTCTAACGTAGGTTGTTCATTGGGTAGCTCAATTGGCTCAGTAGTTAAGTCCTCTCTAGTATTAAATGTATCTACCTTATTATCCACTTATTTTTTCGATCTTAAAGAGTGAATAGCATTCACTTGATTAACTTGGTTTCCTTAGAATGGTCAACCATTTTGGTTTCATAGGTTGGGCTCAGGTTGGCTAGGTAGCCTACCTCATTCTCTTCCAGTAATGGTAGATGCTAGCTGACCCACCTGCAATTTCAAGCAGGCTATGGCCTGGGAGTTTGAATTTAGGAGTTAGCCCATAGTTTGCATAAAATTACTTAATGTGGCATTGGTGTCAGCATTAGATTTGGCTAGGGCTTCTAGGCTTTTCTCTAAAGAACTAAATTTTTTATCATTATTATTGAAGCCTGGTGGTGATGGGTTGTTCATCATAGGGTTATGCCTTAGGTTTTATTGATTGAGGCTAGGACCACCTACATTTGGATTATGTGATCATGAGAAATTGGATGATTCTCCCATCCTAGGTTATATGTGGGTGCATAAGGATTGTTTATTGGTCTCTAGTATGTGGCATTCACCTGTACACATCCATTTCCTATTGGATTCATCACGAGGGAACATTTCTTAAGGACATGGTCTGGTGCATTGCACCCGTTGCACATGGGTGCAGCACTTGGTTCATACTAAATTGTCTCAAAATTTCTAAAGCCTCTAACCTACATGTTAAGGTTATAATTTTGGCCTCGCGGCTAGGAAAGTCCGAATTTAGTGTATTCCACCTCTTGAATGTGTGGATCTTTCTAGTTTCCTAGTTATTTTTTATTGCGAGTTCTTTTCAACTAGGTCTTCTAGAAATTGCCAAGCTTCATTAGGTTCTTTATACATAAATTGACCCTGGCACATGGACTCTAGCATGGTTCATGAATTTAAATTTAAACCTTCATAAATTATTTGGCATAGTCTCCAAGTTTCAAATTCATGGTGTGGGCATTGGGTCAAGAGGTTCTTGAAGCGGTCAAAATATTTCTAGAATGACTCACCAGGTAGTTGATAACATTGATTTATTTCATTTCTAATTTTAGCTATTTATAATAAAAAAGTATTTTTTAATAATATTCTTACAAAGCCCTTCCCGGTCATGACAAATTGATTTGGAAGATTATAAAACTACTTTTTGGAATTATCCTTAAGGACAAAATTGATCGGTCTCAGCTTGATTTCATCCTCTGACAATTATTGCAGCCTCATGGTTTTACAAACCTCTTTAAATTTCTTAATAAATATATATGCATCCACTATTTCTGTGAATTTTGGAAGCATGTTAATAATCTAAGGTTTGATTTCAAAATTATTTGCAGTAGGTTGAGACAACCTTATGCAAGAAGGTTGGACCAAACCAACTGGATAACATAAATCCTTAAGGGTTTGGGGTTGATTTGTTGCATTCATTATAGAGATCATAGGATTTGAAACAGGAATTAATTTAGTTCTAATTAGTCGACCCGATATCCTTCTTCACACAAGAGGTGAAGAATTTACTATATTCACTATGTCTTCTATTTTTTTAGAATTATATATATATATATAGTTTTTTAGAAGCTTTTCTTTAAAGGTTCTAAAATAATTCAACCTTTTATCAGGGCAACCTTATAAAATATCCTAGAACAACCATGCAATAAAACTTCCAGTTATGTCAGGGCAACCTTATATCAGGGCAATCAAGATTGGAAGGAAAAAAATCTAAAGTAAAATTCTTTTTTCAAACAAGTTTCACACAAAATTTCTTGAGGTTAGCCTAGAACTAGATAGCTCCTAACTGTTCCAAGTCGACCTTCGAGCACTCCAAGTTTGAACCAATTCTTCAAATTGGCCAAGTAAGTATAAGATTAGCGGGGGTCCCTCGTTGCTTTCCTTAGACACTAATTAAATTGGCCAGGTCAGCGAACAGAATCAAATAAAGAATTGCTTTTCTTTAGCACTAAGATTTCTGAACCACTTTCCTAGATACCAATTCAATGACCGAAACTAGCTTGGTACAACTCTTAGGTATCCTTGTCTTAATGAGCTCGGATGTCCCAAGGATCAGCATCTAATTGATTTTATGTAGAGGCTTGGGTTAATTCAAATGAAGAAGACTTATTTGTGGGCTAAGAAGAGATAATGATTACCCACCTTACCTTGTTTAGGTTTGTGCCCTTAAAGTAATTTAAAAATACTTATGCACCACCAAAAAGAACAAACAAGTTTAAATTAAATATTAATACTAAGCTAAGATCAAAATAATATGCAAAAAGAAGAAAGGATAGAAAGATCATATTAAAGTTAAACTAGAAGCACGAAGAGTAAGAATTTTGAGATAATTTAAAACATACCAATTTTCTCGGCAATGATGCCAGAACTTGATGTATTTTTAAGTTTAAACCATAAGCGCACGGTATGCAAGGTAGCACGTCCGGTGAGTACGGGTCAATCCTGTAAGATATTGGATGTTTAAACTATATTTAAACCCTTGCTTAGGCAAGCTTTAATAAAGATGGAGAAAGATTGTTTCTTTACTTTCTATTAAAAATAAAAATTGATTAAATTATAGAAATAAATAATCTAAAGATCTAGAGCTTTTAATCTACTAGACCAATGACTTAGAAAGCCTTCCTATGATTTCTCTCATAACATCATTTCAACTTCTTCCTTTATGTTAACCAAGTATAGATTATGAAAAGATTCTAACAATAATCTATCAAGGTTTCTACAAGGAAAAAGAGAAAAGTATTTAAAAATGTTGTGAGCCTTTTATCTGTTACCCTTCTTATACTGAAGCAAGTATGAACTATGAAGGGATTAAAATTCAACAATAGTTCATCAAGTCTCTCGGCAAGAAATTGAAAAGAAAGAAAGACTCTTAAAAATAAATTAAAACATGAGAAGAAATTCTAAGAAGAGCTTTTAATCATAGTCTAGCTTCATTGCTAATCCTATGAGATTTGCTTAGCTAGACATGATCTAAATTAAAACTTTAAAAATTACTCAAAAATATAAAATAAATTCTATACTACTTGCAGAAATTTAAATTATAAAATTTAAAGATGTACATAAATTAAACTAGTCTAATTGCAAAAATTTAAATTGCAAAATTTAAATTGCAAGAATTTAAACTATCCTAACGCTAAAATTAAAAAACTGCAACAAAATAATTGAAACAAGAAAAATAAAATTTTATTACTAAAACAAATTTAATTACAAAATATTTAACTCCTAAGCCATTAATCGGGCTTGGAGTTAAAAAAAAAGAAAATTAGAACCTGACAGAGGCTCTTTTTCTCTCAACTCACTCTCCTTCTCATACGTTGGAAAGGTGGAAGAAAGTGGAAAGAATATGGAAGGAGTGGATCCAGGAATGGTTCGAGGAATGCCCCGGGAGCGAAAAGTTGGTGTTTTTATATAGGTAGAAAGAAATGTATCGGGCTTGCGTGAGAGCTGTGTTGGTTTCTGTCTCTATCCATCTCAATAACTTCAGGTTCCTTATCCTCATCCCGCACCCGCATTCTGTTTCCCATCTGTTATTTCAAAAATTAAACTCCGATGATCAAGCTTCTACCTTTCTCATTCGAACATCCTTAATCCCGGCAGATGTGTCACGGTCCATCCTCTTCTCAACAAACAATGGTAGCATTGATGATGAAGGATGAAGGGGTTAAAGGATGGCATGGGTATCTTCTCCGGCAACCAATGGTGGCTTGACTGGTGCTCGAGTTTTATGGTGGTTTAGGGAAGGCTGTTGCATTCACCGTCATCAGCATGGGAATTGGACTTGGAGAAGAAAACAAGCGACGAGGTGGTCGGTGAGGAAGGATAACAGACATGGCAAAGACCGATGATGGGCGACTGTCATGGTGGCAAATGATGGGATCTTGGCTCGGCAAGCAATGGACATGGTAGAGACCGGTCGGCAGCATCACAGGAAAGAAGGCCTAGTCTTGGGCCAACAACAGGGGTAGAGGAAAAACCGGTGGATCAGAGAAGCAGGAGCTTGGAGAGTGGCTTGGACAGCTGTTGAAAGCTTCTCCGCCATCGGTTCCAACCACGGGAAGCTTCTTAGGTAGTCTCGATGGCTTGGATGGCATTTGAATGATGAAAATGGGGCATGGCGGTTTGGAAACTAGCTCGGATGGTGAAAATGGATTTTTCTAGCCATGAAAGGCTTCTCCGGCATCGCTTTCGACCATGGGCGATGGTGGATTGGTGCGGAAAGGCTTCTCCAGCGTCGATTTGGGCAAAAACACTCGATGATCCATGGTTCTATGACATGGACCATCAACCATGGCTTGCTGTGGTCCGTTGGTCACTTCATAGACCAAGCAGCGGGTCCATGGTAGATCAGTTATTCCAAAATTCATGCTACTTTGTAATAATTACTTTAAAATTCACTTCTAAGCTCATTTCAAGTTTGATTTGAGTCCGTTTGGGATATTGGATCCCAAAAATCGTACTTTTTGCATTAACGGGATTCTTTACTGCATAAAAGTATCAATTTTAATTAAATAAAGATAATTGATTTATAAATTAATGCTTTTATGACTAGTATTTATGTACTTATTACTGGGTTTAGGATGGGTTGACTTAAATCCAAGCCCAGTCTGGTTAAAGTTTCGGACTTCATTTTCAGGCCGAACTTGACCCACCAAGCTTAAAACCATGGCCCAAGACTATTTTAAATGACCCAGGATCGAGTGGGCTATTGGGTAGCCTGTAGGATGAGCAGCTCTAACTATAAGAATTTGTTGGAAGGATACCCAACAAACTTCTCCTCCTGTCGTATAAGGAGTGAATCATCAAATCCAAACTTGCCTTGGATAGGCAATACTCATGCTTCTTCTTGAGTAAAGACTTGGTCATCATATCCAAACTATTCTTATTAATGTGAATCTTTGTCAGAAACTTTCCTTCAAGCACATCACGGATCTAACGACATCTTATATCTATATGCTTGGATTTCGAATAGAAACTCAGATTTTTGCTAAGACGGATAGCACATTGGCTATCACAATAGAGCACATTCTTTTATTACAGGACACCCCAACTCCTGCAAAGATCTTTTCATTCATAATAATTTTTTTGTTATTCTAGTCACAGCGATATACTTAGCCCTAATGGACAAAGCAACACACTTTTATAACTTGGATTATCATGACACTGCTTTTCCTCTACAAGTAAATAAATATCCTGAGATAGACTTCCTGGAGTAAATGTCCCTAGCTGTGTTTGCATTCGTGAAGCCTTTTAACACGGGTTGACTTCCTCCAAAGCATAAACAAACTTTGGATGTGCCTTTGAAATTGCAAAAAATCCACTTAATTTTTGCCCAATGCTCTTTTCCTGGATTTACAAGAAACCTACTTACTATAGCACCCACATGAGCAATGTTACACCATTAATGCAATTTCATTACTAAATTTAGTACTTTATTCCTGAAAAATCCCAAAGTCTTTTCTGACTAAACTTTGATCCCATAGTTGTTGAGTCAACATCTCCTCATAATAATAGCCTAGAAGGCATGAAAGAACCTCAACCTAAGAGGCCCCAATTTACACATATACATTTACATGGTTGGAAAAGAAAAATCCCTCCTAGGATGTGCACACTTGTGTTTCCTAAGAACTACATCAGCCTTATCAGAAAAAAAAACAGCAAATTAAAGTCAGCATAGAAAAATTGTTCTAATAGCTGTTTAGTAGCAAAGTTAGCCGGTCACAACCAAATATGAAAACTTAAGCAATATATATAAACATATTACATATCATTCTTTCCTGCTGGGCAAACTACCAATGCTATGAGTAGGTTGAGTGCATTGCTTGGCTAAATTTATAATAACAGGACAAGTTTATTATCCTATTTGCTGACAGTATTATGATAAACATTATGTAGGTATGCCCGATATATGACTATCTTCGTATAGGCTTCCTCCCTGTGCTCTATATGATCCATTCTCTTGATTAGTTCCCACTTTCTAAGCACCTATTAGCATATCTAGTTTAGCCTTTTCTCTTAATCAAACTATACTTCTTGGCATCTCCCCCAAAAAAAAGCACGGACAGACATAAATAAGCACTATCAAAGTAGCATTTCACCAATATGACTTCTCCAACCTTCACTTAATCCACCGGCCCCTAACCACCATAACTTTCTTCACATAATAGAATGGGAACCATGGAGGTTTAGAAGGATCTGGCAACAAAAATTCACTCACCGGCCGGCAGTCGTGGGCTGTCATGTGACATCGAAGTACCCAGAAGAGTGGTGAAGGCCGGCCAGCCCAAATTGACAGTCAGCAATGGTCGAAACAATAAGAGAGGAGAAGAGCTAAAACAAGGGAAGGATTTTGTTTAGCCAAATCCGATAACTTGCTAGCCCTATCCAAGTTGGAAATAATGGTCAATGGATCAATGCTGACAAGATCTAAAGGTGGCAATGAGAGATCAATGCCGATAGCGATAGAAACTATAAGAGGAGATTTGCTTGAGGCCAATAGTGAGAGGATCAAAGTCGGTTGCTGTGAATCAGCTAAGAACACTGAGCAAAGTAAATCCACTAAGTAAGCAATCAAGGATATGCCAATTGGAGCAAATCCATTGAGAAATTGATCGAGAAAGCCGATCGAAGCAAATCTACCGAGAAATCGGTTGAGGATGCTGATCAGAGTAAATCCATTGAGAAATCGACTAAAGAGGATGTTGATCAAAGCAAATCCATCGAGAAATCGATCGAGGAGGATGTCGATTGGAGCAAATCCACTGGATGGGAGGATTAGAGGACAAGAGAAGAGAAGGATGAGAGAATCTAGGGAGAAGAAATGGGGAGGAGGAAATCTACCATGGAGGAGAACAGGATGCTAGGAAGAAAGAATTGTGTTAGAATATTTTATTAACATGAAATAAAATGGTTCATGTAATTAGTGATTTAATAATTAAATTTATATTTGATAAGTGATCTACTTATAATGATTGAGGGACTTGATGGATGGTTAGTAAATAATGGGTATAACTTCCTCTTTTTTTGCCATATATAATGAAGGAGATGAAAAGATTTTTTAGACACTAACTATAGAAGGAGATGAAACGGTTTTCTTCTATCTATAAATAAAAGAAGGAAAGAAAGGTTATCTATATACCATCAAGTAGATATGAAAAGGCAAGGCAAGAAAGAAAAAACAAAGATATTTCATAAGTTCCCAATTTCAGGCCTTGATCACCTATAAACTTCTTGGATAGAAAAGTTTCTAACTGTATGAATCAAGATGTATGAAAAATATCTTTCAATTGGTATTTTATATACTTTTGATTCATTATTAAAATATTATTTGAATCCCAGTTACAATAACATCTAATTTGGAGTTTATTTGGGAAATCAAATTGTAAAGAACACTTTCTACTCTTGAAAGATTGTTGTGTTGGATGCTTCTCTTATATGCTTCTTGTCTGTAATAAACTTTTAAGATTAGAGTTTCCATTTTCATTTATAAAGATGCTATGTACAAACTTTTATATATGGGGTGACAAATATATGATAATTTAGAATTTGATGCGGAACTAATATGCATGCAATTTTTTTTGTATGTTTTACATGTTGAGTTAGGTGATTAATTCCCAAATTTCAGATCAAAATTATTTGTAGGGAATTTTGTATGAATTTTTGAAGATCAGCATGCAGATTAGGACCTAGAAAAGTAGCAAAGAAGGACCGCCGGGGCTGAGAAGCCTCGGTTAGGGCAAGTTCTCCTACAATAAAACTACTGGAGGTAGAGGGGTGTACCTGACAACGTCTGTAAAGATCGCAGCGAAGGGGTCTCTCGTTCCTCGACGGATGCGGCCTGGAAAATCGAGCCAAAGACCCGCGGATACCCGGCTTTCTGCTCGGTGATCCGATTGAGGCTTGGCTGGAGTCGTTGGATTCGTAGGAACTCAGGGACCTGCAAACGACCTGTCAGGGGTTAGAAAGCTCACAAAGGAACAAGAAAACAAAGTAAAAACAGCAAGGAAAGGCTTCTTTTGGAGTGGGCGTCCAGGGATCTGGAGGGTTTGTTGGCAGCAGGAAGATGATTGCAAACACCGGGAAGAAGAACTCTCACAAACCCCTTTATGCACACAGCAGGGTATCACACCACTCAATAGAAGAACTCAAGGTTTTCATTCATCAAAAATTCCCCTCATACAAGAGGCTAGGGTTCCTTAAATAGACCCTTAACCTTGGGCTCCAAGTAAGGGTACATAAGTCTTTACATAATAATCCTTTTCCCTCTCAAACCCTAGCTAGAAAATAAGGAAATATTAGGTAGAAAAATCCCTAAAATTTTTCTTGACTTGGTCAAGACTCCAAGGACGCCTAGGGGGGCGTGTTGGGCTTCTAGGAGCAGCAAAAGGCCGGCCCAAAGGGGCCCGGGTGCATGGGTTTGGGCCTCTGGAAGCTGGGGTGGCCTGGTAGCCAGGTAGCAGGAATATTCCCTGGTATCTTGCTTCTTAGGGGCTTGGGCTTGGCACCTGGGCTTGATTTCATTGGGCTAGGATGCAGATGGACCTCTGGAATCATGGATGCCCTTATTTATGAATATACTTTGGCATCTGGAAGGAAATCTGGGCATCTGGAGGGCATCTGCAAGGAATCAGGGTTTCTGATTTTTCTCCTGGGGTCTTCAAATCTTCAAGCTGGGTTGGACTTGGGCTAAACTTCCATGTCTTCAATCTGGCTGGACTTGGTCTTCACTTGTATAATATAGTCTTGAGTCTTCAGTATGCTTGGACAGGACTCAAAAAAATAAAATTAGCTCAACATGAGCTAACTAGCATTGGACTGAACTAGCTCAACATGAGCTGACTAGTACAGAAGTGAAATAACAACTAAAAATACTCAAATAACAACTAAAATGGACTCAGATGAGCTAAGCCCTTATTACAGATGGACTCATAAATTATTGATCAATTATAGAGGGTTGAGAAGCCTCTGCCTTATTCTGGTGCCTTTGGTGTCCGCACCAATTCTCCCGGGGTGGGAGGAACTCGACCCTGTCGAGTGAAGATCAGACTGGCTCACATATCTCTCGAGAAGGTCTGGGTTGAGGCATTGCAAGTCCTCTCGAGAAATCTATGAATCGTCCGACTCTGGCTGGCCTTGCCATCGGATCAGGAAGCATTGATAGTCACGGCCCCGGGTCGTGATGGCTTGATCGTCCAGGATACGCTCGATCCGTTCTCCTCTCTCAGGCCAATTTGTTAGTGGACACTCTGGGTTAGGGTCACTCACAATGAAAAGGAATAGGTCCAAAGGCCTTACTAGGTATCGCTGCCGGTTCCCTATACTCAACCAGGTCTGTAATATTGAAGGTAGAACTAATGCCCAAATCCGAAGGCAAGTCTAACACCTAGGCATTTGATCCAATCCTTCTCTATCACTTTAAAAGGTCCGGCTCTGCGAGCATGAAGCTTCTTTTAGGCCTAAGCCTAACCAAGATAGAATCCACTACATCAAATTCTTTGACCCTTCTTCGGGAATTAGCCAGTTGTTTTAAGATTAGTGCGGGTGGTGAACATGCTAGGCACATGCAGACTCCTAATAAAATGATGCAAAGGACTCAAACTAACACCTAATACACTCGACTTTGCATTCATATCGAAGGAAATTTATTAGACTTTTATGGGCCTAAACCTAAGAGACTATAGACTCTCTAGGTCTGACCCTAGTGTGGTGTGCACAAGAGTATTTACAATGGACTCCAAGCAAATGCCAGAGGGTATGCCAGAAGTATAATGCAAACCTAACATGCGTAATGAATGCATGCAGTATGCTAATCTCAGTTAAATGCAATCTAATAATCCTAGAAATGCCGGAGGTGTCAGGAAAGGGTAGAAAATAGGAAGTGGGTTTAGAAGTAGTTTGGTAGGGTAGGGAAAAAGGTTCAAGGTTAGTTGGATAAAGTTCAATAAAAGAAGGCATGTCAGGGACTAATCCTAGACTAATGAGGCTAATCTTACGAGATTGTGGAATTTCTATGGGCATGAAAAGGTCCATGCTATGGAAGGATGGGTCAACAATTTCTGGGAAGAGATCTTCAATAGGAATGGCAGGAAGGGATTCATCCTGAGGGCAATGGGTTAAGTAAGCCAAATCCTGAATAAAGTCTTCTTGTTCATGCAATTTAGGATTAGGCTCTACAATTAGATCCTTTTCTAGAGTTTCCTCAGGTAAAATCCTAGTATCATAGTTCTCTTCCTCTAATTGTTCTTCCACTATAGCTTTAGGTTGGATGTGGTCAAGGTCAACTAGCTCTAGGGTGGTTTCTACCTGGGTATCTACTGGGTCAGCTAATTCTAGGTCTACTAAAGGTGTCTCCTCTTCTCCTTCATACTCATCCACTAGGCTCGCATCAGCTTCATACACTTCCGCGTTAATGTAAGCCTTGTCAATCTCAGGAATGGTTGGAGAAGGTCGGCTAGGGAAAAATTGGCTAGGTCCTGGTTTCTGATTATGGACACTAATCCTAGTAGGTTCAGGTTGTCTAAGGGGTAGTGGCTCACTACTGGGCTCATATTTAGGGGTGCTAATCCTATGGGGTTCAAGTTGACTATGGAAAACCTGACTAGTACTAGATTGATATCTAGGGATTATGGGCTCCCTAGACTCATAGGATAAGGGAGCAGATCTATGGGTCACGGGATCATAAGATCTGGGGTCATAGGATTTGGGTTCAGCTCTATGGGTCTTGGGTCTACTGGACTCATGGGATATGGGTTCGTAGATTTTAGAGTCAGAGGATTTGAAGTCATAAGATCTATAGGTTGTGCGTATACTAGGCTTATAGGATGTGGGTAAATAGGATCTAGAGTCATAGGATCTAGGTTCAGTATCATAGTATGGGTCAGGCTGAGTGGCTCTCCTAGGTTCAACCTCACGATATGGTTCAGGGTTTGGGGTCCTCCTAGGTTTAGGATTATAGTATGGGTCAGGCTGAGGGGCTCTCCTAGGTTCAACCTCTCGGTATGGATCAGGGTTTGGGGTCCTCCTAGGTTGAGGATTGTAGTACGGGTCAGGATAAGGGGCTCTCCTAGGTTCGACCTCATGGTATAGATCAGGGTTTGGGGTTCTCCTAGGTTGAGGGGACTCAGGATCTGGCTCAGATCGTGACCCATAGGTTCTTGCTATGGTCCCTACACGGCCTCCTAACTGGTCAAACCTATTAGCAAGATGGTCAATTCTATTGTTGGTTTGGGTAGCAGACTGAGTTAACTGGGTAGTCATATGGGCCATTTGATCAGCTAGGGCTTTTATTTGGACTTGTAAATTTTCCATCGGTTCAGACATTTGTGAAGGAGGTGGGTGATATGAAACTCCTAATCTAGTGCTCATGCAAGACTCGATCAGACCGACTATAGCTGACTAGACCTAGAGTCCAAACTAGATGCTCAATCAAGGTGGCAAACTAGCCTATAGTAACCCTGTACTCAGCCAGGCAGGTGTAAGGGGAGTGTTAGGTCCCTGATTGCCAATCCTAGACACCAATCAGAGATTGGCCAGGTAGGCGGACCAGCACACAAGCCCTTCGGGATTGAATCCCTAAACCACCGTTCTAGACACTGAGCACAAGGCACACACAGGTTAACTTAACACAGTGATCTAACATTAGTCCGGACCCGACCAGTTGTTGTCCCTAGCCCACCAGGGCAAATTAAGTCTAATTAATTTTAGGTTAAGGCTTGGGACCGAATGCAAGGGATGTGGTTTTGGGCTAAGGAGAGGTTATCAACTCCTCCCCTTATCTGATATAGCAAGAGTGCCCTTAAAAGTAAATTATGCAATGATGGCAGGCAGATGAGGATGCAAATTAGGGTTTAGATATTTTTGGTATTTTTGGAGAATATGTATTTTTTTTTTTTTGTATTTTATTAAATAGAAGAAAACTTGCAAATTATGTCCTAATATGTATGAAATATACTAAAATTAAAAGACATGCAAAAGATGCTAAACAAAACCCTAAAACTTCCAAACTTGTCTTGCTGAAAAAAACAGAGCCGAAATTTTGCAGGCCCTATTTCGGCTTGAAAAAAATTCACAGGCCATAATAAAATATGGAAAAAATTTGTAAAATTACTGTGAATTATGATAAATCCAGGAAAATAAATTTCAGAATTTTTGGAGTTTTCAACAGAGAGAAATAATTAAAATAACAGAGTATATACGGACTGAAAAATTTTAGAAAACAAGCCCTAATCTATGCTCTGATACCAAATGATGCGGAACTAATATGCATGCAATTTTTTTTGTATGTTTTACATGTTGAGTTAGGTGATTAATTCCCAAATTTCAGATCAAAATTATTTGTAGGGAATTTTGTATGAATTTTTGAAGATCAGCATGCAGATTAGGACCTAGAAAAGTAGCAAAGAAGGACCGCCGGGGCTGAGAAGCCTCGGTTAGGGCAAGTTCTCCTACAATAAAACTACTGGAGGTAGAGGGGTGTACCTGACAACGTCTGTAAAGATCGCAGCGAAGGGGTCTCTCGTTCCTCGACGGATGCGGCCTGGAAAATCGAGCCAAAGACCCGCGGATACCCGGCTTTCTGCTCGGTGATCCGATTGAGGCTTGGCTGGAGTCGTTGGATTCGTAGGAACTCAGGGACCTGCAAACGACCTGTCAGGGGTTAGAAAGCTCACAAAGGAACAAGAAAACAAAGTAAAAACAGCAAGGAAAGGCTTCTTTTGGAGTGGGCGTCCAGGGATCTGGAGGGTTTGTTGGCAGCAGGAAGATGATTGCAAACACCGGGAAGAAGAACTCTCACAAACCCCTTTATGCACACAGCAGGGTATCACACCACTCAATAGAAGAACTCAAGGTTTTCATTCATCAAAAATTCCCCTCATACAAGAGGCTAGGGTTCCTTAAATAGACCCTTAACCTTGGGCTCCAAGTAAGGGTACATAAGTCTTTACATAAGAATCCTTTTCCCTCTCAAACCCTAGCTAGAAAATAAGGAAATATTAGGTAGAAAAATCCCTAAAATTTTTCTTGACTTGGTCAAGACTCCAAGGACGCCTAGGGGGGCGTGTTGGGCTTCTAGGAGCAGCAAAAGGCCGGCCCAAAGGGGCCCGGGTGCATGGGTTTGGGCCTCTGGAAGCTGGGGTGGCCTGGTAGCCAGGTAGCAGGAATATTCCCTGGTATCTTGCTTCTTAGGGGCTTGGGCTTGGCACCTGGGCTTGATTTCATTGGGCTAGGATGCAGATGGACCTCTGGAATCATGGATGCCCTTATTTATGAATATACTTTGGCATCTGGAAGGAAATCTGGGCATCTGGAGGGCATCTGCAAGGAATCAGGGTTTCTGATTTTTCTCCTGGGGTCTTCAAATCTTCAAGCTGGGTTGGACTTGGGCTAAACTTCCATGTCTTCAATCTGGCTGGACTTGGTCTTCACTTGTATAATATAGTCTTGAGTCTTCAGTATGCTTGGACAGGACTCAAAAAAATAAAATTAGCTCAACATGAGCTAACTAGCATTGGACTGAACTAGCTCAACATGAGCTGACTAGTACAGAAGTGAAATAACAACTAAAAATACTCAAATAACAACTAAAATGGACTCAGATGAGCTAAGCCCTTATTACAGATGGACTCATAAATTATTGATCAATTATAGAGGGTTGAGAAGCCTCTGCCTTATTCTGGTGCCTTTGGTGTCCGCACCAGAATTAGAATTTTCTTTTCTGTTTTTCAATTATGGAAACATATGCACTGTTTAGCCTCTTTGTAGTTGCAAAAGATGAGCTAAGACATTTGAGATAGACTTGCTAAAATTCATGTTCAGGTAGAATCATTATTTGCTATATGCTCTGTTGGATAGATTTTTGTTATGGTAGTCATTCTGCAGAATTTAGTTTTCTATGGTTCTTCCTTTGTGCATGGTATTTGCATTTGTCCAATTTGATGAATGAATAGAGGATCTTATGGTCCACCTGTGTCTACAAGGAAAAGCTTATTTTGCATTCCTGTGTTAAGTGCTTTTTTACAGTAAGATAGTTGGAGTCACGAGCAAGCCCAAGATACACTTATAATTTTCTTAGCATGTTCTCCTTTTGAGTGGATGTCTGCAATGTGTATGAATCATGGAACCAATCATGCATGACTTATTATCTTAGTAACACTTCCTTTCTATTCTACATTTCCTTGGATTTGACATGCTAAATTAAATATCTCTAGTATGGGAGCAAGTTAGCCACCAAAGTGGCCTAGTTAAAAGGTTAATTAGACATTTAATTCAAGTATATTTCAATTGTTCATGATTATAGTGATGCTATTAAAGAAAAGCATGAAAAATAGATTGAACAATTGAGCTTATTGTTTGTAATGTGAGGAGGTCACCCAAAGGTGGACCATTACTTATAATCAATAATATTATAGAGATTAATCAATGTGCTTGGTAGAATATGATGTATATCCAAAGATAGCATGCATATTAACCAAAGTGTGTTTGATTATCTATTAAAATATATTTTCTTATAGGCATCAATTAAGGTTAATTTTATGTATTCAAGTATCACCCAAAGGTGGACTTAAATGCAAGTTAAAGTGTTTTTACATATAAAATTAATTTGGATTTGATTATTGTTAACTCACAGCATTAACATGTAAGCATGTATAATTATTTTTCAACTTCTCTGAATTTGTTTGCATCAGGAAATGCTGTTGTCAAGTTCAATGGGCTTAACTATGCTGATTGGTCCGAACAGATCTAATTCAGTTGGGTGTAATGGACTTGGACCTAGCATTAGTTTTTGATGAGAAGCCCGTAGCCATTACGGATACTAGTACAGAAGTTGACAAATCCCTATATGAGGCTTGGGAACGGTCCAATAGGCTGTGCTTGAATCTTTTGAAGATGACAATGGCAGAAAATATTAAGCCTTCGATGCCGAAAACAGATAATGCAAAGGAATTCATGAGAAAAGTGAAGGAGTATTCCCAATCGAACCTTGCTGACAAGTCCATAGTTGGGAGTCTGATGAGTGAGCTAACAACCAAGAAATTTGATTGGTCACAACCTATTCATGATCATGTGACAAACATGGCAAACTTAGCATCAAAGTTGAAGACTATGGGAATGGATGTGAGTGAAACTTTTCTTGTTCAGTTTATTATTAACTCACTTCCTCTAGAGTTTGGTCAATTCCAGGTGAATTACAACACTATCAAGGACAAATGGAACTTTAAGGAATTGAAGGCCATGTTGGTTCAAGAGGAAGGGAGGTTAAAGAAAATGAAAGATCACTCCATTCATCTCACAATTCATGATGGAACTAGCAGCGGCAAGGCAAGACCAAGTAAAAAAGGATAAAAGAAAGGACAAAGCCCCAATGAAAGTCAATAAGGGTCAAGTCCATAAGGAGCAGAAATGTTTCTTCTGTAAGAAGGATGGGCACTTTAAGAAGGATTATCTGAAGGCGTGGTTCAAAAAGAAAGGTATTTATTATATTTCAATTTGTTTTTGAATCAAACCTTATTGAAGCTCCTAATAATACCTGGTGGTTAGATTCAGGTGCAACTACTCATGTGTCTCATGTTACACAGGGATTCCTTTCAATTCAGCCCATAAGCAGAACTGAGAAATACGTGTTTATGGAGAACAGAATGGAGGCACGGATAGAAGGGATTGGGACGTATAGATTGATCTTAGATACTGGGTGTCACTTAGATCTTGAAAAGTGTCTCTATGTTCCCGATTGTGCAAGAAATTTAGTTTCTGTAGGAAAGTTGGATGATGTTGGTTTTCTTTTCAATATTGAAAATGGTACTTTTTCTTTGTATAGACATAAGTACTATTATGGTTCTGGTACTTTAATGGATGGTCTTTATCATTTCAATCTTGATGCAAAATTTATTGAATCCATGTTTCATGTTGCACATAGTATAGGAAGTAAACGTAGTCATATAATGAAAATTCTGCTTACTTGTGGCATCAAAGACTAGGTCATGTATCCAAGGAAAGAATGTTGAGATTAACAAAAACTGAAATTTTACCTCAATTGGATTTTACTGATATGCATGTGTGTGTGGACTGCATTAAAGGCAAGCAAACCAAACACATAGTAAAGAAAGCAACCACAAGAAGCAATCAACTCCTCGAATTGATACACACTGATGTATGTGGTCTTTTTGACGTTCCATCTTGGAATGGAGAAAAATACTTCATTACCTTCATAGATGATTTCTCACATTATGGATATGTATATCTACTGCATGATAAGTCTCAATCGGTGGACATCCTTGAGGTGTTCATTAATGAGGTAGAAAGGCAGTTAGCTAGAAAAGTAAAGGCGTAAGATCAAATAGAGATGGTCAGTATTATGGAAAATTCGACGAAAATGGACAATGTCCAAGTCCATTTGCAAAGTTCCTCGAAAGCCGGGGTATTTGTGCACAGTATACATTTCCGGTACACCACAACAAAA
Source organism: Areca catechu (assembly GCA_021397845.1). Taxonomy (NCBI): domain Eukaryota; kingdom Viridiplantae; phylum Streptophyta; class Magnoliopsida; order Arecales; family Arecaceae; genus Areca; species Areca catechu. Next base: position 62,456,406 of record CM038045.1, read on the forward strand.
TGGTGTAGCTGAAAGGTGGAACTGTATTCTTATGGACATGGTTAGGAGTATGTTAAGTAATTGCACCTTACTCTTATCATTGTGGATGCAAGCATTAAAGACTGCTGCATATCTGCTTAATCGGATTCCTAGTAAAGTGTTCCTAAAACTCCTTACAAACTGTGGACAGGAAAGAAACCTAGTTTAAGACATCTTCACATTTGGGGTTGTCCGGTAGAAGTAAAGGTATACAATCCACATGAAAAGAAGCTTGATGCTAGGATAGTCAGTGGTTTCTTCATTAGCTATCCTGAAAAGTCTAAGGGGTGCAGGTTTTATCATCCTAACCATAGTACGAGAATAGTTGAATCTGAAAATGCTCGGTTCTTCGAGAATGATCAAATCAGTGGGAGTGAGGAACCACAAAGGATAGATCTTCAAGAAATTTGGATGAAAGCAATTTACTGAGATTGTTCTATCATAACCACACAACATATCAGAACAACCAATTATTGCTCCAAACCCACAGAATGAAAATGCAGTAGATGAACCAGCCACAAATGAGCAAATAGTAAATGAACCACAAGAACTGTCATTAAGAAGGTATGTAAGGTAGAGAAGACCAGCTATTTCGGATGACTATGTGGTTTATTCTCTTGAACATGAATGTGACTTGAGCATTGATGAAGATCCTATCTCGTTCATACAAGCCATGAATTGTAGCAATTCTAGTAAGTGGTTTGATGCCATGAAAGAAGAGTTGAAATCAATAGATGATAACAAAGTCTGGGAACTTGTTGAGTTGCCTGAAGGTTCAAAACGAGTGGGTTGTAAATGGGTTTTTAAAACCAAACGAAACTCGAATGGTAACATGGAAAGGTTTAAAGCTAGACTTGTTGCTAAAGGTTATACTCATAAAGATGGTATTGACTACAAAGAGACCTTCTCTCCAGTGTCAAAGAAGGACTCTTTGAGAATTGTAATGGCTTTGGTAGCTCATTATGATATGGAGCTTCACCAAATGGACGTAAAAACTGCCTTTCTAAATGGTGATTTAGAAGAGGAAGTTTATATGAACCAACCGAAAGGATTTATGACCACAGGATAGGAAAATTTAGTGTGTAAATTAAAGAAGTCAATATATAGACTGAAATAAGCCTCTCGATAGTGGTATCTTAAATTCAATTATATCATTACATCTTATGATTTTACTAAGAATACTGTTAGCTGGTGTATCTATATGAAGATCAGTGGGAGTAAGTTTACAATATTAGTCCTATATGTTGATGATATTTTGCTTGCTACAAACGACATTAGTATGTTACATGATGTAAAAAGGTTTCTCTCTAAGAACTTCGAAATGAAAGATATGGGTGAGGCATCCTATGTGATAGGAATAGAAATATTCTGTGACAGATCACAAGGATTGTTGGGACTATCTCAGAAAGGATATATCAATAAGGTATTAGAGAGATTCTGAATGGAAAAATACTCAGCAGGGATAGTTCCAATCCAGAAAGGGGATAAGTTCAGTCAAATGCAATGTCCCAAGAATGATTTGGATCGAAAAGTTATGGAATCGATTCCCCATGCATCAGTGGTTGGGACTTTGATGTATGCTCAAACATGTACTCAACCAGATATCAGCTTTGCTGTTGGAATGTTAGGTCGATATCAAAGTAATCCTAGAATGGACCACTGGAAGGCTGCAAAGAAAGTCCTTAGGTATTTACAAGGTACCAAGGAACACATGCTTACGTACAGTAGATCTGATCACCTTGAAGTGATAGGTTATTCTGATTCAGATTATGCCGGATGTGTGGACACGAGGAAATCAACATACGGTTATTTGTTCATTTTAGCTGGAGGAGCAGTATAATGGAAGAGTGGAAAGTAGTCTACTATTGCTACTTCCACCATGGAATCCGAATTCATGGCATGCTTTGAGGCCACTGTTCATGGATTGTGGTTGCGGAATTTTATTTCGGGACTTGAAATTGTTGATAGTATAGCAAGACCATTGAAAATTTATTGTGACAATTCCACAGCTGTCTTCTTCTCAAAGAATGACAAGTATTCTAAGGGTGCAAATATATGGAATTGAAGTACTTATCTATTAAAGAAGAGGTGCAAAAACATAAAGTATCTATTAAGTATATCAATACCGATCTTATGATAGCGGATCCGTTAACTAAAAGATTATCGCCCAAAATATTTTCTGGTCATGTTAAATGGATGGGTATTATGGATAAATCCTTGTTAGCCAGAGGATGGTACACGTATATACATATGATTGTTTTGCTCATGATATTATAATACTTTGAATTCAATTACAGTTATGCTTCTACTTATTGATCTTGTTATTCATATGATTTTATGAATATTATTTGGTGTGATAACAGATTGTGTCTTCATGAAAGACATTATAGTTGAGGCTTATTGTATCCCTCAATTAAAGATAAAGTTGAGTTAGATTGATTAAGTGATATATGGAAGAGACCATGTTAATAAATGACGTGTAACCACCATGATCCGATCAATTCAAATTCAATTAAGCTTATTGACATAAAGTGGGTTTAATGTATAGTGCGCACTTATAGTTGTTGTTAAACCATCAAATCATCACATGGGCCAAGTGGGAGAATGTTAGAATATTTAATTAATATGAAATGGTCCATGTAATTAGTGGTTTAATAATTAAATTCACATTTTGATAAGTGGCCTACTTATGATGGTTGAGGGGCTTGATACATGGTTCATAAATAATGGGTGTAACTCCCTCTCCTTTTGCCATATACAACGAAGGAGATGAAAAGGTTTTCTTGATACTAACTATAGAAGGAGATGAAACGATTTTCCTCTATCTATAAATAAAAGAAGGAAAGAAAGGTTATCTATATACCATCAAGTAGATACGAAAAGGCAAAGCAAAAAAGAAAAAAAAAGATATTTCATAAGTTCCTAATTTCAGGCATGGATCAAGGTAAGGATCAAGGTGACTTCTATAAACTTCTTGGATAGAAAAGTTTCCAATTGTATGAATCAAGATGTATGAAAATTATCTTTCAAATTGCTGCCAGGAAATGCGTGGAACTCTTTGGTGACACTTTAAAGCACCAGAATTTGTTGATGCTTTTTAAATCATCGGTAGCTTTGCGCTGTATCCTGATGCTCACTTCTAGCATCAAGAACAAAATGATGGGCTTATCTGCTTTTTCATGTAGTGATAGAAGAAGTGGGAGAAGAGAGAAAGCTCAAACTATTGAAGTTGGAGACATTGAGATGAAATGGGAGGGTATGATCACATTTATGGATATTTTGGATTTTGGGGATGCCCGAGAGGGAAGGGGGCTAGGATGGCTAAAGCAAAGTACGTACATACATACACATATATATACATATATACATACATATATATACATACATATATATACATACATATATATACATACATACATACATATACATACATACATATATATACATACATACATATATATATATACATGTATATACATACATACATACATATATATATATATACATATACATACATACTGATATGGCAAGACCGCTGACATGGAGTAGCTGTCAGGCGCCATGACGATGAAAGCCGCCACGCCAGATGCTACGTTAATCGCCCAGCTCAGACCCCAATGCTGAGCTGAGCTCCCCCGAAATGACGAGGCCAAAGCTGAGCTCCGTCCTATGCCAAGTCGGCCCCGCGAGCTCGGGACACCTAGGCCGGAGCCGCACTTTGCCCTCCAGAGTGAGACCCTCGGAGATCGAGCCCCGTGGTCGGAGTTGAGCACAGCCCTCCTTCGCCACGTGGAGCCTCTTCGAGGCCGAGCCCTCTGGACCGGGCCCGCACTCTGCCCTCCAGAGCAAGACCCTCGGAGATCGAGCCTCGTGGTCGGAGTCGAGCACAGCCCTCCTCCGCCACGTCGAGCCTCTCCGAGGTCGAGCCTTCTGGACCGGGCCTGCACTCTGCCCTCCAGAGCGAGACCCTCGGAAATCGAGCCCCATGGTTGGAGTCGAGCACAGCCCTCCTCCGCCACGTGGAGCCTCTCCGAGGTCGAGCCCTCTAGACCGGGCCCACACTCTGCCCCCCTCCACCAAGGTGACCTCACAAGCTTGGGGCGTCTAGGTCAGAGCGAACCTTGCCATTCCAGCTCAGCCCCAGCTCGGACGTGGACACCGCCACCCCAGGACACCGGCATGCCGCCCGAGGACTACGCTGAGGCGCCCTCCATACCGCAATAACTACCCATCCGCCCGTACTACTAGGAGGATGGGCCAGTCAGAGGACACGAACCCCGGGGGCGGCGGCCCCCGGATCAAGGCTCTGCCAAGCTTCCCAGAATGGGGCAACCGAAGAGGATGTCAAAGCAAATAGAAGTTTCCCCTACCACATGTCAGAAAAGACGTCCCATCCACGGCACGGTATCCCGCCGCACGCACCTGCCAATCCAATGAGGATCCCGAGACAAGCGTCCAATGGTCACTTTTCAACTACAAAGAATGATTGACACCTCCAGAAGGGGGGGAGGTAACACGAACAACCAGAACACAAGTGCAAGCCCAACAAGGAGGGCAGAGCACCGTCACCACCACCACTGAAGAGGAACCAGGGAAATAAGGAGAGGCGGCCGAACAGAGAACCCCTCTGTTCCCGTCATTGCTCTCCCCCTTCTATATTTTCATCTTCATCCTCACACCATCCACTCCTCCTAGCATGGAGTCCATCAAGAGGGGCCCGACCAGGAGGATCTGTTTTCCTAGATTGTCACTGACTTGACCGTCGGAGTGCCCCCACCGGAAACCCCAGCCTGGGTCACTAACCCCTATTTTGCAGGTCCAGGACCACCGGACGACGAGGCAATGAAGGGAACGCACTCCGGCGCCACGAGCAGCTATAGGCCACGGCGATCTTGGCAGCAACAAATCGGTGCGCCAGGTAGGGGGGAGACATTGCTAACGATCTTTGATCAAAGTCAAGCCCTCCATCTCATTATAGACAAGTTCCATGGAAGGATGGTGACGACACGGGCGCGAGAGGCCTCCGCCAGCCGTGTAGGGGACTCCCCTTCCCGAGGGAACCCACATAACTTGGAGGCGAGGCCATCCGCTCCAGTTCAACCACCTATGGTAGAGTCCTAGCTAGCTACACTCACCCAGCAAATGCAGATCCTCGCTACAGCAGTGCGCCATCTTCAATGTCAGCACCGGTCCTTGGCTACCCACCAGTAGCCAGGGACTCTGGCAGCCCATGCCGTAGCTCCCCATGACAGCCTGCATTCCTTCCAAGGAAGGCCTTCCCAGCCACGGGCCGTCACCGACAACCGGGATAGTCATCAGACTCCGGCGAAGAGGCAATGAGCCGGGTCTGCCGACAAGGAGAGCCGCTCACCAAACCTCGGGCGGGCAGTGTCAAGGCCCCACCGAGGTAGGAGAAGCAAGACCCCCCACCATGGGTGCCATGCACCTATGTCACATTCTCCTTCTCTTTCGATGGAGGGGTCTACTGACGAAGCCATCAGGCGCGCGACGGAGAAGCGCCTGGAGGAACATGAGTGCAAGCTGGCAGAATTCTCCCACCGGTTTGCCAACATGCAAGGCTCCGCTAGTGAGCCAGCGGGCTACAATGCCCATCCCCCATTCTCCCAAGAAATCCAAGTAGAGCCAATCCCGCATCGGTTCCGGATGCCGCAGGTGGATCCTTATAATGGGACCACCGACCCCCTGGACCATCTGGAAAGCTACCATACCCTCATGAGGGTTCAGGGGGCCACCGACGCTCTTCTCTATGTCACCTTTCTTGCAACTCTCCAGAAAGTAGCTCGGGTGTGGTTCACCCGTTTGGAGTCGGAGAGCATCAACTCTTTCGCTCAGCTAGGGTAGAAGTTTGTGGCTCACTTCGACGCCTGTAAGAAGTTACCACCAGAGGTAGACAGCCTCTTCTCCATCCGACAGTAGGACCACGAGCCCCGCGGGACTACGTAGCTTGCTTCAAGGCTACCGCACTGGAAATTTACAACTTTAATGAGCCAGTCACCATGCTGGCGCTGAAGCGAGGGCTCAGGACCTCCCGCCTAACCTACTCGCTGGACAAGAAGCCCCCCAAGACTTATTCTAAGTTCCTCTGCCAGGCCCAAAAGTACATTCGCACCGAGAAGGTGGATCGTACGAGGCGAGATCTCGATGGGAGGCCACTGAAGAAGCTGGCCCCCATCGTGATGCCCGGAACCCGGAAGCCGGTACCCCAGGTTCCGAACTCCCAGAGGGATCGACCAAGACTGAGGGGAGCTCCCATTCCTGAGGAGAGTTACACCCCTCTTCTCGCCCCAAGGATAAAAATCCTCATGAAAATCAAAAGTGAGGATTACCTGAGATGCCCGTCTCCGATGAAGTCCTCCACTGGCCGTGATAAAACAAAGTACTGTCGCTTTCACCGTGACCACGGCCATGACACTAAGGAGTGCCGCAACCTCAAGTGGGAAATCGAAGAACTTATTAAGAGGGGCTACCTCAAAAGGTTCGTTGGGGGCAGACCTCAGGTGGAGTCCCAGGCCTCGTCACTCTCCCGCCAGCTCCAGCCATCGATAACCATCCTACCGAGAATCCGATGGGCATGATTTCCTGGGGAGCTGCGTGCGCGCCCAAAAAGGCCCGGGGGGCAGGGGATCCTGAGAATATACTCCCCTTTATGAGAGAAGGGGAAGACGGGGGAAAAAATATAAACAATGATGTCGTGGTCGTCGAGATGACGATTGCGAAGCACCCTGTAAAATGCATCATGGTTGATAGTGGAAGCTCCACAGATGTGCTTTTTTATGATGCCTTCTATAGGATGAACCTTTCCCCCGATCAACTTAGGCTTGTGCATGCACCCCCTGTTGGTTTCACAGGTGATTCCATAAGGATAGAAGGAGAAATCACTCTCCCGGTCACTGTCGGGACCCCACCTCAGCAGAGCACTGTCATGATGACTTTCACGGTTGTACGGCTCCCTTCCGCCTACAACATGATCTTGGGCCGGCCCGGGCTCAACTTGCTTGACGCCGTTGTCTCCACCAAGAGGCTACTTGTACAGTTCCCTACTCTCTACGGTGTCGAGGAAATGAGGGGAGCACCCCGGCCGATGCAGCATTGCTTTCAAACCCTCCCTGGGGGTCAAGGTCCCCGAGGATGATCCCAAGGCAAACGATCTCGACCAAAGGGTCCAAGATCCCAGGGAAGGCTCGGTCGAGCGCCTACTCTCTTACCCACTCGGGGACGATCCCACGAAGACCGTGCAGATCTGAGCCCAGCTACCCGAGGAGGAGACGGCCTAACTGCTAGAGTTCCTACGGGCAAGCACGGATGTATTTGCCTGGATGGCGGCAAACATGCCAGGTATCCCTCTCGACATCATTACTCATAAATTGAGTGTTGACCCAAAGCACAAACCAGTTCGGCAGAAGAAAAGAAGTTTCGCCCTGGAAAGACAATCAGCTATCAAGGAGGAAGTTGATAAACTCCTAGCTGCCGGTTTCGTCCGAGAGGTCCAGTATCCGAGCTGGCTGGCGAATGTGGTCATGGTGAGGAAGAATAATGGCAAGTGGAGGATCTGCATAGATTACACCGACCTCAACAAAGCTTGCCCGAATGCAAGCTTCCCTCTACTGAAGATTGGCCAGCTGGTGGATGCTACCTCTGGCCACAGGCTGCTCTCCTTCATGGATGCATTCTCCGGGTACAACCAGATCCGTATGCATCCAAAAGACGAGGAGCACACCACCTTCATCACCGACCAAGGGACATACTGCTACAGGATGATGCCTTTTGGTCTGAAGAATGCAGGAGCCACATACCAGCGCCTGGTCAATAAGATTTTCAAGGACCAAATTGGCCGCAACATGCAAGTGTATGTGGATGACATGCTCGTCATGAGCAAGTCGAGCTCGAGCCACATCGCTGACCTTGCCGAATCCTTCCACAACCTGCGGCAACATCAGTGAAGCTGAATCCGGCAAAGTGTGCCTTCGGAGTGGTAGCAGGGAAGTTCCTCAGCTTCATGGTCACCTAGAGAGGCATCGAAGCAAACTCGGAAAAGGTTTAGGCAATCACCGACATGGAGCACCCGACCTCCAAGAAGTAGGTCCAGCACCTGACAGGGCATATCGCCACCCTCAGCAGGTTCATCTCGAGGTCGGTCGACCGTTGCCTTCCATTTTTCAAGGCGCTACGCAAGATGCATGACTTCACCTGGATGGAGGAGTGCAGAATAGCCTTCGAGGAGCTGAAAAAACTTCGAGCCTCTCCCCCATTGCTCTCCAGGTCGGAGGAGGGGGAGGAGCTCCTGCTCTATCTGGCAGTTACACCAGGAGCCGTCAGCTCGGTTCTCATCCGTGTAGACGAGGACAAATCTCAAAAGCTGGTATACTACACAAGCAAAATTCTTCGCGATGCAGAGATCATGTATACTCGCTCCGAGAAACTCATTTTTGCACTAATAATGTCTGCTAAGTGCCTCAGGCCCTACTTCCAAGCACACCTAATAGTGGTCATGACGGACCAGCCACTGAGGGCCATCCTTAGCCGAATCAAGACTTCCAGGAGATTGGCCAAGTGGTCCTTGCTGCTTAGCAAGTTCGACATAGAGTACCAACCGAGGTCTTCACAGAAGGCCCAAGTCCTAGCTGACTTCGATGTCGAGTGCACCGGGTTCGCCGAGGAGCCAGAGCAGACAATAACGGAGCCCGGACCAGGAGAGGAACCTTGGATCCTCCATGTGGATGGAGCATCCAATTCCGGCGTGAGCGGAACAGGCCTCATCCTCACCAACAGCGATGGGGTGGTGGCGGAATGCGCCCTCCGCTTCAAGTTCGCCACGACAAACAACCAAGTGGAGTACGAGGCACTCCTCGCAGGCCTAAGAGTCTCCCACAAGTTGGGTGTGCAGGACCTAAAAGTCTTCATCGACTCCTAGCTGGTTGCCGAACAAGTCTCCGAAGAATATGAAGCAAGGGATGCCCAGATGGTGAAGTACCTGGAGCAGGTCCGCGTGAACATGGCAGGCCTCTGGCATTTCAGCATCTTCCACATTCCCCGAGGGGAGAATGCACGCGCGGAAGCGCTATCCAGGCTTACGACCTTGCCGAACTCATCACTGGGATGCACCTACATCGAGTACCTCGAAAGTCCCAGCTACGAGAGCTCGGCGGAGGTGCACCAAGTTACCCCCGAGCCGAGCTGGATGGACAAGTACATCAGGTACATCACTGACGGCTCCCTACCCGAGGACCGCGTAGAAGCGGCCCTCGTCAAGAAAAAGGCCTCTCGGTTTGTTCTGATGGAGGGCCAGCTCTTCCGTCGATCCTACTCCTATCCTCTCCTGAAGTGCCTCAGGCCCGCCGAGGCGACCTTTGTGCTCCAAGAGATACATGAAGGCCTCTACGGGAACCATGTGGGAGGGAGGATGCTAGCTTATAAAGCTCCTCACCAGGGATACTTTTGGGAGACCATGAGGGAGGACGTAGCCGACTTCGTCAAAAGGTGCGACAAGTGCCAACGCCATGCAAATATACAGCGTCAGTCGGTGGCACTGATCTCCCAACTCTCAGCCCCTTGGCCTTTTGCCCAGTGGGGAATGGACATCTTGGGATCGTTTCCCCCTGCACCACGGCAGCAAAAATTCCTGTTGGTGGTGATCAATTACTTCACTAAGTGGGTCGAAGCAGAGCCATTGGCCCGGATCGCGAAAGCCAATGTTCGCCAGTTCTTCTGGAAATCGGTCATTTGCCGCTTCGAACTCTCCCGTTGTATCATCACTGACAACGGGCGACAGTTTGACAATCGAGAGTTTGAAGGATTCTGCGCCTTACACGGCATCCAACATCGATTCACCTAGGTGGCCCACCTTCAAATAAATGGAGAAGTCGAGGTGACCAACCGGACCATCCTCCAAGGACTCAGGATCAGGCTGGACCAAGCTAAGGGCAGGTGGGCAGAAAAACTCCCAAGCATTCTGTGGGCCTACCACACAACGCCCAGAACAATGACCGATGAGATGCCCTTTGGCCTTGTTTTCGGTGCCGAAGCAGTCATCCCGGTCGAGCTCGGCGTGCCCATGCTACGAGTGCAGTAGTATGACGAGACGTGGAACTCGGCACACCTCCTGCTCAACCTGGATCTCCTCAAAGAAGCAAGGGATAAAGCCCGGCTACGAATGGCGGCCTACCAGCAATGGGTAGCCCTGTACTACAATGCCCGGGTCAAGCCAAAATCTTTCAAACCCGGAGACTTGGTGCTATGCCGGGCAGAGACATCTCAACCCCGGGAGTGCGGCAAGCTTTCGTCGAACTGGGAAGGCCCCTACAAGGTGGCTGAGGCCCTCTCACAGGGGGCATATTATGTTGAAGATCTCGACGGCGTCAGGTTCCCTCGAACATGGAATGCCTGCAACTTGCGAAAATACTATCAATAATGTAAGGCTTCCTATCAATAATAATGACAATGGTTTTTCCTTGCGTAATTGTTTATCTGTCATGCAGGAAAACCCCATTGATGTCTCCGAGCCCATCTCCCGAGATGCCAACCCAAGACCGAAGCTTAGACCTCCGGCCAAGGGATCTTCGAGTGATGCAGAATGAGTTCTCTGATACCAAAATTGATGCAGAACGAATGAGATGATACGATGCAGAAGTAAATTAAAATTAATATATTTATTTATTTATATATATATATATATATATATATATATATATATATTCAGAAGTCGGCTTTGACTCAAAGGAAAGTTAAACTAAATTGAAAGAAACTATATAATAATTGAAAGCACAATTCAAAGAAACTAGATTATCAGAGTAGTTCAGAAGTAAAGGATCGCTAGGGGTTGAGAAACTCCCAGACCTAGGGTTTCGCTCTGAACTTTCAACAGGACAGAAATATAGACAAGGGAAGGGTTTGTACCAGGCAGTGATCTTCACAGAGTTTGGTGGAAGGACTCTCTCGAGCAGATTGTTGGATCCTCGGAGTCGGATATCTTCGCAATGGATCCTCCAATACTGGCCCTTTGGCAGAGTTGGCTTCTCCTGAACTCAGGATCTAGGAAAGAAGAAGAACAAGTTAAGGAACCAGATACTCAAAGAAAGGATTTACCAGATAAGAAGAACTTGAAAAAAACTGATGTTGCTGAAATCCTGATTCTCCTGGATGCTGATCTGACTTCCTCTGGGATTTGCTCTGTATTCGAAGTAGCCGATCTGGACCTGGATGTTGGTGGTTGGCCTCTACTTGGAAGAGAGGGGCCGTGAGATGATGAGGTAGATTAGGGTTTGGATGATTGGTGGAATGAAGAAGATGATGGGCGGCTAGGCTTTGGAATTGAAGTGGCTAACCTAGGATTTTGGTAGGGTTTGGAGATCTCACACCTCCTCAAGGTTACTGTGGAACCTGGAATCACTCCCTCACAGAGCTCAACACTTGAATACAAGTGCGGAAGAGAGAAACACAAAGTTGCTCACAAAGAAATTGATTTCATTCATCATTAAATTCAAGAGTTACATAGAGTTGAATATATAGACATAACAAAGAAATAAAATTTTATACATTTCCCATGTGGGACTAATAGGACTAACCCACACTTTAGGCATCAAATTCTCTTCCCAAGACTCCTTCCATGAGTGGGCAGCCCAAAAACTCCAAGAAAACTTGAAAATCAGCTCCAAATGGCAGGTTTTGGGGGTGTCTCCTAGTATCTCTCCATGAATCAAGGATTTTCCCTTCATGGTTTGGCTCATTTGGACACCTCCTAGTCTTGCTCCACAAGTTTAGGCTTCTTCCTTTCATGGCTTTGGCACTTTTGGAAACTTTTGGGAACCTCCTTGAATTCCTCCCCAAGACATGCTCTCTTCCCTTTTATAACTTGGATTTTTATGGAACATTGTGGGGCACCTCCTTGATCCTCTCTTCAAGAAAAATTCTTGCTATCCTGGCTTGGGTTTATCTGGAAAGAAATTGGCTCCTCCTTGGATTGAGGTATCTTGATGGATTTCTCTCCCAAGTGGTGCAAGAAAAAAAAGGAACTTACTTCTTGTGGTGTAGGGACCAAAGACACTGGATCGAGATGTGGCGCCTCCTGGACTCTGGCGTGTGGCTGGGAGTGTGGTGCCCACTTGCTTGGGCCTGGGAGAAAAAATGTGGCACCCTGGACCTTGACTTGACTGAAAAAAAAGTGGCACCAACTTGGAGAAGACCTAGACCACTACTAGGACTTGTACTGAGTCAACATGACTCAACAAAATTTAAATTGCAGGGAAATACAGACTCAAGACTAAAATTGAGTTGACCAAGTCAACCCTTATTACAAAACCAGAAAATCCTAATTCTTCGGGAAAGGTCAATCAGAGATCCAGATGGAGCCCTGAAGTCTTCTTCTGAGTCTGGTGCCCGCACCATCGAGCCAAGCCGCTCTCAATCTCAAACATCTTCAAGCCCAGCTCCGAGACGACAAGGGATCTTCGAGCCACGCCACTCGCAATCATCAACGTCTCCGAGCCCAGCTTCGAGACACCAACCCAAGACCGGAGCTCAGACCTCCGGCAAGGAATCTTCGAGTCAAGCTGTTCTCAATCTCAAACGTCTTCAAGCCCAGCTCCGAGACGACAAGGGATCTTTGAGCCATGCCGCTCGCAATCATCAACGTCTCCGAGCCTAGCTCCGAGATGCCAACCCAAGATCGGAGCTCAGACCTCTAGCCAAGGGATCTTCGAGCCAAGCTGCTCTCAATCTCAAACGTCTTCGAGCCTAGCTCTGAGATGCCAAGGGATCTTCGAGCCATGCTGCTCGCAATCATCAACGTCTCTGAGACCAGCTCCGAGATGCCAACCCAAGACTGGAGCTCAGACCTCCGGCCAAGGGATCTTCGAGCCAAGCTACTCTCTATCTCAAACATCTCGAGCCCAGCTCCGAGATGCCAAGGAATCTTCGAGCCAAGCTGCTCTCAATCTCAAATGTCTTCGATCCTAGCTCCGAGATGCCAAGGGATCTTCGAGCCAAGCTGCTCTCAATCTCAAACGTCTTCGAGCCTAGCTCCGAGATGCCAAGGGATTTTCGAGCCAAGCTGCTCTCAATCTCAAACGTCTTCGAGCCCAACTCCGATATGACAAGGGATCTTCGAGCCATGCCGCTCGCAATCATCGTCTCCGAGCCCAACTCCGAGATGCCAACCCAAGACCGGAGCTCAGACTTCCGGCCAATAGATCTTCGAGCCAAGCTAATCTCTATCTCAAACATCTTCGAGCCTAGCTGCTCTCAATGTCAAACATCTTCGAGCCTAGCTCTGAGATGCCAAGGGATCTTCGAGCCAAGCTGCTCCCAATCTCAAATGTCTTCGAGCCCAGCTCTGAGATGCCAAGGGATCGTCGATCCAAGCTGCTCTCTATCTCAAACATCTTCGAGCCCAGCTCCAAGACGCCAAGGGATCTTCAAGCCAAGCTGCTCTCAATCTCAAACATCTTTGAGCCAAGCTCTGAGATGCCAAGGGATCTTCGAGCCACGTTGCTCTCAGTCATCAACGTCCTCAAGCCCAGCTCCAGGATGCCGACCCAAGATCGGAGCTCAGACCTCCGGCCAAGGGACTTTCGAGCCAAGTAGCTCCTATCAACGTCCCAAGCCTAGCTCCAAGGTGCCAAAGACCTGAGCATAACCCTCAGGCAATTCCTGGATCGGGGCCCAGTGCACCGGCCAGGAAGGCCTCGAGCCTAGCTCCAAGGCATCCAAGACATGAGAATAGCCCTTAGGCACCTTGGATCGGGGCCCAGCTCTCCGGCCAAGGAACCACTGAGCCCAGTTGCTCACAACTGCCATAACCTTGCACCCGACTCGCCGACACCAAAGCCTGGTAACCACCGAGCCCAGCTGCTCTGGGCGAGGTGAGACCCTCTTCTCGGATCTCCCCGCTCAAAAAAAAAAAGAGGGAGTGAAAGAAAGAGAAAAAGAGGGAAGAGCCGAGCAGAAGACAGGTTGCAAGAAAGTTCAAATTTTATTGATCAAGAGCTAGTTACAAACATTTTACGGGCCCCCGACATGCTTGGTGACCTGACTCAAATACAAGAAAAGAGAAAGAACTACCCTCCATGTGGCTGAGAGGTTCAGTCCGCAGGGACCTCCGGCTGCACGACTTCGGCTTCGGGCGGTACAGCTCTGACCTCGACTGGCGTAGAACGCTCGGGAGCGACGACCTCCTCAGCACCCGCCTCCTGGTCCGAAGCTCTGGGATAACTGAGGCAGTTGCGTTCCTCATTCAAGACGAACCCTTCAACTTGGCGACACAGGTACATGAACCCCTTATAGAAGGAGTTCGACGTCATCTGTTGGATCTCGGCAAGGAACTCCTCCAAGGCCTTGTACCTCGTGACCGCCTTCGCAGCCTCCTTCCTCGCTGCGGCAACCTCGCATCTGGCATCCTCAGCCGACTTGGCCGCCTCCTCGGTCACCTTCTGGGCCACGGCCGACTTCCCCTTCTCCGCCGTCAGCCGGGCTTGGAGGGACTGGGCTATCCCCTCCTGCCGGGATGCCTCATCATTGAACACTCCCAACCTCTGATCGATGTTGGCGAGCTCCTCGGCCCTTTTCCTCGACTGGCCCTACTCCCGGTCGAGGCTCTCTTGAAGCTCCCTTGCACGACCCTCGGAGCCAGCAAGCTGCTTCTCGAGGTCCTTGACCCGTCGGTCAAGCTCCTCGTCAGAGTTAGCCCTCTTCTTCAGGTCGGCCTTCAATGACGCGATCTCGGCCACCTATTGCTGTTCAGCCTACTCCCAGTTCTGGCAACAGCCTTTGATGAAGAGGGCCTCGGCGCTGACCTGCACCACATAAAAGGTCAGTTAAAAAAAAAGAAAGAGAGAAAGAAGAAGAAGAAAAAGATGAAGTTGCTCACCGTGTAGAGTCGGGGGAAGATGCTATCAATCACATCTCCACCCGCAGCCCGGCCATCCCCTACCGATCGCATGGTTGGATGGAGAAATCTATCATGTGCACGGCCAGGGCACGGTTGTCAAGCAAGGAGCTCTCCGGCCCCAGCTTGAACTGGAGGCGACGCCTCGCCTCGTCCCTCCTGCTCTCTCAGGGAGCGGGTGTGCCCGTCCCACCAGCAGCGAGACCCCCAGGGACCGGTCAGGGACCCGGAACCATCACAAGGGGAGCTGGTGCCGTAGCAGCAACAGGTGGAGCTCCAGCGCAAACCACCCCCTCCTCAACCTCAACCATCGCCGGGCTCGGGGAGCGGGAGGACGCAGCAACAGCAGCACTAGCCCGGATGACCATCTCAGGCTCTGGAGTCGGGGCCTCAGTCAGTGGCCTCGCCCGCTCTTCGACTCTCTGAACTGCCTGCTGACTCAGCCCTGGTGTCGCGGACGGCGCAAGAGCCCCCTCGGCCTCCCTCCTCGAGGCGACCGGTGCAGCGGGGGTGGCCGCCGATGCGCCCTCGACCCAGGCCCACCTCGGAGGAGGCTCATTGGACATCCCGGTGGGTAGCCTCTTCTTGGTGATCAACAGCAAATCGCTCTCCGAGAAGATCATCTCTGCACATAGATCAACCACGAATTAGAAGCCAAGAAAGTCAGCCCAAAGCAAAAAGGAAGAGAGGGAGAACATATATGTATGAAAGAAAGAGCCAGGCCATACTCACCCAACCCTCTCATCTGGTCGACCCTGGCACCAAAGAGGTTCTGCTCCGATAGCAGAACCTCAAGAGAAGGGATTTGGGTGGTGTGAAGCTGTTCGTAGTCATCTCGGTCAGCTGCATCAACCACAAAGATTTGGTTGGGGGACTGGTCTGGATCACTCCAAACCTAGTCAACCCCCTCGACGGCGGCAAAGAAGAACCTACTCTTGCATCCCTTGATGGAAGAGATCGAGCCTGATGCCCTTCGGACGGGAAGATAAGGACCACACCACCCATTCTCTGTGGGATGGCGCTTCAAGGCAAAGAATGCCCTGAACAAGGAGAACCGGGCGACAAACCCGTGGACATGATAGAGGATGATGAAGGAAAAGATAGTCCTAATGGCGTTAGAGACTAGCTGAGCTGGGACCAGGTGGTAGTTGCTCAGCACGGACATGAAGAAGGGGTGGAAAGGAAAACGAAGCCCTCCCGAGAAGGTCTCTTCATAGAAGGCAATCCGGCCCGGGCCACTCGAAGTGACCCTATCTCCGGGTCAAGGGACCAAAAGCCGGACAGAGTGCGGGATGCCATAGACATCCTAAATGACCCCCAACTCCACAGCAAAGATTGTCGAAGCGACCCCACTAGGACCTGTTAACCGAACAGACTCAGAAACAGGGTTGGGTGGGGAAGGAAGGCGAGGAGGACGAGAAGAAGCGACCCCCGTTTCCCTAATAAACACGGGGCAAGGTGGAAGGTCGGCCTCCTACTGAACTCAAACCGCGCCCCTCTAACTCCTCATTGGAGGAGGAAGACACTGGCCCCGGCATGGAAGGACCGGAACGAGACATCCTACGAGAAGGACCCAGAAAGAAGAAAGACTAGACTCGGTTCGCGGAAGGCCCTAAGCTCAGAAGAGGAACCCTACCACAAAGGGAAAGGAGAAGGAGGGACCGACCTGGTTCCTTAGAAAGAGGAAGGGCGGAACCGGATCGTGAAGAAGAAGGAGTCCAAGCACTGCAGCAGGCGTGAAGGACTTGAAAGAATAGAAGTTTTGGATGAAAACTTCTTTTCACTTCGAAAAGACCCATCGAATCCGTATTGCTACGACCCCTCCGCCAACGGATCTTCGCCACATGTTGCCCATCGCTGAAAAGGGCATCCCGGCCGCTCTGGATTCTCCACCAACATTAACTGCTCCTTGGACGTGGCCACGTGGCGCCCTTACATTGGCCTGCAGGACCATCTCACGAAGCGCCAGCAATCATGGCCACCATTGTGCCAGATCTCCACCTTTCCATGTCAGCATCACGATTACTCCCTTCGGCCCAAGCGCTGCGCACTAATGAGCCTCGGGAGTGGGGGGCAAATGATGTGGCAAGACCGCTGACATGGAGTAGCTGTCAGGCGCCATGATGATGAAAGCCACCATGCTAGATGCTACGTCAATCGCCCAGCTCGGATCCCGATGTCGAGCTGAGCTCCCCTGAAACGATAAGGCCAAAACTGAGCTCCGTCCTCCGCCAGGTCGGCCCCGCGAGCTCGGGACGCCTAAGCCGGAGCCGCACTCTTCCCTCCAGAGCGAGACCTTCGGAGATCGAGTTCCATGGTCGAAGTCGAGCACAGCCCTCCTCCGCCACGTGGAGCCTCTCCGAGGCCGAGCCCTCTAGACCGGGCCCGCACTCTGCCCTCCAGAGCGAGACCCTCAGAGATCAAGCACCGTGGTCGGAGTCGAGCACAGCCCTCCTCCGCCATATGGGGCCTCTCCGAGGCCGAGCCCGCACTCTGCCATCCAGAGCGAGACCCTCGGAGATCGAGCCCCGTGGTCAGAGTCGAGCACAGCCCTCCTTCACCACGTGGAGCCTCTCCGAGGCCGAGCCCTCTAGACCGGGCCCGCACTCTGCCCTCCTCCACCAAGGCGACCCTGCAAGCTTGGGGTGTCTAGGTCGGAGCGAGCCTTGCCATTCCAGCTCAGCCCCAGCTCGGACGTGGACAACGCCACCCCAAGACCCCAGTGCGCTGCCCGAGGACTACGCTGAGGTGCCCGCCATATCGCAATAACTACCCGTCCGTGCGTACTACCAGGAGGATAGGCCAGTCAGAGGACACGAACCCCGAGGGCGGCGGCCCATGGATCGAGGCTCTGCCAAGCTTCCCAGAATGGGGCAACCGGAGAGGATGTCAGAGCAAATAGAAGTTTCCCCTACCATATGTCAGGAAAGATGTCATGTCCAAGGCACGGTATCCCACCGCACGTGCCTGCCAACCCAACGAGGATCCCGAGACAAGCGTCCAATGGTCACTTTTCAACTACAAAGAATGATCGACGCGAGCAGCTACAGGCCACGGCGATCTTGACGGTAACACATACATACATACATACATACATATATATATATATAAATACCTACATACATACATATATGTATGTATATATATATATATATATATATATATATATATATATATATATAATATATATATATATATATATCTTTACGTATGTATGTATAGGTACTTTGCCATCTCGGCATCACTTCAGCCATGCATTCACCTCAGCTCGATACCTCGGCAACTCAACCCGTGCCGGTCCAGCTCGGTAAGCCCGAGCGCAGCTCTTCCACCCGTACGCTCTGCCCGCGGCAGCCCAGCTCCAGTTTAGCTCAGCACGCCCGCGGCAAGCCCACGGTGCCTGCGGTCCAGCTCTTCAGCCTGTGCGCTCCAACCATGGCACCCACGGTCCAGCCCTTCTGCCCGTGCGCTCCACCCACGGCAGCCCGGCTCCAGCCAAGCTCTTTCGCCCGTGAGCTCCGCACGTGGCTCCGCCCGCGTCTCCGCTCGTGCGGAGTTCTTCCGCCCGTGCCAGGGTCTCGCCTGCGGTCGACTCCAGCTTCGCCTCTGCCCGCGGCGCACCCGACTCCGGTCCGGCATGCACGACCACCCCGGCTTTGCTCGCTCCGGTGCCCGATCGCCCGCAGGGGTCCGCACCTCGGCTCGCCCTCGCCCAAGGCACCTCGCCCATGCCAGGGCACCTCACCTCCGTGCCCAATTGGGATCCCCAGTCAACTCCAGCTCCGCCTCCACACCCAGCTCTAGTCCAGCTCCGTCTGGCTTGCCCGCTCCGAGTCCAGACCCCCGGTACTCCTCTGCCCGCACGCTCAGCCCGGCAGGATGCCCACGCCAATTTGGCTCCGCCCGCATGGAGTCCCGCTCGCAGCTCCGAAGCGGAGCTCTCCAGTCAGGTCCGACATGCCCAGCTCCGTACTGCATGCCTTTGTCCGGTCCGGCCATGCCCATAGAGGCGTGGCATGGTTCAACACTGGTCCGCCCCAGTCCAGATGCCTGGCACGCAATCCAGCTCGCCTCCATCTAGTCCGGCACGCCCGCGTGCCCAATTCGGCTCACCCATGTACCCAGTTTGGTGCACCCGCGGCATGCCCCCATCTGGCACGCTCATGCATGGAGTCCTTTCGGCACGCCTGCGTAGGTCCGGCATGCCTCCGCTCCGCGCGCCCCAAGTTTGGCATGCCTGTGCCAGTCCATCGTGCTTGCGCAGGTCCGGCGCTCCCGCACCCCCGATCCGGCCCAGCCTGGCAGGACTCCACCCAGTATGGCGCTCCCGCGCCCCCAGTCCGACTCGGTCTGGCTAGACTACGCCCAGTCTGGCAAGCCCGTCTCCGGCCCTGCGTCCGCCCTCTCCGGTCTAGCTCTGCCCTCGCTTGGTCTGGCTCTGCCCGTAGGGCTGCACTTCATCTCCGCCTGTTCAGGCACCCAGATCCACCCGCGTGGAGTGATGCCGCTCCTCGATCCACGTGCATAAGGAAACTTCCTGCCCGTGCACCTCTTTTCGCGTGCAGGAGGAGCCTTGCACCGTGCACAACGAACCATGCGCACGGAGAGTCTCCGCCCGCCTCATCTCGACCCGTGTGCCACAGTCCGTCTCCATTCCAGGTATGCTTCTCAATGTACAGGTACGGAAGAGACCTGGGTGGTAGCCCTGACACGTAAAATCACCATCCTTGCCAGGCCTGTAGTGCGTCTCCTACAAGGAGGGCTATCTTAAAGTCCTCAGGTCACGGTTTACACCAATCAGGAAGTAGTGCTCCATCCAAAGCACTGTGCTCCTTCACCAACCTCCTGAACCGCCCAAAAGGAGAAGGTTCACTAACCTATCCTAGTCTCCCAGGCATGCAGAAGCCTCACAGGTCTATACTAAGACAAGCATGCCTCCCCAAAATGATAGAAGCCACTCATCTACATAAGATCGGCATGAGAAGGTAAAGGGAGGTAAGAAATAACATACCCTCTTAAGTCTTGCATTATCTTCCATTTATCCTCCATTTTTATCACTCTCTGGAAGCAGAGAGTTCTCCAAGCTCTCTACCTTAGAGATTTTATGTTCCCCTCGATCGTCCCACTGACTTGATCGTCAGAGTGTCTTTGCCCAAATCCCCGACCCAGGTCTCCCCTATTTTGCAGGTCCGCCCGACGGAGGGAGCCGATTCACGAGGCCAGGGCCCGAGCACCCAGCGGGAGGGACCCGACGCACCGGAGCTACGGGCCATGATGATTCAGGCGGCAACACATACATACATACATGCATACATACATATATATATGTATATGTATATATATTATTACAGTAGTAACCAACCCATTCAGCCCTGGCACAACGGTGGGACCACTTGAAAAAATCAGTCCCTGTGGAGGTCAGGTCGGCTGCTCGGCCCATCACTTCAACTAGGTCAGGTCGGCAGCTCGACTAGCCCGCTTCAACCAGGCTAGCACCTCGACCAGGTCGGCAGCTCGGCAGCCTTGCCTGGAGCCCTGCCAGGCAGGAAGGGCAACCCATTCTGACCCAAAAAGCTCTCCATATCAGCCCGACTATGCTCCGCACGGTCCAGGCGCTAATGGGAAGCAGCCACGCTCCAGCCCAGCCTTCACACGACTTCATCCTGTGGGCACCCGCAGGCACGTCCCAGGCAACCTCCCTGCGCCTCGGTCCGCATGCAAGGGGGGCATGAGCCCGTGCAAGCCCAGCTCTGCACCATCCTCGGTCCGCACGGAAGGGAGGCACGACCGGCTCTGCACTGCCCATGCGCACGCTTGTACCAGGGCAGTGCCTCACCTCCATCCAGTCCAGTGCGATCCCATGCCGGCGAGCCCGCGCGCTCACCTCGGCTCCGCCGCACCGGCGCCGGCCCACTCCGGCTTCCGCTCAGGTCGGCACCCAGTCCGCCTGTGGGAGGCTCGCAAGAGGCTTCCGCCCGAGCCAGTGCCTGGTTTGCCCACAGGAGGCCACGTCTCCAAGCTCCGGTGCCTCCGGCTCCACCCGACCTCGCCCACGATGCAAAGGCCGGCCCCAGCTCACCTTCGACCGCTCCGGCTCCGCCCGACCTCTCCCACGGTGCAGCTCGCCTCCGAGCCCCGGGTCCTCTGGCTTGCTCGACCTTGCCGGCGTGCCCAGCACGGCACCCCCGGCGTGGCACGCCCAGGGCAGCGCGCCCCCGCGCCTTGCCCCGTCCGTCCGCAAGCGGGAGGCCAAGGCCACCGTGCCCCAGCTCCCCCAGCTCGGCACCGCGGCACGCCCGTCTGGCGCGCCCACAACTCAGCCCGGTGGGACCCCGACTCGGCGGCATCATGCCCAGGATTGACTCCTCCGACTTTGGCCCGCAGCCCTGCTTCACCCGGCTCCGCCCGCGTGGTGCCCAGCTCAGCATGCCCGCGTGGCGCCCAGTTCGGCACCCCACGTGGCGCCCAATTCCGTCCGCACCTGCTCTGCGCTGCGGCATGCCCGCGGTCCGGATCCGACCTCCTGTGGTCTGGTTTCGACCAGGAGCAGTGTGTGGGTCCGCAGCGTGCGGGTTCGCATCCACGCACATGGAGCCTTGCTCCTGGCCTCGATCAGCATGCATGGAGGCCCCCACGGGCCTTCCCTCAGTCTGCGTGCCTGCATGGCAGCCTGGAGCAGCATCCCAGTCAGCTCGGCACTTCGGCATCTCTACCCAGCTCGATCGCTGAGTGCATCGTGTAGTTCGGTCTCATTCATGTAGGCTTGGCACGTTTCCTGAGGGGCCCATCCACATGGGCCCGGTGCTCTTCCCAAGGATCCCCCTCCACGTGGGTGTTATGGCACGCCGCATGACACATCGTCTGCAAGGAAGGTTTGCATTTAAGTTTCCTAAGCTACTGTTTACACTAACTAGTGAATAGTGCCATGCCCAATGTACTGTACCCCTGCACCAACTTTCCGAACCACCTAGAAGAAGAAGGTTCACCAACCCATCATGGCCTCACAAGCTATCCTAGCGTGACAAGTCTACATCAAGACCAGCACTCCTCCCCTGAATGACAGGAGCCATTCGTCTACACAAAAACTGGCATAGTGGTAAGGGGAGGTAAGTAAGAAACAACACACTCTCTTCATTATCACCCTCTGGCAGCAGAGAGTCCCCCAAGCTCTCCATCTCAGAGGTCTCTTATTTTCTTCGATTGTTCCATTAACTTGATTATCAAAATGCCTCTGCTGGAATCCCCGGCGCGGGTCTTCCCTGTTTTGCAGGTCCGCCCGACAGAGCGACGATACGGTGAAGATTTCTCCCATCGGAGAGGCCCACAGGAAGATCACGACACAGTATCAAGCCCCTTCATCCCCACAACTACGACTATGTTTCCCTTGATAGTCTCCGACCGACGAGCCTAGTGACGCTGGCAGGGAGTCCACTCACCCGGGCCACGTAAGAAGCTACAGGCCAGGCGATCTAGGCGGCAACAGTTTGGCACGCCAGGTAGGGGGGCAGATCCACGCTCCTCAACAAGGTGGGACGACGGTTTCCACCTTTATCTTTAGTCCTCGGGGGGCAGACCGGGGGAATGGGGATGGGGGCACAAGAACTTCTCCCTCTCTCTCGAGGCCCTAAGGAGCGGCCCCGATTAAAAAACCTTAAGCCGTGAAGGTGCATCACCACCCTCGATGGGGCAGCGGGCAGCAACCCAAGGATGGAGCCACCTTCCGGTGGTGCCACCATCCAGGAGCCCCACTAAAAAAAAAAAAAGAAGAAAAGGGAGAGGGAAAAGAAAAGAGAGAAGAAGGGAAAAAGAAGAGAGGGGGGAAGGGTCTCACCATCGTGAAGAAGAAATAAACCCATGCAATGGAGTTTGCTCCAATGCAATGGAGTTTCCTCCCATGCAACGGAGCTTACTCCCTCATGCAACGTGGAGCCTCTTCCTCTCCAACGCAATATGCAACGGAGTTTGCTCCCATGCAAAGGAGTTCCCTCCCATGCAATGGAGTTCCCTCCCATGCAATAGAGCTTACTCCCTCATGCAACGTGGAGCCTCTTCCTCTCCCATGCAACATGCAACAGAGTTCCCTCCCATGCAACGGAGCTTACTTCCTCATGCAACATGGAGCCTCTTCCTCTCCCATGCAACATGCAATGGAGTTTGCTCCCATGCAACGGAGTTCCCTCCCATGCAACGGAGCCTACTCCCTCATGCAACGTGGAGCCTCTTCCTCTCCCATGCCCATGCAACGGGGTCTCCTCCCATGCAACGGGACTTACACCCATGCAGCAGGACTTGCTCCCATCCAACAGAGCTTCCCCCCATCCAACGGAGCCATTCCTCATGCAGCAGGAATCTTCTTTCCTCCCGTGCAACATGTAATGGGAGTCTCCTCTCCTCCCATGCAACATGCGACGAAGTCATCTCCCCTCATGCAACACGGAGTTCCAACACTCCCATGCAACAGGGTTCCACCTTTCCATGTACCAGGAGCCTTTTGCTTCCATCCACCGGAGTTCCAACTCTCCTTCATACAACAGGAGCCTCTTTCCTCCCAAGCAACAGGAGTCTTATACCCCCATGCAACGGGGTCTCTTCCCATGCAACGGAGCTTCTCCCCAAGCCACTAAGCTCCCCATGCCACGGAAGCCTCTCTCCTCCCAGGTAGTAGAGCCTCCTCCCAAACGACAGGATCCCTATTCCCCATGCAATGAAGTCGCCTCCCTCGTGCAGCGGGAGCCTCTTTCCTCCCTCGCGATGGAGTTCCATCTCCTCCATGCAACGAAGCCTTGCTCCCTCATGCAACTGAGTTTTATTCTTACGTGCAAAGGAGTCTCGCTCTCTCCCAAGATGGCGGTCGGTGAACCTAATTCTGGCCTGCACAAGGAAGAAATATATCTTTGTCTATTCATATAACCGGAGTTCAATAGGTAACTCCTTCTCCGCTACCTTTATAAAATAAAAAATTGTGTTTCAGTTTTATAGGAAAAGCTCCCGCAAGCTCAGAACGCCTAGGCCGGAGCCCTATCCTCCTCCCCTAGGGTGAGCCCCTCGAAGGCTAGAGCCACCTGAACGGGAGTCGGGCCGTCGATGCCCTCCACCAGGCTGAGCCTCTTCGAGGACGAGCCCCCTGGACCAGAGTCGAGCCCTCCTGGAGATGAAGCCCGGATCCCATGTCCCTCAGGCACCAAAGATCGGACCATGTTTCGACACCGGTGAGCCTAGCTCCCCAGCATCAAAGCCCGGGAAAACATCTTCCGGCATCAGGTCTCAGAGCCCAGTGCCAAGACCTCAACCTTGAGCCTAGCTTCAAGGTACCAAGGTCCGAAGCTCAGACTTCCAGCACCTAGTCTACGAGCCCAGCTCCAAGACACCAGGGACCGAAGCTCAGACTTCCGGCATGAACGTCCTCGAGCCCAGCTCCAGGATGCCAACCCAAGACCGGAGCTCAGATCTCCGGCCAAGGGATCATCGAGCCGCGCAGCTCCTAATCAACAACGTCCCCGAGCCCAGCTCTAGGATGCCAACTCAAAATCGGTGCTCAGATCTCCGGCCAAGAAAACTTCGAGCCAAGCCGCTCTCTATCTCAAACATCTCCAAGCCTAGCTCCGAGATGCCAAGAGATCATGGGGCCACGTAGCTCCCATCAACGTCTCGAGCCTAGCTCCAAGGCGCCAAAGACCTGAACCAAGATCTCAGGCAACCCCTGGGCCCGAGCCTAGCTCCACGTCCAGGAAGGCCTCGAGCCTAGCTCCAAGGTAATCAAGATCGATAATCTCCTTCTCTGATCTCCCCACTCGAAAAGAAGACGAGAGGGGAAGGAAAGAAATAGAACAAAGGGGGGAGCCCGGCAACCTCCTTCTCTAATCTCCCCACTCGAAAAGCAGACGAGAGGGGAAGGAAAGAAAGAAAACAAAATTGGGACACAACCAGCATCCTCTTCTCTGATCTCCCCACTCTAAAAAAAAAAAATGAGAGAAAAAGAAAAAAAGAAAGAAAGAAGAGAGGGGAAGGAAAGAAAGAGAGAACAAGAGGAGAATACAGCATCATCAAAGCTACCACTTCTCAAGCCCAAGACCGGAGCTCATATCTCCGGCCAAGGGACCTCCGAGCCACGTAGCTCTCAGTCACCAATGTCCCCGAGCCCAGCTCCGGGAAGCCTGCCCAAGACCGGAGCTTAGATCTCCGGCCAAGGGACCTGCGAACCACATAGCTCTCAGTCCACAACACCTTCGAGCATAGCAGCTCTCAAGTGTCATAACTCAATCCCAAGAAAGATGAAGCCCTTCTCTCGGATCTCCCCACTCATATGCAAAAAAAAAGAGAGAGAAAAAAAAAGAAGAAGAAAGAGAAAGAAAAGAAAACAAAAATAGAGGGGAAGGAAAGAAAAAGAACGAGAGGGAAGCACGGCAGCAAAACTATCACTTCTCAGTCATCAACATCCCCGAGCCCAGCTCCAGGACGCCAACCCAAGACCGGTGCTCAGATCTCCGGCCAAGGTGTCTACAAACACTACGTCAAAGGAGGCCACCGCGTCGGACGCCAAGCCAACTCTCCAAACCGGATCGCTCTACCGAGGTGAGCTGAGCTTACTCGGGACAATGAGTCAAGCTCCGTCCTCCGCCAGGTCAGACCGCAAGCTTAGGACACCTAGGCCGGAGCCACATCCTGCCCTCCAGAGCAAGACCCTCGAAGGTTAGTGCCCTGTGGTCGAGGTCGAGCTCAGTGCTCACCCGCCAACGTGGAGCCTCTCCGAGCGCGCACCCTCTGGACCGGGTCTGCCTTCTGCCCTCCAGAGCGAGACCCTCGGAGGTTAGTGCCCTATGGTCGGAGTCGAGCTCAACGCTCACCCGCCAATGTGGAGCCTCTCCAAGCGCGCGCCCTCTAGACCAGGCCTGCACTTTGCCTCCCTCCACCAAGATGAAGCTTTCGAGGCTCTATATTCAAGCCAGAAGTTGGTCAAGCTTCTTCATAAAACAAAGCTGAAGCCAAACTCCCTAATGAAGCCGAGCTTCTCACCAAAGTCAAGCCCTTTGATGAGACCAAGCTCCCTGCTAAGATCACACTCCTGTTGGAGATGAGGAAGACTAACCCCCACTATGGCTGGGGAAGGCAACATGATCCCCAAAAGGAGGAAGCTGTGAAGGCCCAATCACTTCATGCACACCATGCAAGACTATGGGGTGGGGTTTTTGTCCACCACTCCATGCAAACGTAACAAAAAGGATGATCCTGTCCCTCCACACAATCCATTGGGATGCATAATGCCAACCACCATGGAAGCTTGAGGTGGCTGCAACTCCTCCGGCTGGAGTAGGAGATATCCTAGCATGACGAACCAGCAGCACTACCATCCCATTAAGGAGGTAAGAATCCCTCCTTAATAATAAAAGTTCCTCTCTGGTGTAACTTTGCTCTTCACCGATACAGGAACACGTCCGCCCTACTCCAAGTCCGGCAAACTCAGATGAAGCCGAGCTGAAATCAAGCTCCTCAACTCGGTCGAGCTGGAGTCAAGCTCCTCACTGAGCCCCACATCTACCACATGACTCTCAGTTCAGCTCTTGCCTTACTCATAGTCCGGAGATATCCACGGAGACTCCAAGAAGTCCCGCCATCTACCGAGAAAACTCACAGTTTGGCATTTACTGTATTTAAAGTCCGGAGATGTCCATGGAAAGCTCTGGAGCTCCAGTCGTTTATGGCTAGCCTCCTAACATGGCAAACCAGTGGCTTTGCCATCCCAAGAAGGAGGTAAGAATCCCTCCTCAATCATTAAAGTTCCTTTCTGGTGCAACTTTGTCCTTCACCAGCACAGGAACTCATCCGTCCGACTCCAAGTCCAGCGAGGTTAAGAGCTAAAGTCAAACTCCTCAGCTTAGCCGAGCTGAACTCAACAAAGCCGAGCTGCAGCTCCCCACCGAGCCCTACATCTACCACATGACTCCCATCCGGAGGTGTCCATGGGTGGCTCTAGGGATCCAAACATCTGTGGCTCGCCTCCCAGCATGCCAAACGAGTGGCTTTGCCTTCTCATGAAGGATGTAAGAATCTCTCCCCAATAATTTAAGTTATCCTTTGGTGCAACTTTGCTCTTCATCACTACATGAGCTCATCTGCCCAACTCCTAGTTTGGTAAAGAAAGATCGGAAACCCTGGCGCCTAAAGACTGAACATCCCGGCATCTAAAGATCGGACACCCTGGCACCTAAAGACTGGACGCCCCGGCACCTAAAGACCGGACGCCCCGGCATCTAAAGCCCAAAGTCACCGGTGCCTAAAGATCGGATACCCCGGCATCTAAAACCCCAGCACTCCAAGACCAAAGATACTAGTACCTTAAAGTGAGAAATAATGAAAGTCCCACACCGAAAGTCTTATCAAAAGCTTTGAGGAGTGCTCTTGGCCCAACTATGTGCCCGGTCATGCCTGTGTGCACCCAAGTTGTGCACCTCACTGACCCCTTGCTCCGCGGCACCGCCTTCTCTCCAGTCAAAGAGAAATCAATCCGAAATGCTAGCACCATCGAAATGCAGCTAACCTTCAGTCAAGGTGCTTGTGGGTAAGTGAATTTCAAAAAACACCACTTCTTATTTATGTTCTGCAAGTATGCTACGACATAGAGCTGAATGGATAAAAAACTATTCCCTTCGTCCAAAATGAGGAGATGTAATGCCTTGGACTTAGGGAGTGGGGGCATCTGTTACAGTAGTAACCAACCCATTCAGCCCTGGCACAACGGTGGGACCACTTGAAGAAATCAGTCCCTGTGGATGTCAGGTCGGCAGCTCGGCCCATC